>JAEIFV010000315.1:0-334121 GCA_018904265.1 Lordiphosa collinella
ATTAACTTGAAGCTCGGGTTTTAAGCAAATTTTACGAAATAATTGGACACGTATTTTCACGATTTCGGAAAATCCGTTCACCAGGAAAATTACCGGGAAACCCAAAATGCAAGAATCTATTTTTCACCCAATTGACTCGAAATTCGGTTTGTAAAGATAGTAAGTGGAATAATTTGTGATGTGATTTTCTGATGTTGGAAAATTTGATCTTAGGGTCGGAAAACTCATGGAAAACTCAGCATGCAAAATATCTGTTTTCATCCGATTGGCTTCAAGCTTGGTTTGTAAGTATAAGAACTAACGGTTATCATAACGAAATCCATAACGATATCGTTATCGATATCGGTAACGATAATGGTAGCGACAATGACAACGGAATCGATAACGATAAGGGTTCCGATAACTAAATCAATAACGATAGCGATAACGATAAAGGTATCGATAATGATAACGATAGCGATAACGGTGACAATTACGATTGCGTTATCGATACGATAGCGATAACGGTGACAATTACGATTGCGTTATCGATAGCGATAAAGAAATCAATAACGATTGCGATAACGGTAACGATAACAATAATGATAGCGATAACGGTACCAATAACGATAACGAAATCTATAGCGATAGTTGTAACGATAACAATAATAATAGCTATGACAATATCGTTAATGTTGCTGATCCAGTATGGACTGACGGCGGCGTAGCGAAGCGCGCAGGGATATATGCTAGTCTATGTTGCATTTGGTTCATCAAAACGAGGAAAGCGCCTATCGATACTCAGGTATCGATAGACCTAGTCCCTGGGGCGCTCTAATTTTGACAGTATGGCAACGCTAGGAGCGGAACCGTTGCTGAGAGAGAAAGCTATAGCCGGTTCGCTCCGGGATCTTGGCGGGAGAGTCAAACCGTGTAATGTGTGCGCTGGGAGATTAAGTGCAGCTGGATCCGTCGTTAACCCCAAATCAAAGCTTGTCATTGGAGTAGGTCAGGGCCAAAATGGGAATTGGACCGACCTAATATATACGGCTTACGGCTGTTGCTGGGGCACATTCGTCTGCAAGCGATGACGTAGAACGTGCTTAAGCAAAAAAATGTAATATTAATTTCGATCAATTAAATATATTTGCTGCGGAAAAATATTATAGTGCGGAGCTAGATATTCCCAAAATTGAATGGTTTTTTGGACTTAAATTTTAAATTCTTTTGGGTGATTTCGTGTGAGAAAAGTGAGTAGAAGGAAATGAGGAAAAGGAAGTTCTGTGGATATTGAAATAATTTAAACAGCGTGGTCGGATTGCCTTGGCGCACTTTTCTCTTGGGTGGATCCTCATCCCCAAGCATTTGGACTAAATATTCCTGTTGGCCAAGCATCCCAGTGGAGACGTCCATCGACATTTGATGTGGGAAAAATTTTTCTGCGTCGTGTGTGCGCGTTTGAGCGGCAGAGAAAAAGCGGCAGCGAGGCGCTATTTGAGAACAAGGAAATCCAAAGTGTCCAAGGAAATCCGGGTTGTGTCCGCAAGGAACTATCATCCAGAATCTTTTGCTCGCAGTATCTGCGTGAGCCTGAATTGAGCCTGAAAGAAAGATCTAGTCCCAAGTACACCGAAGGCTTTCCATATTTTTGTTGAGTTAATAAATTTACTTGTTTGAATCCAAAAAATTAAAGAGTAAAATTTGGCAAAGAAAATTGATTAAACAACAGTCAAATTAAAATTATTTAAGGCAATTTAAAACTAGGAGGAGAAAAAAATAATAAATTGAATAAATTACGAAAAATCAACATTTATAAAATATTTAAGGCTAAAATTAAAAAAAACATTTTTTGAGGCCAAAGCAGTCTTACCCGAAAAATTTGTAAGCATTATTATTCTCTACTAGGGGAAAGCATACCTGCAAATGAAAATTATAACAAATAGAGATTTAAAATAAAAGTGCCATTAACTCAACTGCAGGCTTACTTGAAGAGCTCTTTATGTATAATAGGTTAAGCTATTTTTAAGATTATATTGCACATTTATTTATTCACATTATATTTTTGACATCACATATACATACCTAAATCTTACCTTATTTATACGAGTCTAAAGAAAAAAAATTATTTGCATGTTGGTGAAGCTGTAGAGTTAGTTATGATCGCAGAAAAGGGGAGGTCTGGTTAGCTTAGAAGAAAGTATAAATTATGAAACAAAAATACTAGGCTAAAAGAAATCGTCAAATGTCGGGAATCATTATTTTGTTAAATATATTTTTGCTTGTCATTTGAACCGAATCATGTGCTAAGGTTTAATGGGAGGGGGAGATGGAGCTGAAGTTAACCGCCATGGCCTAACGTAGAAGAAGGAGAGGAGTTGGCACAAGGGCAGTCGGAGAATGGTTCCACTGCAGGAAGGGTGGGTACGCCTGAATCCGGGATTGGATTCGATTTTGAAAGGAGCGAACAATTTTGTTGTATTTGGTTTTGTGTGACGTTAGATTAGGATGTCCCTTTTGGTTATATTTGTTGATACTGATGTTTTTTTGCTCGAGCTGTTTGTATATAGACGTAGATCGGAAGAAGGTTTGATTGTGTGAATCGCAGGGCTTTGGGATGGACACCGTCCCTGAGATTGACTGAGCCAGCCGGCATAGCCCCGAGAGATAAAGGCGGTTCATACCATATATATATGGGTAATTATTTCTGAAGTGAGCACCTTTTTTATCTCCAAAATTTAAGTTTTTATTGGGCAATAAACGCAATTTTCACGATTTTTAATACTTTTTTTTAGAATTATACCTTTACCAGTTGCAAAGATATAGCGATTGATTTTTTTTTGTTAATTTTGCTTATAGCTAAATATTTGATGGGTCAAAAACTAAATAAAAATGTTTAAAAAATATTTTTTCCCCTCTGCATTAAATCAAAAAATATTGAGCATGGTTGAACTAGAGGAAAAGACCGCCAAAACTATAAAAAAAATTTAATTGCGATTTGTGGAAAAATTGCCATTTTTATTTTGGTAAAAAATTGTGAGCCATCACTCGTGAAATGCTAAACATGCAGTATAGGTTTCATTATGGGACGGCCATAACTTCCTGAGAAATTAACTTGTAAAGAAATAAATAAATTTTTTAATAATAATGCCTTGACGCTTAGCAAATAAAACAGTGATTATTCCGAAATCGAAAATTTTGATTTCTTTGAAAAATTCTGAAAATATGCTGTTAATAGTTCGAGTGAGTTCTAAAGGTTTCAAAATCGGACGGACATGTCTTCAAGGTCTTCGTGGTATTTTTATTATAAAGCAGAGGGGAAAAAATATTTTTTAAACATTTTTATTTATTTTTTGACCCATGAAATATTTAGCTATAAGCAAATTCAAAAAAAAAAATTAATCGCTATATCTTTGCAACTGGTAAAGGCAAATTCTAAAAAAGTATTAAAAATCGTGAAATGTTGTGTTTATTGCCCAATAAAAAAATGAAAATTTTTGGAGATAATAAAAAAGGTGCTTACTTCAGAAAAAATTACCCATATATAAAACTGTTGAACCTGAATAATTGACTTACTGACTGGTGACCGCCGCACAGCCCAAACCATAATAGATAGGAAGCTGAATTTTTTACAGTGGCTTGATCTTATGCTGAAAGTGAGTACCAAGAACCGGTTTTTGAAAATTCGGTCGGTAAATGTGTAAAATTTGCTGAAAGCTGTTGTATGAAACTTGTTTAATTAATATCCGATCAGTCTCAAATTTATTTCCTCCTTGGTATAAATTGGGTGGTTAGGGTTGAATGAGATGAAGTTAAGATCCCAGCGATTAACTTCAAACTCATTTTCAAAGTTACTCAAAAACAAGTATAAGTAAAGTGACTTTCAACTTTTGGAAAATCTACCACCAAAGTCGGGAAATTGGCGGAAAACTGTTGTATGCAACTTTTTGTTTTTCATCCGATCAGGTTCAAACTCATTTTCAAAGATCTATAAAAATATTCAACTCAAAACTTTGGAAAATCTGGTTCAAACTTAATTCCTCGCCTTGGTGGAAATTGGGTGGTAAAGGTTGTACGAGTTGTTGCATTTCTGTTTTTTTTGTTGTAGTATATTCGTTTTAGTTGTTTCGATAGCGATAGGCGATATACACTCAAGAGTAGTAGGTGTGAGCGCAAAGCATTAAACCGCAAGAGCACCATCTAGCTTTGCAGATTGGCAAGCGTGCGCGGTAGATCTTTGCAGGAGGGGGGCTCTTAAAATTTGAAAACGGCACACAGAGCGACAGCTAATTTGTGCCAAGGGCACAGAAAAGTTTGAATGATGGCTGAGGAGGCAGCGAAGGCGAAGACCGGTCAAATAAAAATACATTTTTTTGTTTAGTGAAAATTTTAGAAAATAAATGTGGGTTTAGTGTTAGTGTCTTGTGACTGATTTAACATTAAATTCATGTCTTTCAGCATAGGCCGGTGCCTGCGAAAAGCAACGGCCACGATATTTTTTTTGGGTCCTGGTCCCCAAGTGATCGAGAGGCATGTGACCAACAGTGGTGTGATCCTGGTGCCCCAAACCGATGCCACTGCGTTGCTCCGAGGGCCACTATAATCTTTGGAACGCCGTGGCTGCCAGCATTCCCTCTATGAGACCCTTCTCTAAGACTGGCCGAACGGCTACAAATTATTACGTGATTCTGTTCCGATTGTGAGGAGGCTAAGCCACAGTAACCATTGACTTAGAGTCGTAGCCTACCAACCGTGTACAGAATATACCTCTTAGTCGCACAAAAGCGAAGACACATGCCACTTATTCACAAAATCACCAGAAGACAAAAGTAAAATCTGCAGACCAACTACATATATCCATGCGCGTGCAACAAAAATACAAATTTAGATTTAAGTAGAATTAAAATTCAGACACTTCCAGACAGTTATAGTAGTAGTAGTAGTAGTAGCTCTTCTTTATTTTTGATTTTTTAGTTTGATTGCGATTTGATCTAAATTAACTCTATTACATAAAGAAGGATTACATAAAGAAGGTGATATCAAAAACCAAAAAAAAATCTTAAAAGCGATAGCATTTTAGAGGAGCCAGCAAATTGGATCTCCACTTTACTTATCCCAAAGTTGTCTTTGATTTAAAACTGTAGAAATACTTTATAAACATTTAATACACCATAAATCAATTCAATCAACAATATACAGCACCGTACAAATAATATAAAACATCCTCTTCACAATACAATCACGGTTTGACTGGAACTGCAAGCCAAGCATTCACACAATTTAAAACAAAAACAAAACAATAACCAAACTAATACAAGGCGGTCCAGGCCATTCCCTCCGAGATACTGGAAATGTTGACCAAGCGCTTCGAGGAGCAATCTACGATGAAGGAAACCGAGGAGCGTATTCTCTCTGGCCTCCACGAACGGCTTAATGGAATCTCCCTGGATATGCAGCATCTTCTTCAGCGGGTTGAGCAGTTGGAGATCGAGGTTGCTGAGGTGAAGACCCTAAAAATACAGGTGGGTGTGCTTGAAGCAAGGCTGTCCGCTCAGTCGAAACCCGACGTCGCCTATGACCTACTCAAGGAGCAGATGGGTACTCTCGAAGCAAAGCTGTCGACACAAGCTAATATGGACGTGGCCTGTGATCTTCGTCTGCACGGGGTGCCCTTAGTCGAGGGGGAGTCTCTGAAGACAATTTTTAACACATTGTCATTCGCATTGGGAATAACACCGGCACCCAAATTGCGCGACATATTCAGGGTGAAATACCGCACGGAAAACAGACTGGTTGACCCAATAATTATAGTCAAGTTTGAGCACATGCGCGAAAAGCTCGCACTTCTACGTGCGGCTGGAGACTACAGGAGAACCGAAAAACAACAACTTAGTCTGCATATGTTGGGCTTTGAGTCGCATAGCCCAATTTACATTACTTGACATTACTTGATTTCAGTAAGGCATTTGACTCGGTCAACCACGATATACTCCTAACCAAGTTAAGCAAGTTGTACAACTTCTCTGATACTGCTACCAAGCTAATGCAGTCTTACCTGAGCAAGAGATTTCAAGCAGTGTCAACCAAAACAAATACGTCCATGTTTTTACCAGTCACTCGTGGAGTCCCACAGGGCTCAGTCTTAGGGCCACTTTGGTTTACTGTGTATATTAATGACCTCCCTGATGTGTTGTCAATGTGTGAATTACATATGTATGCAGATGATGTTCAAATGTATGTTAGTCGTCCTGTATGTCAAATTGATCAATGTATTGATGCCTGTAATAATGATTTGTTAAACGTTAGTAAATGGGCCGAGAAAAAACGGTCTGTGTATCAATCCATCTAAGTCTAAGTGTCTTGTTATATACAAAAGAAGTTTGGACACAAAAAATCTAAATAAAATCATAATAGGCGGTACACAAATAATGTATGTTGATTCAGCTGACAATCTTGGCATAACCTTTAACAAAACTCTCTCTTGGCAAAACCACACGAATAAACGTATGGTAAAACGTATGCTCTGCTTCGACAGCTGTCGTTAATATTTGCTAAGTGTGATGCTGCAAGTCAGCACAAAATTAAGGTGGCATTTAATAGCATAGTTAGATATGCCTATGGGCTTTCAAGAACCGACCACGTAACAAGCTCAGCTTCGCAACTATTTGATTTAATCCTTAATGCCTGGACCAACTATAAGCTACTATTATTCCTGCACAAAATAATTACTACAAAGCAGCCAGACTATTTGTATGATTTTGTGAGTTTTGCCTCGTCCAGAAGAACTAACCATATCGTTTGCCTAAGAAACCGACTGGCTTGCACTGACAGACACTTCTTTGTAAATGCTGTTCGTCTTTGGAACTCATTACCACATGACATTAAGACAATTAGTAGCGCAATTAGTTAGTAGTTCTTTAAAAAGCCATTTTCAGAGCATAGACTAATTAGACAACATTAAAAATAAAAAACAATGTCAAATAGTAATATTATAAATAGTCGATAGTTTTAAGATTTAAAAAATCAAAAATTGTTAATCTAATGAACACACTGTCGTGACTAGTGCCCTAAAATAGGTTAAAAAACCTGTAGCGCTAGGATGAATCATATTAATAAACATAATAAATAGCATGGCAATAGAGCCGTCTGCATACTACAATGTTACAAATAATTTATATTTAATTTTTACGCCGTTTGATGACATTAGATAGTCTTAAGGACTTTAGAAGTTTTCGAAAAGTATTTTTCTTCTGTAGCGGGTTGATTCTGTGAGGAATTTTGCCGTTTAATACCACTTTGAATTCCATTTCATCGAGCACGGCTTTGCCCCATATATTCAATCGGAGCTCTCTTAATGAGCCACGTCTTCCCTCTCCCGTAGATTGCAAAGTGTGCATAACTCATTTGTATTCTGATTGTGGGGAAAATAATTAAGCGCCAGCATCTCTGTCCGAGCTTTAAAAATATTTGAAATGGTCCTGCAGTCGTATTGGTCATTGAAGTAGTTGCCTTCCATCAAGTTGTGGTTTAGTTGGCTGTGGGTATTGCGAGTTTGACTTGTTAGTGCAGAGACTTCAAAGCTATCACGAGCTCGTTTATCGATTGCTTGTAGAAGGTCACGTTGGGCGATGCTCCAAGTATCGGGCCGCGACAGATCCAGGTTGATTCCAAAGTCCCGAGTAAGGCCTTCCCATGATTTGAAAAATTGCGCTCTTCCCTCCAAAAGTGTTTTCACAACAAGACAGGGCAGCCTATTCTCCTCCATTTTTATTATTTTGTTTATGTATCGAAAATGTGTTTCTAGAGTTTGTAGATACATTTCTGGAAGTCCTGTCTCTAGATGAATGGAATAAGTAGGCGAGTTTTGTGGGAGATAAAACACTCTTTTAACAAAGTACCGCAATAATTTTTCGACGTCTTCGTATTTGGCATATCCCCAGACTTCTGCTCCATAACACATAATTGCTTTTGATGTTGCCTCAAACATTCTGTATTTCGTACTTGAGTTTATGTTGTTTTTCCAATAAAGTGATCTCCAGGTGCTGCTGATTGCTGTTTTCGAGTCTCTTAGCTTTTGTTCCAGGTGCTTGGCAAAAGACATATTGGAGGATAATGTTACTCCAAGATACTTAAATTCTTTGACCAACTCTAAGCTAGTGCCATTTAAACTCCACTCTTCCAATTTCGCTAGGCGCCCTCTGCCTGCTCGAACTACCATTACTTTTGACTTGGAAGGCAATAGGCATTAATCATTTTCTGCATATCTTGTGGGCTCTCGGCAAACAACACCATGTCGTCAGCGTACATTAGAATCTTTAGGTTCATCTCTGCAAATTGTACTCCCCCTGGTAGCTCTGTCGATATATCATCCACAAATAAAGCGAAAAGCAATGGACTCAGTAAACAACCTTGTTTTACTCCAAGATTTGTTTGAAACCATTCCGATAGAGTATTGCCATCCCACACTGCAGTCTCATTATCAGTATATACGAGGTGTGTTCAAAAAGTATCGCGAATTTTGAATTTTCGCGGGTTACGTATATTCGAATTTCGATTTTTTTGTGGCGTTATGTTGACACTCATGTCTCTCACTTATGCCGACAAGCTCGGCCGTTTTGAATGTTCACTTAATTGTTGACAGCTGCTTCGCTTGCACGTGTTTTGGATCGTCTTCGATTTTTACCTGTTCAAAAAAATGGACCTGTATCAAATTTTGTGTGAAAAACAAAATTAAGTGCGCGGATGCATTCCGAATGTTGACTGTGGCATACGGAGAAGCTACCTTGGACCGAAGCAACGTTTATCGGTGGTACAAAATGTTCTCAGAAGGCCGAGAAGATGTGAACGACAAGACCGAAAAAAGCGCGCCAAGTTCGGTCGAATGTGAAAGTTTTGCTGACAGTTTTCTTCGATTGCAGGGGCGTGGTGCATCATGAGTTCTTGCCACAGGGAAGAACGGTCAATAAGGAATATTACCTGCAAGTTATGCGCAATTTGCGCGAAGCAATCCGCCAGAAACGCCCGGATTTGTGGAAGAACAAAAATTGGCTTTTGCACCACGATAACGCCCCTGCTTACACATCGTTGCTTGTGCGCGACTTTTTGGACAAAAACAACACACTAATGATGCCGCAGCCACCATATTCCCCAGATCTGGCCCCCTGTGACTTTTTCTTGTTCCCTAAACTGAAGAGGCCCATTAAAGGACGACGTTACGCTACGCTTGACGAGATAAAGACGGCATCGAAGGAGGAGCTGAACAAGATAAAAAAAAATGATTTTTTGAAGTGCTTCGAAGATTGGAAAAACCGTTGGCACAAGTGTATAATATCTCATGGGGATTACTTTGAAGGGGACAAAATAGATATTCATGAATAAATAAGTAATTTTTGAAAAAACACAAAAATCGCGATACTTTTTGAACACACCTCGTAAGCTTCGCAATAAATTGATCATTTTAGTTGATACACCCATGGTGATCAATTTGTTAAGCAGACTTCTTCGGTGAACGGTGTGAAAGGCAGCTTTGAAGTCTATAAAAAATAAATACAGTTTTTTCTTTTCTTCCAGAAATGAATTTGCAACTGATGTCAGAACAAAAATGCTGTCGACGGTAGAATATACCTTACGGAAGCCAGATTGATATTCGCTGAGCAGTTGTTTAGTCTCTACAAAAGCATTAAGCCTTGCTAAAATAATCGACGTGAAAATCTTTACTGTTGAGTTCAGGAACGAAATACCCCTGTAGTTTTCGACATCAGTTGGGGTACCCTTTTTCCATATAGGATAAATAATATTTCTCTGAAAGGTTTTTGGAGCTTTTCCAGCGTTGAATATTCGGTTGTATTCATCAAGAAGCCTTGAAATAAAATTGGTTGGCGCATTTACGATAAATTCCGCGGGAATGCGGTCTTCTCCTGGAGCTTTGCCCATTTTGCTTCTTTCTAGAGCGCTTAGAATGTCCTCAAATGTAATATCCTTGTCGAGGTCATGGACTTCCAGACCTGGTGAAGCAATATCTTGCAACAGCTCCGTCGCCTCTGCACACAACAATGATTTAAAATAGTTGGCTAGCTGGTCGCATGATACTTTTATTGGTGATCGTGTCGAGGTTCCATTTATTTTTCTAACGGCTGACCAGAAATCTTTGCTGTCCTTTATGTTGCAAATTGAGCGTTCTAGTTGCTGGTAATATTGCCGCTGTTTAACTGCGCACAGTCTTTTGTAATATTTGTTTAGCTCCTGATATTCTCTCCTCTCTGCGATATTATTTGTTCTCCTGGCTCTGTTCAGCATATTCATTGACGCCTTTCTGGCTCGATCACATTCGCCGTCGAACCACGCCTCCTTATAGCACTTGCCTTGAGATGTTTGCATAAATTCTGCAGCTTTCTTAATGGAGCTCGAAAGTTTGGATATTGGGTCATATTCTTGGGCTGCTTCTAGATGATCCATACTACGTTCCAAGTTTTCTTTGTATTTATCCGCGTACTTTTCCTTCCATTTTAATTTTGGTAACAGTTTTGAGCACTGAACTATTTGCTCCGTCTGTAAACAAATATCTACCGCTAGAGGCATGTGGTCCGAAAATATTTGTTCATGGATCTCGAAGTCTTCTACGTAATTGTGCCAACTGCCTTGGATTAGGCAATAGTCAATTACGGAATTTGACTCTCCGCGTGTAAAACTGTAGCTTCTACATCTCCTTGCGTTGCTCCTTCTACATCTCCTTGCGTTCTGCCATTAAGTACGGTCAAGTCAAATGAGTCGCATAAATCAATTATTTTTCTTCCCCTTGAGTCCATTACACAGTCCTTTGTATTCCTTTCAATCCCTGTAAATTTGTTCACCGGCTCATTTTTCGCATAGCATTGTGTGTCTCCTATTCTTCCATTTAGATCGCCAATAATCATCATGTTGTTTTCTCCTTCCGCTGCCATATAGTCGAATATCTTGCAATAATCTTGGTTCCATTTGTTACAGTTCAGGTATGTAGGTAAGATATACAAACTGTTTCCGTGCGTAATGATTTCGATGCATTCTGTGTCTCCATATGGTAAATAGCAGCACTTTGTTTTTTCTTTCAGTTCATGTTTTATTCCGAGTAACGTTCCACCACTTGCACGTGCTCTTATGGCGGTTCGGCTCGCTGGTACCCATCGTAGTTCGAATTTGCTGAAGTATGAATTAAATTCCTCCTCGTTTTTTTCGACAAAAGTTTCAAATAGGCAGATAATATCAAATTTGTTAATATACTCAAAAAACAGTTTTTGAATCAGTTTAGACCTAAGACCCGCTACGTTATAAGCCAAGAGTTTTATATTTACCAAAGTACGTGGCGGAGGAGTTATGGCATTATTGATTTTCTCTATTAAAGACTTATTAGTAAGGTGCTTAATACTATTATTGACGGGAGTATGTGTTAAATTTGACAGTTTTTTGATTCTTTTGTTTTATTGAGCAGTGACTCGTAGCAAAATATAGGAGCATGTTTTCGAATATCTCAGCTAAGATTGTGTTTGCCGCTTGCCCTTTATGAATGAGTTCCTTTTTGTCGTTTATTTACATCCATTTACCTCCAATATTGATAAAATCGTTCTTCACAAATATTTTAATATTTTTGTTCATTGGTGTTAGGTTCCTTTTTAGCTGGAGCAGTACTGATTTTCTCTCTTGTCTCTCTGCGCTGAGGTCCCTGTCGACGTATATATTTGTTCCCGCAAGTTTCCTACTACATCCGTAGCCATGCCTGCCGTTTCACATTCAGCTACAATACCCACGGAATTATTCCTATCAAATAGGATTTTAGTGTCCCGGAATTTCAAAAGGGGCATATCCATTTTTCCACGTAAGAATGACTCCATTTCTTCCTTAGAAGCTTTTCCCTTTTTCAGACCCTTTACGATGACATTTTTTGCTTTGGTTTGGTCAACTAGCTTAGTTACCTCCCTCCTGTCAATATTTCTGTCATTCCGCAATTGTTCGATTTCCGCTTTAAGCATTTGGTTTTCGCGTTCAAGAGAATCGATTTTTTCGGATACTCCGCTGAGTTGTACCTTTATTTCCCCTACGTTATCTTTGGTTGCCACTGACTGTGTAATTCTTTGGATTTTTGTGTCCACATTTCGACCAATGTCCTTAATAGCTTTAAGAAGATCGTTAAGCGACAAGTCTGGTGGGTGCTCCGGTGAGATCTCAGGCGTCGATTCCGGTCCACATTCTCCTCGTTTACGTTACGTTTGGATCTCTCAGTCACCTGGCTGCCATCAGTCCATCCTGCTCTCGGGGGTGAGTGACCAGCAAAAGGCATTTACAGGCCTGTTCCGGTTTTCACATATTTCTTCGATTTCAAATGAAAACAAAATCGAACGATTTGGTTTAAGCTGTTCTGGTATTCGAACGATTTGCAATTCGAGTGTTTCATTTCCAAATTGTTTCCGTTGACTACACTTTCACCTTAATCAACTGGTGAATCAAAACAATTCAATAAATAATCACTCAAAATAGTTAATAGTAGTTGAATATAGGTGTTTAAAATGTCGTTTCAATTTTTAAGGGAATTTTATTAACATTTTCCCAGCGTTTCATAAACAAGTGAAAACCAGAACAGCTTGAACAAAATATGTGAATTCGATTTGGATGGCACGTGGCAAAATCGAAGCTGTTCATAAAAATTATTAAATTTTTTTATTAAAAATAATTTTTAAGGGAATGTAAAATTGCAAAAAGTATCTAAAAACACTAAACATTGGTACAAAATTAACTTTAAGCCATTAATTTGACACCTTTATGTACAAAATCGCATTTACTTTTGAATTCATCGGCTCCAAGCAATGTGAATTCAAATCGAGTAAATCTATCGAATTGTGAAGACCGGAACAGGTAGCCAAATCGAATTCGAGCAAATTTAGTGAAAGTGAAAACCGGAACAGGCCTGTTAAAAATATTATTTTTGCTTTGACGAGAGAATATTACTGGTTTTCTCCAATTTTTGCAGCCTGAGAGTATGCAATTAATTTTTTGATACCTGCCAAGCTTTCCATATGACTTTAAAGCTTTCGGTGAACAGTGTTATACGCCGTTTACTTGGATGTTTTTGTTGTTTTGCGGCCAAACGCTGGGGCTGTGTGGGCAGATAATTGCTCCAGTTGCCGCTTTCTGCTGGGTGACTTAATTCCGTCCGTTCCTGGTGTTGGCTCCTCCCTCGCGGTTCGGTATGTCAGGATTCGCCGCTTCCAGGTCAATTTGTACGCTTATTTAAATTAATACATTTTGACAAAATTTTAACCCGCGAAAAGTGTGACCGTACGTGGCGAGCGTAAAAATCTTAGACAGTTATATATTCACATTTACCTGGACTTAAAAAAAATTAATTAAAATTTACGCCAAGATATGTAAACATTTTTAAAGGGTGATTTTTAAAGAGCTATAGGAAAGTATTTAGAAAAAAAACACATAATATTCAGAAAAATGCATGAAATCTTTATTTGAATCGATAGTACGGTCCATATAATTTAATGTTTTAAGATTATTTCATGCAAATGTTGACCGTGAATGCGCCTCAAATGGTCCATCCGCTTAGTCCAATTTTGGCATACTCTTTCCAACATTTTGGCCGGTATCTCACGAATAAATGCTTCAATGTTGTCTTCCAATGCGTCAATTGAAGTGGGCTTGTCTGTATAGACTGTACGCTCAATTTTGGCATACTCTTTCCAACATTTCGGCCGTTATCTCACGAATAAATGCTTGCTGTGTGCGTGCTGTGTGGCATGTGGCACCGTATTGCATTTTGGGCAAAAAACAGTTGGATATTATCTCACGGTAGCGCTCACCATTCACAGTTACGTTACGATTCGCATCATCTTTGAAGAAGTACGGTCCAATGATGCCACCAGCCCATAAACCACACCAAACTGTGACTTTTTCTGGATGCATTGGTAGCTCTTGCAATGCTTCTGGCTAATATTCACTCAAAAATCGACAATTCTGCTTATTTACGTACCCATTGAGCCAAAAATGAGCTTCGTCGCTGAACACAATTTTTCGGTAATAAAGTGGATCTTCGGCCAACTTTCCAACATCCCATTCACCAAAAATTCTACGTTGCGGTAGGTCGTTCGGCTTCAATTATTGCACCAGCTGTATTTTGAAAGGCTTCACACCTAAATCCTTCCGCAAAATTTTCCACGTTGTTGAGTAACAGAGGCCCAATTGCTGCGAACGGCGACGAGTCATCATTAACACTGGCCGATACAGCTGCGATATTGCGAAATTTAGTCACAATAGCCCGAATAGCCGCTTCAGTTGGTCGATTAAAGTGACCATAAAATGGAAGAAGCGCGCGACGAACTTTCTTAACAGAGCACGCATTTTGATAATAAAATTCAATAATTTGCAAGCGTTGTTCGTTTGTAAGGCGGTTCATGGTTAAATTATAGACCAAACTGAAAATGTTTGACAGTGAAACAAAACACGAAACGTGCGTGAGCTGTGTTGCCAAAAACATAATAGCTAAAAAATCACCCTTTATATAGTTACTAGCTGAATACCCGGCGTCGCCCGGGTTCTTATGATTCTTAAGAGAGCGATTATATTCAAGTGCAGGCTGCATGTCGGTATAAGCATTTTGGACCGTTTGATATTTTTCTCTATATAAACGTCTTCATGATAATCTAAAATCAAGAATATTTTGCAAATTTCGTGACTTTTTTGACCGCTTGGCTAATACTTCCTATTTACCCGTCTACAATTGCTGCCTATCAAATCTTCACAATAATCTAGTCTCAAATCAAAAATTTGCAAGTTACGCAACAGCTTCCATTTACCAACGCCGGCATTATAATATAAGCACTAAGCGCTTTCATAAATTCTCATAAGGTTATTTTGCAAATTTCGCGATTTTTAGACCTTAGAAACCTTCGCGGGCAAGCGTTGCCCAAAGTTTTATGGCAATCCGATGAACTGTATAGTTTTTGAAATTTCGTGGTTTTTTGACCATTTCCGGCCCATTTCTTCATTTAAGATACCTTTGCGGGCAAGCGTACAACCATTCGTCAAAGCTTCATCAAAATCGAACATTTTGCCAATTTCGTGGTTCTTGGACCATTTTCCACCCATATCTTCCACTTTGAAAACTTTCCGGGCAAGCGTCGAACAATTCCTCAATGTTAACTGCAAATTTTGCAATTTTCTCGGTTTTTTGACCATTTTCTGAAAATTTCTTCAACTTAGAAACCGTTCAACTCATTCCCCAAAGTTTGATTGCAATCGGATGAACGGTATAATTTTTTGAATTTTGCCATCAACTAAGAAACCTTCCCTGGCAAGCGTTCAACCATTCCCAAAAGTTTTATTGCAATCGGATAAACGGTATAATTTTGTTATTTTCGCGGTTTTTGGTCCATTTTCCGCAAATTTTTCAACTTAGAAACCTTCCCGGGCAAGCGTTCAACCATTCTCCAAAGTTCCATCTCAATCAAAGCTTTAGCCAATTTCGCGGTTTTTGAACCATTTTCCGCAGATTTCATCTACTTGGAAACCTTCCCGGGCAAGCGTCGAGCCATTCCCCAAAGCTTTACCGAAACCATAAATTTTGCAATTTTCGCGGTTTTTGGACAATTTTCCGCAAATTTCTTCCACTTAGAAACCTTCCCTGGTAAGCGTTCAGCCATTCCCCAAAGATATATTGCAATCGGATGAACGGTATAATTTTGCAAATTTCGCGGTTTTTGGACCATTTCACAGACATGAGACATAGCCTATGACACTTTCCCGATCGACATGAACATACTGTGAAAAATTCGTGAAGATCGGTTCAGCGGTTTAGACGCCTATAAGGAACAAACATACTTTCACTTTTATATAGATGTATAGATTGAGATTGAGCATTTGAACGAAAAACAGAGAAAAATAGCTAAAATTTGCAATAATAAGAGTCTGGCCGAAAAACGGCTAAAATACAAACACAATGATCCCAAGCTAAAAGTGTCAGCACTGACGGTTGTCAGCACTAACGTGCTACGAATTGTGTAACCTAACTTAGTGACGTACAGAAATGTTTACTTACGACGCTAACTAAAACCAAAAAATAATTAAATGATTTTCTTTTTTTAAACAGGATGTGTGGGCACTCCTTGTGTCGCACTGTTGCGCTTAGTGTGTGGGATGTTGAGGCACTGAGTGGGCGGGCGCGGGTGCTCTTGTGTCTGCTTGGCGGCCACCAATGGGGGTTGAATCTGCAGGCCAGAGAACAGCTCACGATTCAGCGGCGAAAAGGTGCTCCTTGGCTCGGATGCCACTGAGACGATATTTGGCACAGCAGTCATTATACGTCAATTACATAGCTGTCATTTGCTTTTTGTTATTCCAAGTCTGATTCTTTTTTGTTATACCACGTTTTATAGTGACTGACGTTTCATGTCAAGTCACACGGGAACGCTGTCGAACGGGATAAAAGTATCTTATGTCCGTCGCCTGGCTCTAAGCTACCTCCCTACCAATTTTCACCCAAATCTGTTCTGCCGTTCTTGAGTTATAAGTGGTGTAACTAACTCGACTTTCTTTTATATATATAATAGATTACAATTCGCATATTTACACACCAACATAATCGCAACCTACATATTCGGCGGTGTCCTACAAATCTCTTCCAACCAAATTCCAACCCAAAACCTAATCTCGGTGTCCTAGAAATCTCTTTCGGTTGGTTTCAAATCTCTAGTTATTTTGGTAGAGATTTTGCTAAATTCACCGCTAAAACTATTTTGATAAGTAAAATTAATTTTGGAAATGTAAACTACATTGTTTTACTGGATAGGCTGCATCAAAAAAATAACATGTTTAATTTGATTTAATATTGAAATTAGCTTGTTAATAATTTTTCGCAAAACCAACCGAAGGCTGCCATATCAATCAAAACCGTCGTGCCACTAGATGGCGCCACCGGCCTCATTAGAGCCGCATGGGAAATTCAACAACAACAAACGTGCCAAGGGCTGGCAAATTCTGCGTAATGATTGGCGCGCAAATATTTTTAAATTTTTCATGTTAATTTTGGGTAACGCGACTTAAATTTAAATTATAATATTAGCATAAATCATAAAACTTATGCCACAGCTAACAGATTTCCGCTTAACATCATTTTAATTCAAAACTAATAAGGGAAATTTATAAGGGGAATTTTTTTGTGCGTGATGCAGCCCTGTTTTGTGAGATGGACAATTATTATGAGCCCAATTGGACCAATTCTCTTTCCCACTAAGAAAATGAAATCTCTTGAAGTTCTGGGACACCGAAGGATTTTTCGGGCGATTTGCAAACCAACCGAAGACAAAATCTCTAGAGATTTCCAGGACACCCCCGATTATCTTTAAGACATATACACATACATATTTAAAATCACATATTTATTTACAAAATAACCATTACAAATACTTATATCACCTGTAAATGCGGCTCCAGCTCAAGGAAAAATTGTTTCCTTCCGAAAGATCGAATGTATGCCCATAAATTAAACTAGTTTGTCTCAGTCTGTCCCCAATGGAGCTCCTTTATGGTGGGTTGGGAAGTTGCAAATAATTTAGTAAAGTACAAATTAGTAGCAATGATCTAGAAAAGTCGAGAGGAAAGGTTACTTGGCCCGTAAGGTATAGTAAGAAAGCTTGGGTATAGAACAATATCTACCATAATGTGTTTATTTTTTTGATGCTGATCAAAAATATATATACTTTATCGGAGATGCTTCCTTCTGCCTGTTACATACTTTTGTACAAACTTTATGTACTCTGTGTACCTCTGGTACAGAGAAAAAAATTCAACAGTGACTTATTCCATTTTTCCGGAGGAAGGTATTTTCCAAAGCTCCAAACTCATTTTCAGAGCTACACACAAATAAACTCGAACTTGCTAACTTTAAAATTTTGGGAAATCTACTCCTAATGTCGGAAAATTGCCGGAAACCCGCTGAATGTAACTTTTCGGCTGCAAAAAAACTTTTTTGTTTTTCTTTTATTCAGATTTAAACTCATTTCCTAAGCTCTATTTGGAAATTCCATTAAAATTTTGTTCAATTTTGTTGAAAAATCCAGCCATTGTATGGAAATTAGTGAGATCAATTTTAAACTTTCTCATGATTAACTTCAAACTCATTTTCAAATTTACACATACAAAAATAAGGAAAATCTAGCTCTAAATTCGGAAAATGGCCGGAAAACTGTTGTATGCTACTTTTTAGTTTTTCATCCGATCAGGCTTTAACTCATTTTCAAGAATCTATATGAGAATTTAGCAATGACTTCATTTCATTCTTCAGGAAAATTCACCACTCTGGTCAACATGGTATGGGCGAATGAGCTTAGCTCCAAACTACTTTTCCAACCTTCACAAAATCTACCAACAAAGTCTGCTGCTAAATGGAAATTTTTAGTATTTCATACGATCAGGCTCCAAATCATTTTCAAAGATCTATATGAAAATTTAACAATGAATGCTTACTATTCTTCCGAAATATTCAGTACCGTGGGTAGAAAATTGATGGTCCAGATTGTATAAAAGCTTACTTCCCTGCGATTAGTTCCAAACTAATTTTCGGAGCTACGCAGAAGCTTTCCATGGCTAATTACAACAAAGCTGGCTACAACAGCAGAGATGGTGACAGGGTGTAAAGTTTATTCAAAGAAAAAACTTTTACATTAGAAGTTCCGAGGCGGGATCGAACCCACGACCTCTTGCACAGCGGCGTGCACACTAGCCGCTGACCACTAGCCAGACCAAAATAATACAGAACCTAAAAAAGACTAATTGCGTAGTACACAACAAACTTCTCTCTAAAAAGCTTGAACCACTTCCACCGTATACACCAAGTACAGATACAGATAGATGAGCTTGTTGATACGCTCACCAACGCGTATACGGTCACGTTTCATAGGGCCTGCCCCCTTAGAAAAAAAATCCACCTTTAAACCACCTTGGTGGTCTGCAGAGCTTGACAAGCTCCGAAAAGAGTGCAGACATTCATTCAACGTTTATATAACTACCGCTTGGTAGTTATATAAATAAAGGCTGGGCACTTACAAAAAAGCCATCAGGAAGGCTAAATGCTCCTCCTGGGCGCATTACTGTAGCAATATAGAATCAACTGCTGATGCATCTGGGCTCAGAAGAGATCCTGGCAAGCTCACCAACTTCGCCAGGACTTTTACAAGAGACAGACGGAACCTGGACCGACTCAAGCAAAGAATCTATAGATCTTCTGTTACGCACTCACTTTCCCGTGTGCTCCCTTAACCCAATAAATCAAATTAGGCCAAGATCTTTCCAAAAATCACGTCAGTGGGCTATCGATTGTTCGAACCATTTAAGTCGCCTGGCCTAGATGTCATATTTCCAGCCCAACTACAACACAGCATTGTGTGCAGCATTGTGTATCCCCACAAGATGGAGAGAAACTAAAGTAGTATTCATACCGATGGCTGGCAAGGCTTCACATGTGAAACCAAACGATTATATGCCATCCTCATTTTTACTCGAAACTCTTGAGCACACACACAACAAGCAAGGGAAGGTCTACCGAAACCGCCCTGCACTCTCTGTTTTCAAGGATTGAAAGATCTCTTGAAGTAAAAATTATTCTCTAGTAGCATTTCTCTACGTTGAGGGTGCCTTTAATAACGTCCAACCTAACGCCCTGACATATGTGGGAGCAGATGTGCCGCTGGTAAGATTTTGGATAGAAAACTACTCTGGAATGACCACATAAACGAACAAATGCGGTTTTTTCGCCATTCATTCATAGTGGCTTTACACAGACGTGGTTCGCCCATACTTCTCTACGGAGCACTTGTATGGTGGCCAGCGCTTGAGAAACAACCAGCCCTCAGCAATCCGCATAAGGTACGGAGAAGTGCGGAAATTTGTATTAGCGGCGCTCTCCGAACAACCCCTACGGAAGCGCTAAATACCATTTTCCACCTCTTACCACTAGACCTTTTATTAAAGCAACTGGCTACAACAACAATCCTTAGACTATGAGAATCCGATGTCTGGAACGGAGGCAAGTCGGGACACTCAACCATACTCAATGACCAAACGAGTATACCGTTAAATACGGATTACTGTATAACACAAACGACGTTCGTTAAATCATACGACGTCTGTATTCCAAGCCGTCACGAGTGGGACAACCTTCACAACAGCAGAGCCAATGCCATCTACACTGATGTCTCTAAGCTTGACGAAAAAGTAAAAGGGGGAGTCTTCTCCTCCAATCTAAATTTGAATTTATCGTTCCGCCTTCTTGATCAGGGAAGGAAAGGCGTTAGCGTTTCTGATTTTCTTTATAGTCGTTGAGGAAAAGATCGATCTCGTAGCCTTGTCTTCCTTAACTAGGTCACACAAAATGTTGTTTACGAATCTTTGGAATACTACCGGGAGATTCCGCAATCCAAATGGCATTTTTAACCACTCTTATTGACCCATTGGAGTCATGAATGTAGTAAACTGAATGCAGTATATGTGGAAAACCCCATTTTTAAGGTCCAGCTTAGTGTACCACTTTTTTTCTGAAAGTTTGTCAATGAGAGTCAATCAAAGGTGTTGGATAGTTTTCTTTAAGCGTATATTTGTTAAGAGTTCGATAGTCCATGCACATTCTTAAGTCGCCCGTCGTTTTGTTGACTAAAACTGTCCGTGACGCGTATTCTGACTCGCTTGCCCGTATGATACCTTTTTCAATATATTTGTCTAAAAGTTTTTGCACCTGCGCCTTTTCGGCAAAAGACAGTCGTTTCGGAGGATAGTTGAAAGGCTTCGAGTTTTCTAAATTTAGCTTCATTTCACACTTAACTGCAGGCTGCTTTGCTTTGCTATAAAACTTGTCAAATATTTCTGTGAAATCTTTTCTTACGCTGTGATCACAATTTTCATTTATATTTAGGTTAAGGCAATCTTTTGGTTCAATGGCGAGAATATCAAGATCAGAACTTTCATTTTGGCATAATTTTTCCCTGCACACTATATTATTTGTTGTAATACGCTCATTCTGCTTGCTTTCATGGTTTCTGATATCAGCGCGATCGTTCTATGCAACAATCTCTTTCGATCTGCCCTTTTGTAATCTTTCATTCTCACGGCTTACGATTGGTACAATATTTTCTGTGCGATCACCTTGTAAACTATAATTTTTTTCTACATGTAAAAAATTTTTTGCTAGGATCAGAGTTTAAGTTAAAGCATTGACTTCAGTTGCGATTCAAATTGTTGTGACTAGGATTTTTAGCAGGAACAAATTTGACCGGAGGTTGGCCAACCGGAACCTTTGAGAAATCAGGTTAAATTTTTCTCTATTCTAAATGATAAAACATAATATTTTTCCAAAAATGTTTAACGGGCTCTTTCATATTCAGACCAATATATTTTAAGTTTTCGGTTTCTGTGAACTTAATAATTTAATTTTCAGGATTTTCCAAATGTTGTTCTAAACAGCATATTTTGATGAAGCTAATTGGGCTGCCGGAGTTGATTAGGCATTCTAGGAAAATGTTGTTAGTTTTTTCATTAAAATAAATCTGAAACTCTCTTAAATAATTATTGAGTGCTGCATTCTTCTTCATTAACCAATGATCAATTTGGTGATCCAGGCTGCCACATGTAAAACACGCTCCATGCTCTCGTTTCGGCTTGCGACAAACTGCTGCAAAGTGACAGTTGAAGCATCTGGCAGACACCAATTGCCGCATGGCGGTCGGTTCCAGGTGCTTGTACGGGTAAAGATACATTCGAGAACGCTTTTAGCAGCTGTTATGATGTGGAGAAACACTGCATATACGCTTGTTGGCGTAGCTGACTGTTGGGGATTCCTTCCATGATATTGTCGATAAGCTCCTCGTCGTCCAACTGTATATGCGAAGCCAACAATGTCTTCTCAGCGAAATAAGTTGCGAAACCTTCCTTAGAAAGTTACTTGCGCTCCTGGAACTTGCGGGATGATGTTATTTTGCTTTCCTTGTTTTGAAACGCCACAGTCAATTGCTCCAGAAGATCTTTTACTGGCAGGTGAGTTCCATCAGGCAAGTTGTTCCGGACTGGCCAAGCCGCCTTTGGTCAGTTTTGGAACTCCTTCAAATCAACTAAGAAATGAAAATAGAAAAAGTTCAAGTTATTAATGGAAATGGAAAAATCAGTAATCTGATACATACCTTAAGAATAATCCTGCAGATGTTGCTAGAAGCTGCGCATGTAGTTTGACACTGGTCAAGCCGCCTTTGGCCAGCTGCGAACTCCAATTAGGCATCTTCAGAACAGATTTTACACGAATTTCGTTATGGCTTCTTTTGTGCTGAAGGAGTCGGCATTCTCTGCACTGAGTCCTTCATCGATGTACGAGGTGTGTTCAAAAAGTATCGCGAATTTTGAATTTTCGCGGGTTACGTATATTCGAATTTCGATTTTTTTGTGGCGTTATGTTGGTACTCATGTCTCTCACTTATGCCGACAAGCTCGGCCATTTTGAATGTTCACTTAATTGTTGACAGCTGCTTTGCTTGCACGTGTTTTGGATCGTCTTCGATTTTTACCTATTCAAAAAAATGGATCAAAGAACCTGTATCAAATTTTGTGTGAAAAACGAAATTAAGAAGGTCCAAGAAGCTACCTTGGACCGAAGCAACGTTTATCGGTGGTACAAAATGTTCTCAGAAGGCCGAGAAGATGTGAACGACGAAAAGCGTGCCGGACGCCCGAGCACTTCAACAACAGACGAAAAAATTAATGAAGTGGAGAAAATGGTATTGGCCAATCGTCGAATCACCGTTAGAGAAGTTGCTGATGACCTAAACATATCGATTGGCTCGTGCCATTCGATTTTTATCAATGATTTGGGCATGAGACGGGTCGCCGCGAAATTCGTACCAAAATTGCTCAATTGCGACCAAAAACAGCATCGCATGAACATTGCTAATGAGATGTTAAACTCTGTCCGCGACGACCCAAATTTGCTCCAGAGGGTCATAACTGGTGACGAATCGTGGGTTTATGGTTATAACGTGGAAACCAAAGCTCAATCATCTCAATGGAAGCTGCCGCACGAACCAAGACCGAAAAAAGCGCGCCAAGTTCGGTCGAATGAAAGTTTTGCTGACAGTTTTCTTCGATTGCAGGGGCGTGGTCACAGGGAAGAACGGTCAATAAGGAATATTACCTGCAAGTTATGCGCTATTTGCGCGAAGCAATCCGCCAGAAACGCCCGAATTTGTGGAAGAACAAAAATTTGGCTTTTGCACCACTATAACGCCCCTGCTCACACATCGTTGCTTGTGCGTTGCTTTTTGGACAAAAACAACACACTATTGATGCCGCAGCCACCGTATTCCCCAGATCTGGCCCCCTGTGACTTTTTCTTGTTCCCTAAACTGAAGAGGCCCATGAAAGGACGACGTTACGCTACGCTTGACGAGTTATAGACGGCATTGAAGGAGGAGCTGAACAAGATAAAAAAAAATGATTTTTTGAAGTGCTTCGAAGATTGGAAAAACCGTTGGCACAAGTGTATAATATCTCATGGGGATTATTTTGAAGGGGGCAAAATAGATATTCATGAATAAATAAATAATTTTTGAAAAAACACAAAATTCGCGATACTTTTTGAACACACCTCGTATGTTTGTCCCTTATGGGCGTCTAAACCGCTGAACCGATCTTAACGAATTTTTCACAGTAAGTTGATGTCGATCAGGAAAGTGTCATAGGCTATGTCTCATGTCTGTGAAATGGTCCAAAAACCGCGAAATTTGCAAAATTATACCGTTCATCCGATTTCAATGAAAATTTGGGAATGGTTGAACGCTTGCCCGGGAAGGTTTCTAAGTTGAAAAAATTTGCGGAAAACGGTCAAAAACAGCGAAAATTGCAAAATTTAAGTTTTCGCAAAAACTTTGGGAAATTGATCGACGCTTGCCCAGGAAGGTTTCCAAGTAGAAGAAACCGCGAAATTTGCAAAATGTTCGTTTGTTATAAAACTTTGGAGGATTCTGATTTCAAGAAATGGGCGGGAAATAGTCAAAAAACCGCGATTATTCAAAAACTATACCGTTCGTCCGATTGCGATGAAATTTTGGTCAATGGTTAGACGCTTGACCGCGAAGGTTTCAAAGGTCCAAAAATCGCGAGATTCGCAAAATTATACCGTTCATCCGATTGCAATCAATCTTTGGGGAATGAATTGAACGCTTGCACGGGAGGGTTTCTACGTTGAAGAAATTTTGCAGAAAATTGTCAAAAAACCGCGAAAATTGAAAATTTTGCGGTTTCGGTAAATCTTTGGATAGTGGTTCGACGCTTGCCCGGAAAGGTTTCCAAGTAGAAGATATAGTTCGATTTTGATGAAGCTTTGACGAATGGTTGTACGCTTGCTTGCGAAGGTATCTAAAGTGAAGAATTGGGCCGGAAATGGTCATAAAAACGCGAAATTTTAAAAACTTTACCGTTCATCCGATTGCCATAAAACTTTATGCAACGCTTGCCCGTGAAGGTTTCTAAGGTCCAAAAATCGCGAAATTTGCAAGATAACCTTATGAGTATTTATGAAAGCGCTTAGTGCTTATATTACAATGCCGGCATTGGTAAATGGAAGCTGTAGATTACACGGTATTATTGTGAAGATTTGATAGACAGCAATTGTAGACGGGAAAATAGGAAGTATTAACCAAACGGTCAAAAAAGTCACGAAATTTTGCAAAATATTCTTGATTTCAGATTATCATTGAATATAATCCCTCTCCTAAGAATCATAAGAACCCGGGCGACGCCAGGTATTTAGCTAGTTCCAAATAAAGTAAACATTAAAAATTACAACTATTATATACTTATTATAGGGAGCCGGGCGGCACGACCAAGGAAATCAAACGGGGAGCTGCTATCTTTCTACAATTCAAAAAAAAAAACTTTTCATTAGATGTTCCGAGGCGGGATCGAACCCACGACCTCTTGCACAGCGGTCGCGCACAATAGCTGCTGAGCCACCCACCCATATTGGATTATACACCTTTAATTAGCACGAATTAGGTATTTATTCAGAAAAAGCCAACCAACGAATCGAGAAAAGATTCGAAAACAATATTTAGTGACCAATAAAGCGTATATGTAATGTTAAAAAGGATGAAGGAGTTAATAATAGCAAGGAATGGAGGAGTATAGTACGAGAGATAAGAGGAACTGATTTTAACATAAGCGCTCAAGTTGCGGTTGCTGACTCCGAAAAATATTTTAAAAACAGCTCGCTGGGATGCCATTTAATTTACGCACGAATCCTTATCCAACATGAACTTTTAGACTCGGAGTACACGTACAGTGAAGTCAAGGATGCGCTTGGAACGGAAAGACCAACAAAGCTCCTGGCGAAGATAGAATCCCTTATGAGCACTATATGCAGTAACACAGCTCTACAATAAAATGGTCAATGCAGAAGAAGTCGAGAAGTGTAGGTCCACAAACAAAGTTTTCCCTATACCCTTTCGTTGTCTCGGTCTTCACACTAAAATTGAGTGAATCTTGTGGTTTTTATTGAACTATTTTGTACTAAATAAACTTACAAAGGGCTTGTTTGTCAGACATCAGCACACATGTACATACAGTGGAACGTACTACATGTAACTCTAAGCCAGGGGCCGACATCTTGCTATCTGGCGTAGTAGGAATATAGGACATCGGGCAATTGGCCTGTAAAATCAATATTCCGAAATCATCACGAAATGGGGGGGGGGGGGGCAAATTATTTTCTTGAAACGCGAAAAATCGTTGTTTGCGGGTAGTAGATAGAAAATAGGATAGCGGGATTTTTGGCCTGGCACAGTGGCGCCGCCTGTCGGCGAAAACCGTAAAGCGCCACCTGTTTAACAAAACGAACAACGCACTTTTAAATTCTTATCGAAATCTTACTTTTCAATTCTTATCGAAATCTTACTTTTAAATTCTTGTCGAAATCGAAGTTAAGAAGATCACAGTGGGTTCACGAAATAATATAAAGATATAAGGAACGGAATAGTGGCGCCACCTGTTTCACAAAACGAACAACGCACTTTTAAATTCTTATCGAAATCTTACTTTTCAATTCTTATCGAAATCTTACTTTTAAATTCTTGTCGAAATCGAAGTTAAGAAGATCACAGTGGGTTCACGAATTAATCGGCGGTGTCCTACAAATCTCTTCCAACCAAATTCCAACCCAAAACCAATTCTCGGTGTCCTAGAAATCTCTTTCGGTTGGTTTCAAATCTCTAGTTATTTTGGTAGAGATTTTGCTAAATTCACCGCTAAAACTATTTTGATAAGTAAAATTAATTTTGGAAATGTAAACTACATTTTTTTACTGGATAGGCTGCATCAAAAAAATAACATGTTTAATTTGATTTAATATTGAAATTAGCTTGTTAATAATTTTTCGCAAAACCAACCGAAGGCTGCCATATCAATCAAAACCGTCGTGCCACTAGATGGCGCCACCGGCCTCATTAGAGCCGCATGGGAAATTCAACAACAACAAACGTGCCAAGGGCTGGCAAATTCTGCGTAATGATTGGCGCGCAAATATTTTTAAATTTTTCATGTTAATTTTGGGTAACGCGACTTAAATTTAAATTATAATATTAGCATAAATCATATAACTTATGCCACAGCTAACAGATTTCCGTTTAACATCATTTTAATTCAAAACTAATAGGGGAAATTTATAAGGGGAATTTTTTTGTGCGTGATGCAGCCCTGTTTTGTGAGATGGACAATTATTATGAGCCCAATTGGACCAATTCTCTTTCCCACTAAGAAAATGAAATCTCTTGAAGTTCTGGGACACCGACGGATTTTTCGGGCGATTTGCAAACCAACCGAAGACAAAATCTCTAGAGATTTCCAGGACACCCCCGAATATAAAGATATAAAGAACGGTTACGGAATAGTGGCGCCATCTGCTTGCACGAAAGACAGTCGAAGTATATGAAATTCTATTTTTCTGTAGCGCCATCTATGTGTAAGATATCAAAGAAAAGGATATGATGCTTTTAATGAAAGTCTTTTAAGTACTGAAACCAGAAGTTGAACTAGGGGTGTTTAAACATAATTTGAAATAGGTACGAATGATCAAAATTGAAAAATTATTTTCTTGAAACGCGAAAAATCGTTGTTTGCGGGTAGTAGATAGAAAATAGGATAGCGGGGATTTTTGGCCTGGCACAGTGGCGCCGCCTGTCGGCGAAAACCGTAAAGCGCCACCTGTTTAACAAAACGAACAACGCACTTTTAAATTCTTATCGAAATCTTACTTTTCAATTCTTATCGAAATCTTACTTTTAAATTCTTGTCGAAATCGAAGTTAAGAAGATCACAGTGGGGTAAGGAACGGAATAGTGGCGCCACCTGTTTCACAAAACGAACAACGCACTTTTAAATTCTTATCGAAATCTTACTTTTCAATTCTTATCGAAATCTTACTTTTAAATTCTTGTCGAAATCGAAGTTAAGAAGATCACAGTGGGTTCACGAATTAATCGGCGGTGTCCTACAAATCTCTTCCAACCAAATTCCAACCCAAAACCAATTCTCGGTGTCCTAGAAATCTCTTTCGGTTGGTTTCAAATCTCTAGTTATTTTGGTAGAGATTTTGCTAAATTCACCGCTAAAACTATTTTGATAAGTAAAATTAATTTTGGAAATGTAAACTACATTTTTTTACTGGATAGGCTGCATCAAAAAAATAACATGTTTAATTTGATTTAATATTGAAATTAGCTTGTTAATAATTTTTCGCAAAACCAACCGAAGGCTGCCATATCAATCAAAACCGTCGTGCCACTAGATGGCGCCACCGGCCTCATTAGAGCCGCATGGGAAATTCAACAACAACAAACGTGCCAAGGGCTGGCAAATTCTGCGTAATGATTGGCGCGCAAATATTTTTAAATTTTTCATGTTAATTTTGGGTAACGCGACTTAAATTTAAATTATAATATTAGCATAAATCATATAACTTATGCCACAGCTAACAGATTTCCGTTTAACATCATTTTAATTCAAAACTAATAGGGGAAATTTATAAGGGGAATTTTTTTGTGCGTGATGCAGCCCTGTTTTGTGAGATGGACAATTATTATGAGCCCAATTGGACCAATTCTCTTTCCCACTAAGAAAATGAAATCTCTTGAAGTTCTGGGACACCGACGGATTTTTCGGGCGATTTGCAAACCAACCGAAGACAAAATCTCTAGAGATTTCCAGGACACCCCGAATATAAAGATATAAAGAACGGTTACGGAATAGTGGCGCCATCTGCTTGCACGAAAGACAGTCGAAGTATATGAAATTCTATTTTTCTGTAGCGCCATCTATGTGTAAGATATCAAAGAAAAGGATATGATGCTTTTAATGAAAGTCTTTTAAGTACTGAAACCAGAAGTTGAACTAGGGAAGACTGATTGTGCTGTGGCCATCTGTTGGTAATATACCAAAGAAAAGGAAATAAAATTCCAAGCATAATTTGAAATAGGTACGAATGATCAAAGTAGTGAAATGAATTAAAAGAAGCATTTTCCAAATGGAATGGACATTGAAATGAATATGTGAACTCATGCGTAAAAGGTGAGGTTACGTATCCTATTTTCTATCTACTACCCGCAAACAACGATGTTTCGCGTTTCAAGAAAATAAAATGATTCCTACTACTTTAATCTAAGCTACTTTAAGTTAAGCTAAAGCTAAGCTGATCCCACAACTCATGCGCTACAATCGGGGTATGAACCCTATACCCTCACTTCAGCCAATTACATCACTTCTCTTATTAAAACCGAGGGATGAAATAAAAAATAACCGGTTTTCAATTTCAACCTCACCCAATGACAATGTCTTTCTCTAAGTCGGGGTTGCATTTTCAACTACCTGCTACCGTGCAACAATGCGCTACAATCGGGGTATGAACCCTATACCCTCACTTCAGCCAATTACATCACTTCTCTTACAAAAACTTTCTCTAAGTCGGGGTTGCATTTTCAACTACCTGCTACAGTGCAACATCGCTAACTCATTTCAAACTGTATAAATTGCTTGATACGAATAATATTAAGATAGAAACTGTATAAATTCCTTAATACGAATAATATTAAGATAGAAACAAGTATACACTCGACTTACAAGCATCATCATCGACTCGTACTCTGAAGACTCCATCGACCTCTTAATGACATCACTAAACAAACCTGGCGATCGCAACAGTCCGATACCTCCACTGCAGGAAGACTCGTCTGACGCCACCCCCTCATCAACCCAGCCTGAGGATTCTAAGCCTGAGGGTGCCACCAACACCTCACAACAACACGAAGTCTCCTTCGAACCTACGACAACGTCAACCCAAAAGCAGCCTGATGACTGCAATAATACAACCCTTTTATTTGGTAACCTAACCGCTGAATTTTTATATTCAAATATAGAGGGCGAGCGCAAGCCAATACTGGCTAATTGGTCATCAATCCTCCACGAATGCGGACAAAGAGTATGTGTGGCCGAAGTGTGTCCTTGCGATTGTGGCTTTTGTACTAACAGACCAATATCATCTCAACAACTACTATCGGACAGTGCTGACGTTATCATGATAGAGGAAGTGGTTATGGTTGAGGACGATAGTCTTTCGACTAAAATTAAACGCTTCATGCCCGATTCAGAAGATAACGAACTTGTTAAAGCGGTTGAAAAGATTGAGTTTATTGAACGTGCCATCCCCAGTTCAGACGATGAGGAATTACTTGATGCTGTAATCCAAACTGAAAGAAGATCTAGTCTGGGCTTACCACCTGTTTAAGAATTCTATTTAATTATACTTACCGTATCAAATTTAAAAACATATAAATAAAGTATATCAAATTTAATAATCTGGTGTTCGACGTTTTTATTGGGCCGAAACATAAACTACCACACATTTTTTACTTTCAGGTTTTACACTCTTGTCAGGTTTTACACTCTTGTCTACCTCATGTCAACCTTTTTTTAAAGAGGGTGGGAACCTGCTGTTTTTGAAGTGTGTGTCTCTTAATAACAAAACAGAGAAAATACTCACTTGCTAATGTATTTAAATGAACGTGCGATTGTACCTGACTACAGTCAGTATAAAATGGTTTTGAACTCCAAATACTTTCATCAATCCACTTCAATATTGAGTCGGTGTTACACGTTTACTCCAAAATAAAATTTATCAACAGCTCAGTGTATGAACAACATAAAACAAAGACAAATACAAGACATTACAAAATAATATAAAAATAAAAATCATAAAATTATAAACAATCAACAGTATGAATTCACCAAAAGTTAATTGTGACTTGTGCGGTCGTGCATTAGCTCTTGAGGTCTTTAGTGACCACTATACAGACTGTAAAGGACCGGCTAATGCCTTCAATATTTTAATGGCATCGTCGCAAAAACAAAAAAACAACTCATGAGGACAAACAAAGACAAACATGCTGTAACTCAGCCAACATCGACCAAACGCAATCGAGAAACTGGAGATCTTGATTCCCATGATGATGAGCAGCCCACAACTTCTAAGCGAGCAAGGACCATGAATGAGGTATTGATGCGTACATTACATAACAAGCATCCAGTAATTCCTGACGTGGACTGCGAAATATGTGGAATTAAAGTTAAAGCCAGCGCCTACAATACGCACTTGAGAACCAACTCTCACAAAGACAAGGTAGTAGCTCAAATGGAGAGGAATTCGAACGTTGTCTTAATAAGTCCTGAAACACGATTCCCTGCTCAGACATATAGAGTACTAGCAGATCAATCGAGTACCATTGATGTCAAAGAGTTCTACTCTCAAATTAAGGATGATATCATCCAACTAATTGATTTTTGTATGACAAAATACAGATCAATTAAGTTTAGCGTGACTTTGTTTGGTGATTACGTAAAACAAATCGATGACGGTATAACTGTTGAATCAGTTAAGCATTTTGGAACCCCATATACATCCCTGTACGAACAAGAGCTAATCGAGGAACGGTTAACCACTGTGTTTGACTACTTGGTTACAGCGAGCAGCGAATTCCAGGAAAAAGACAGTGGCTGGGCAATAAAACGTTTCAAGCACGTGGAAATCATTATTGTTAAATTGGAAAATATTCCTGCCAGTGGATATATTCCATTGCCCACAAATATAATGAAAAGGAATGCAACTATAAATGTCGATAATGACGATGTTTATTGCTTTAAATGGTGTCTTTTAGCAATGATTAAGTACCAAAGACTCGAGAGGGAGATCATCCCTATTAATCAAAAGAAGGAAAGAAGGAAACAAATTCCCTGTACGTCTGGATATTTCATTAATATTGAAGCTGACATAATTCGTTATGATGGATATATTCTATATTTTACCGGAATTCAATTCCCAATAACCGTTAAAGGCTTTAAACTCTTTGAAAAGAACAACCCAACATTTAGTATAAATGTGTATGAGATGGAAAAATCATCCAAAAAACCAAAATCAAAGCATACTGGAAAGAACGATGACTTCGATGTAGTAGGTCCTACTGTCCGAAGTAATAAAAAAAAGCCAAACCACGTAAACTTGCTCTTAATTTACAACCCAACCCAATCAATGTTGCACTATGCTTATATCACCAGCATGAAAACATTGACTAAGTCACAAAACGGCACTGGTAATAATAACGCTCAATTTTGTTATGACTGTCTAATGTAGCTATGCCAAAAAAGGAGAAACTACAAGCTTTATGAATTTTCATAAAAAACTTTCGCCTCCTGTAACAATAAATGCAGATATTGAAGCTATTTTGGAATACTATCATCACACAATAAACTCACCAAGTGTGTCATCTACAACCAAGGCTCAAAAACACAATGCTTGCGCAGTAGCATTTCATGTTGTTCACCGCTATAATCCTGAATTAAACGAAATGTGGTCCTATGAAGGTAAGTTCTTGCGCAAAATCTTCCTTATTTTTATTTGATTAATCTCATATTCAATATATATTTGCTACAGGTCCTGATTGTATGGCCAAGTTTTGCAATGCGCTAGAGGAAAAAACTGCTACCCTATATAACCATTACTGAAGAAAAGGTAAGGATCCTCTGCATGAGACAGTCATTGGATTTGAAGACAATCAATAAAACTGCCTGGCATGTGAGGAAGTTGCACAGAGTGAAATTTTTCAGTTTTTTCACTGGAAGGTATGAGGGGGTAGTTCATAAAAAGTGTGAAAGTTTATACAAGTTTAATACACCAACATTTCCAGTAGTTTTCCATAATTTATCGAGGTATAATATTCATTTGTTTATTACTGAGCTTGGTAAAAATTTATCAATTATTCCATGTAATAAGGAGTTGTACATTTCGATCACAAAACGAGTAAAAAACGAAAACGATAATTATAATATACAATTCATTGACTCTGATAGATTTTTGAACTCCAGCTTAGAGAAATTAGCATCTTAAATGAAGGTTGAGGACTTTCAGATTTTAAAAAAAAACTTTTCAAGGCGAAAAATTTGATTTAATGCGCCGCAAAGGGGTCTTGCCATATGATTATTTAAATAGTTTTGATAAATTAAGAGATGAATCGCTTCCAAGCAGAGAGTCGTTCTATAATTCTCTTAATATCGAAGAATGTAGTGTTGAGGACTATGAATTTGCTCAAAAAGTATGGAGTACCTTTAATTTTTCTAAAATGTCCGATTATCTAAAACTTTATTTAGAAAGTGATGTTTTAATACTTTCAGATGTATTTGAAAAATTCAGAACCATTTGTTTGTCAATATATAAATTGGATCCTGTAAATTATGTAACTGCCCCCTCAATATCTTGGGATGCAATGCTTAAGTTTACTAAGATTAAGCTAGAGCTTATAAGCGATGGTGAGATTTATAACTTTTTAAAGCTAGCTGTTCGCGGTGGTCTTACTCAATGCACTCAGCGAATTTCTAGTGCTAATAACATATTTTCCAAGAACCTGGATCTAGAAAAGTTAGCCAATTTTTTGTTATATCTTGATGCAAATAATTTATATGGCAGGGATATGTCACAATTACTTCCTATATCAGGATTTAGATTTTTAACTTTAAATGAAATAAACGATTTTAATGTTAACGAAATTTCTGCTGATGACATTCACGATCTTCATAACTGCTTACTATTCTGTCCAGAAAACAAAATTTCTCCTGGTGGTGGAAAGCAACTCAAGTTAATAGCAGACTTAACAGATAAAACCAATTATATCATACACTTAAAGCAACTTCAATTATGCTTAGAACAGGGTTTTAAAATTTAAAATAATCCTGTCGTTTACCAAAGTAAATGGTTGGAACCTTGATAAAAAATATGCAACAACGACTTCGAAAAAAACTTTTAAATTAATGAACAATGCATTACGGTAAACCCATGGAAAATGTTGAAAAACGACGACATTAGTTAATGGATATTAAGTCAATGGATAGACGCAAACCCCAAAGTCTATCCAAAAATTTCAAAAAAACTTATTGCAATGAACACTTTTCATAGTTTACAAATATTTAGTAACGACTTAGCAGCAATTGAACATAATAAAAGTCACATAATCTATAATAAGCCGATTTATATTGGTGTGACAGTTTTGGAATTATCCAAATGGTTAATGTATGAGTTTTATTACAACTTTCTTATTAGAAAGTGTCCATCATCTAAAATAATTTATATGGACACCGACTCATACCAGCTAACAACAAGGAGTTGGGTTTAATGAAAGACGAAAATGGTGGAAAAATTATGACATCATTTGTTGGTCTAAAAGCAAAAGCCTATTCATTTAGTAGAGGGAGAAAACCTTCCCTTGCGGTGGACGTTTACTAGTCTCTCCTGACATTTCCGATCTTGGTGGTGAACTTTTCAAATTTAAAGCTTACAAACACAATTTGATAAAGATCGGCCAACAAATAACATTTTCTACCAATTCTCCAACCATTCTTCAAAGTTGCATTGCATCCGGATGAACGCTATAACTTTTCAAATTTCGCAGATTGTGCACCATTTTCCGCCCATTTCTTCTGCTTAAAAACCTTCCGGGCAAGCGTCTAGCCAATCCCCAAAGTTTCACCGAGATTAAGAATTTTGCAAATATTGCGGTTTTTGGACCATTTTCCACCTCCAAGTCCACCAACAGGTCCACCTCCATGGACACCTCCAGGGCCACCTCCATGGCCACCTCCATGGCCACCTCCTTAGCCACCACCATGGACACCTTCATGGCCACCTCCATGGACACCTCCATGGACACCTCCATAGCCACCACCATGGCAGTACAATGAAAAACGGCAACCCGAGTTACTGTTATTTCGTTATTTCTTATACTATCCTTACAAACCAAGTTTAAAGCCAATCGTATGAAAATAGGTTTTTGTCTGCTGAAAAAACAGAAAACTTCAGAAAAAAACATTACAAATTATATCACTTACTTTCCTTACAAACCGAATTTCAAGTCAATCGGATGAAAAAAAAAGATTTTGCTTATCGAATTTCCCGGGAATTTTCCTTGCGCGCAGATTTTTCGAAATCGGGAAAACACGTGTCCAATTATTTATCATACTTTGCTTACAAACCGAAATTCAAGTCAATCGGACGGCAAAAAAAATTCTCACCATACAGACTTTTCCGACGCTTTTCCGGGGAATTTTCCCAATTTCCCATCATCGGAAAATCACATTTCAATTCATTTCACTTACTATCCTTACAAACAGAATTTCAAATCAATCAGATAGATTTAATAGATTTTGGCATATCGAATTTCCCGGGTATTTTCCTTGAGGGCGATTTTCCGAAATCGGGAGAAAACGTGTCCAATTATTTCGTATGCTTCGCTTACAAACCCAGTTTCAAGTCAATAGGATGAAAAAAAAATTTTCCCAATGCCAAACTTTTCCGACGCTTCTTCTGGAATTTTCCGACCCTACGGTCGAATTTTCCAACATCGGAAAATCGCATTTCAATTTATTTCACTTACTGTTCTTACAAACCGAATTTCAAGTCCATCGGATGAAAATTAGATTTTTGCATATCGAATTTTCCGAGAATTTTCCTTGTGGGCGGATTTTCCGAAATCGGGAAAACACATGTCCAATTATTTTGCATACTATGCTTACAAACCGAATTTCAAGTCAATCGGATGAAAAATGGAATTTTCCCCATACAAACTTTGTCTACGCTTTTCCGGAAATTTCCCGACCCTACGGTCAAATTTTCCAGCATCGGAAAATCACATTTCAATTTATTTCATTTACAGTCCTTACAACCCGAATTTCAAGTCAATCGGATGAAAAATAAAATTTTTCCCATTCAAACTTTCCCGACGCTTTTCCGGGAATTTTCCGATCCTACGGTTGAATTTTCCAACATCGGAAAATCACATTTCAATTTATTTCACTTACAGTCCTTACAAACCGAATTTCAAGTCAATCGGATGAAAAATAGATTTTTGCATATCGAATTTCCCGAGAATTTTCCTTGTGGGCGGATTTTCCGAAATCGGGAAAACACGTGTCCAATTATTTTGCATACTATGCTTACAAACCGAATTTCAAGTCAATCGGATGAAAAATGAAATTTTCCCCATACAAACTTTGTTGACGCTTTTCCGGAAATTTCCCGACCCTACGGTCAAATTTTCCAGCATCGGAAAACATCATTTCAATTTTATTCACTTACTCTCCTTACAAACCGAATTTCAAGTCAGTCGGATGAAAAATAAAAATTTACCCATACAAACTTTTCCGACGCTTTTCCGGGAATTTCCCGACCCTACGGTCGAATTTTCCAGCATCGGAAAATCACATTTCAATTTATTTCACTTACTGTCCTTACAAACCGAATTTCAAGTCAATCGGATGAAAAATAGATTTTTGCATATCGAATTTCCCGAGAATTTTCCTTGTGGGCGGATTTTCCGAAATCGGGAAAACACGTGTCCAATTATTTTGCATACTATGCTTACAAACCGAATTTCAAGTCAATCGGATGAAAAATGAAATTTTCCCCATACAAACTTTTCCGACGCTTTTCCGGTAATTTCCCGACCCTACGGTCGAATTTTCCAGCATCGGAAAATCACATTTCAATTTATTTCACTTACTGTCCTTACAAACCGAATTTCAAGTCAATCGGATGAAAAATAGATTTTTGCATATCGAATTTCCCGAGAATTTTCCTTGTGGGCGGATTTTCCGAAATCGGGAAAACACGTGTCCAATTATTTTGCATACTATGCTTACAAACCGAATTTCAAGTCAATCGGATGAAAAAATAAATTTTCCCCATACAAACTTTTCCGACGCTTTTCCGGGAATTTCCCGACCCTACGGTCAAATTTTCCAGCATCGGAAAATCACATTTCAATTTTATTCACTTACTGTCCTTACAAACCGAATTTCAAGTCAATCGGATGAAAAATAAAAATTTACCCTACAAACTTTTCCGACGCTTTTCCGGGAATTTCCCGACCCTACGGTCGAATTTTCCAGCATCGGAAAATCACATTTCAATTTATTTTCACTTACTGTCCTTACAAACCGAATTTCAAGTCAATCGGATGAAAAATAGATTTTTGCATATCGAATTTTCCGAGAATTTTCCTTGTGGGCTGATTTTCCGAAATCGGGAAAACACGTGTCCAATTATTTTGCATACTATGCTTACAAACCGAATTTCAAGTCAATCGGATGAAAAATAAAATTTTCCCCATACAAATTTTCCGACGCTTTTCCGGCTTTTCCGGGTGGAATTTTCCAAAACCCCGTCTTAGCACGCACTTTCACCACATAAGGAAACTCCTGTCCAAATTTCAGCCCTCTAGCTCTTACCGTTTAGGCTGTGCGACGGTCACCAGTCAGTCAGTCAGGTTGAACAGTTTTATATATAGAGACTATAACTATTCCCCCGCTTCCCCCCCCCCCCCGTCAGTTAAGCTATTTTAACCAATAAGAGTATCAGTTTTTCTTTTCCGACTTGGGGGTGGATTTCACAAATCGGAAAATATTTGACCGTATCTTACATACATCGGCTGAAAGCAGAGATTAACTCTTATGCCCCTTCCGCGGTTAAAAATAAAGTCTCTCCTGACATTTCCGATCTTGGTGGTGAACTTTTCAAATTTAAAGCTTACAAACACAATTTGATAAAGATCGGCCAACAAATAACATTTTCTACCAATTCTCCAACCATTCTTCAAAGTTGCATTGCATCCGGATGAACGCTATAACTTTTCAAATTTCGCAGATTGTGCACCATTTTCCGCCCATTTCTTCTGCTTAAAAACCTTCCGGGCAAGCGTCTAGCCAATCCCCAAAGTTTCACCGAGATTAAGAATTTTGCAAATATTGCGGTTTTTGGACCATTTTCCACCTCCAAGTCCACCAACAGGTCCACCTCCATGGACACCTCCATGGCCACCTCCATGGCCACCTCCATGGCCACCTCCATAGCCACCACCATGGACACCTTCATGGCCACCTCCATGGCCACCTCCATGGACACCTCCATGGACACCTCCATAGCCACCACCATGGCAGTACAATGAAAAACGGCAGCCCGAGTTACTGTTATTTCGTTATTTCGTTATTTCTTATACTATCCTTACAAACCAAGTTTAAAGCCAATCGTATGAAAATAGGTTTTTGTCTGCTGAAAAAACAGAAAACTTCAGAAAAAAACATTACAAATTATATCACTTACTTTCCTTACAAACCGAATTTCAAGTCAATCGGATGAAAAAAAGATTTTGCTTATCGAATATCCCGGGAATTTTCCTTGCGCGCAGATTTTTCGAAGTCGGGAAAATACGTGTCCAATTATTTATCATACTTTGCTTACAAACCGAAATTCAAGTCAATCGGACGGCAAATAAAATTCTCACCATACAGACTTTTCCGACGCTTTTCCCGGGAATTTTCCAATTTCCCATCATCGAAAAATCACATTTCAATTCATTTCACTTACTATCCTTACAAACAGAATTTCAAATCAATCAGATAGATTTAATAGATTTTGGCATATCGAATTTCCCGGGTATTTTCCTTGAGGGCAGATTTTCCGAAATCGGGAGAAAACGTGTCCAATTATTTCGTATGCTTCGCTTACAAACCCAGTTTCAAGTCAATAGGATGAAAAAAAAATTTTCCCAATGCAAACTTTTCCGACGCTTCTTCTGGAATTTTCCGACCCTACGGTCGAATTTTCCAACATCGGAAAATCGCATTTCAATTTATTTTACTTACTGTTCTTACAAACCGAATTTCAAGTCCATCGGATGAAAATTAGATTTTTGCATATCGAATTTTCCGAGAATTTTCCTTGTGGGCGGATTTTCCGAAATCGGGAAAACACATGTCCAATTATTTTGCATACTATGCTTACAAACCGAATTTCAAGTCAATCGGATGAAAAATGGAATTTTCCCCATACAAACTTTGTCTACGCTTTTCCGGAAATTTCCCGACCTACGGTCAAATTTTCCAGCATCGGAAAATCACATTTCAATTTATTTCTTTACTGTCCTTACAAACCGAATTTCAAGTCAATCGGATGAAAAATAAAAATTTTTCCCATACAAACTTTTCCGACGCTTTTCCGGGAATTTCCCGACCCTACGGTCGAATTTTCCAGCATCGGAAAATCACATTTCAATTTATTTCACTTACTGTCCTTACAAACCGAATTTCAAGTCAATCGGATGAAAAATAGATTTTTGCATATCGAATTTCCCGAGAATTTTCCTTGTGGGCGGATTTTCCGAAATCGGGAAAACACGTGTCCAATTATTTTGCATACTATGCTTACAAACCGAATTTCAAGTCAATCGGATGAAAAAATAAATTTTCCCCATACAAACTTTTCCGACGCTTTTCCGGAAATTTCCCGACCCTACGGTCAAATTTTCCAGCATCGGAAAATCACATTTCAATTTTATTCACTTACTGTCCTTACAAACCGAATTTCAAGTCAATCGGATGAAAAATAAAAATTTACCCATACAAACTTTTCCGACGCTTTTCCGGGAATTTCCCGACCCTACGGTCGAATTTTCCAGCATCGGAAAATCACATTTCAATTTATTTTACTTACTGTCCTTACAAACCGAATTTCAAGTCAATCGGATGAAAAATAGATTTTTGCATATCGAATTTCCCGAGAATTTTCCTTGTGGGCGGATTTTCCGAAATCGGGAAAACACGTGTCCAATTATTTTGCATACTATGCTTACAAACCGAATTTCAAGTCAATCGGATGAAAAATGAAATTTTCCCCATACAAACTTTTCTGACGCTTTTCCGGAAATTTCCCGACCCTACGGTCAAATTTTCCAGCATCGGAAAACATCACATTTCAATTTTATTCACTTACTGTCCTTACAAACCGAATTTCAAGTCAATCGGATGAAAAATAAAAATTTACCCATACAAACTTTTCCGACGCTTTTCCGGGAATTTCCCGACCCTACGGTCGAATTTTCCAGCATCGGAAAATCACATTTCAATTTATTTTACTTACTGTCCTTACAAACCGAATTTCAAGTCAATCGGATGAAAAATAGATTTTTGCATATCGAATTTCCCGAGAATTTTCCTTGTGGGCGGATTTTCCGAAATCGGGAAAACACGTGTCCAATTATTTTGCATACTATGCTTACAAACCGAATTTCAAGTCAATCGGATGAAAAAAATAAATTTTCCCCATACAAACTTTTCCGACGCTTTTCCGGGAATTTCCCGACCCTACGGTCAAATTTTCCAGCATCGGAAAATCACATTTCAATTTTATTCACTTACTGTCCTTACAAACCGAATTTCAAGTCAATCGGATGAAAAATAAAAATTTACCCATACAAACTTTTCCGACGCTTTTCCGGGAATTTCCCGACCCTACGGTCGAATTTTCCAGCATCGGAAAATCACATTTCAATTTATTTCATTTACTGTCCTTACAAACCGAATTTCAAGTCAATCGGATGAAAAATAGATTTTTGCATATCGAATTTCCCGAGAATTTTCCTTGTGGGCGGATTTTCCGAAATCGGGAAAACACGTGTCCAATTATTTTGCATACTATGCTTACAAACCGAATTTCAAGTCAATCGGATGAAAAATAAAATTTTCCCCATACAAATTTTCCGACGCTTTTCCGGCTTTTCCGGGTGGAATTTTCCAAAACCCCGTCTTAGCACGCACTTTCACCACATAAGGAAACTCCTGTCCAAATTTCAGCCCTCTAGCTCTTACCGTTTAGGCTGTGCGACGGTCACCAGTCAGTCAGTCAGGTTGAACAGTTTTATATATATAGACTAGCGTATCACCCGGCGCGCTTCGCCGCTGTCCCGTATGTCAAAAACAGTTCAGTATTTCAAAAACAGATTTCAGTTATCATTATCATTATCGTTATCGTTATCGTTATCGTTATCGTTATCGTTATCGTTACCGTTACCGTACGTTACCGTTACCGTTACCGTTACCGTTACCGTTACCGTTACCGTTACCGTTACCGTTACCGTTACCGTTACCGTTACCGTTACCGTTACCGTTACCGTTACCGTTACCGTTACCGTTACCGTTACCGTTACCGTTACCGTTACCGTTACCGTTACCGTTACCGTTACCGTTACCGTTACCGTTACCGTTACCGTTACCGTTACCGTTACCGTTACCGTTACCGTTACCGTTACCGTTACCGTTACCGTTACCGTTACCGTTACCGTTACCGTTACCGTTACCGTTACCGTTACCGTTACCGTTACCGTTACCGTTACCGTTACCGTTACCGTTACCGTTACCGTTACCGTTACCGTTACCGTTACCGTTACCGTTACCGTTACCGTTACCGTTACCGTTACCGTTACCGTTACCGTTACCGTTACCGTTACCGTTACCGTTACCGTTATCGTTATCGTTATCGTTATCGTTATCGTTATCGTTATCGTTATCGTTATCGTTATCGTTATCGTTATCGTTATCGTTATCGTTATCGTTATCGTTATCGTTATCGTTATCGTCATCGTTATCGTTATCGTTATCGTTATCTTCATCGTTATCGTTATCGTTATCTTCATCGCTATCGATACCGTTATCTTCATCGCTATCGTTATCGTTATCTTCATCGCTATCGTTATCGTTATCTTCATCGCTATCGATACCGTTATCGTTATCTATAGCGTTATCTATAGCGTTATCGTAATCGTTATCGTTATCATTATAGTTATCGTCATCGCTATCGTTATCGTAATTGTGTCCAACTATTTCGCATATTTTGCTTATAAACCGAGCTTCAAGTCAACCGAAAAAAAAAAAATTTCTCCCATACAAACTTTTCTGTCGCTTTTCCGGGAGTTTTCCGACCCTAGTGCCAAATCTCCAACATTGGAAAATGACAGCTCAATTTATTTCACTTACTATCCTTACAAACCGAATTTCAAGTCAATCGGATGAAAAATAGAGATTTGCATATAGAATTTTCCGGGAATTTTCCGGGAATTTTCCTTGTGGGCGGATTTTCCGAAATCGGGAAAGCACGTGCCCAATTATTTTGCATACTTAGCTTATAAACCGACTTTCAAGTCAATCGGATTAAAAACAAATTTTCCCCATACAAACTTTTGTGACGCTTTTCCAGAAATTTTCCGACCCTACGGTCGATTTTTCCAACAACGAAAAATGGCATCTCAATTTATTTCACTTACTATCCTTACAAACCGAATTTCAAGTCAATCGGATGGAAAATAGATTTTTGCATATCGAATTTTCCAAGAATTTTCCTTGTGGGCGGATTTTCCGAAATCGGGAAAACACGTGTCCAATTATTTCGCATACTTTGCTTACAAACCGAGTTTCAACACAATCGGATGAAAAATAAATTTTCCCATAGAAACTTTTCGGACGCTTTTCCGGGAATTTTCCGACCCTAAGGTCAAATTTTCCAACATCGGAAAATGGCATCTCAATTTATTTGACTTACTATCCTTACAAACCGAATTTCAAGCCAATCGGATGGAAAATAGATTTTTGCATATCGAATTTTCCAAGAATTTTCCTTGTGGGCGGATTTTCCGAAATCGGGAAAACACGTGTTCAATTATTTCGCATACTTTGCTTACAAACCGAGTTTCAACACAATCGGATGAAAAATAAATTTTCCCATAGAAACTTTTCGGACGCTTTTCCGGGAATTTTCCGACCCTAAGGTCAAATTTTCCAACATCGGAAAATGGCATCTCAATTTATTTGACTTACTATCCTTACAAACCGAATTTCAAGTCAATCGGATGGAAAATAGATTTTTGCATATCGAATTTTCCGAGAATTTTCCTTGTGGGCGGATTTTCCGAAATCGGGAAAACACGTGTCCAATTATTTTGCATACTTTGCTTACAAACCGAGTTTCAACACAATCGGATGAAAAATAAAATTTTCCCCATACAAACTTTTCGGACGCTTTTCCGGGAATTTTCCGACCCTAAGGTCAAATTTTCCAACATCGGAAAATGGCATCTCAATTTATTTCACTTACTATCCTTACAAACCGAATTTCAAGTCAATCGGATGGAAAATAGATTTTTGCATATCGAATTTTCCGAGAATTTTCCTTGTGGGCCGATTTTCCGAAATCGGGAAAACACGTGTCCAATTATTTTGCATACTATGCTTACAAACCGAATTTCAAGTCAATCGGATGAAAAATAAAATTTTCCCCATACAAACTTTCCCGACGCTTTTCCGGCTTTTCCGGGTGGAATTTTCCAAAACCCCGTCTTAGTACGCACTTTCACCACATAAGGAAACTCCTGTCCAAATTTCAGAAATAATTAACAAAATAAGTTTAAATAATCAAGATGATAAGCGCTATGTAATGGACGATGGAATAAACACTTTGGCTTGGGGTCATTATAGTATTAGATAATATAATTTTGATATATAAGGTTTGTTGTTAAGACTATTTAATTTAAAGTAACAATTCAGAAATATATTTATTGGTTATATGATAACTTATCATCGGATCTTAGGTTTTTTTTGTTTGTGGTCCAAAAAATTCGAAATTTTGGCGTTTGACTAATATAAATATTGGCAATTTTTTAAGATGATCATATCCAAAACATGCTTTTTTTTAGGTAAAAGCATATGCTAAAATATATCAAAAATAGGTCAAATTAGGTCAAAAATAGGTCAAAATAGGTTAAATTAGGTCAATTTAGGTCAAAATATGTCAATATATTTTTTCATATATGAGATTTTTTGATTTGTGTGTAAGTTTATGGCACATATGTGTGGCTGGTAAAATTAATTATAATTTAATTTACTATATATAATTATAAGTTTTTCCATGGTATCGGATAAGGGCGGTGTCCACTCGGAGCGAAATGGCCGCGAAAAGAAAAAGTGCATATAAAACCATATGCTGCGTAAATTTTGCGTGTCGCGATTCCGTAAACTGTTTCCACTCGACACAAAAAAGATTACGCCACTACGTCCTGTTACCAATTACGTAGCGAGTAAAGTGTTGTTAACGCCTCATTTCGCGCGAAATTATGAGAGAACGAATCGAATCGCACGGAATTGTAAGTAAGAAGAACCACAAACATAGCAATGAGCGCACCAAAAAAAAGATTCTGCCAAAAAGCGACGATTGCAGCCATTTTCAAATGCTGATAAAATTAATTTAATGCAAAGTGAAGGCTACACTCAGAAAAAATCAGACTGCCAAAGCACAGCAGTTGCCGAGAAGATGGCGCCTGCCATCGAGAGCTTGGTGAGCCTTACAAACCGCATAGCAGGTCAATCGATGCAGCAGGGACTGAAACACATATCCAATCAAATATTTTTTGTGACCACCCATTAAAAATATGATTTTACCTAAAATCCGATGTCTACTAATTACTTTACTAATTGTCGAATTCATAAAAAGTTACCAATTCGTTGTGCTGTAAATAATTTATTCAAGCTTTTTGTAATTTTAGAAAATTCAAAATACGAAATATATTCATTAGAAACTCTTCGTTAGAAGACACTCAGATAACTTTGCAATGGATCAATTTAAACGTCTTTTTGGATCGGACCCTAGTAGAAATGGATACATCAGACTAGTTTATTGTAATTACTGTGGATCTGATACACACTTTGAGGCTGCTTGTTCAAAAAAGCGCGATCAAGAAAAACAAAAATAGATTTAGTTGATTTTTATTAGATTTAAAATAAACAATAACTAAAACACCGTCTTGTTTCATATATTATAATTAAAAGTGAATAAGATTTATAAACAGTTTAGCCATCCATTCACAATGCCAATATGAACCAATTCTTATAATCTTGGATGATCGAATGATGGGTGCATTTAATAAAAATGTATGCGAACTGTTTACAAAAGGCTCACATCATCGAAATTTATCAGTTATAGTGGTTACTCAAAACATTTTTCATTAATCATCGCACACTAGAGATATTTCATTAAATACAAAATACATTGTAGTCTTCAAGAACCCCAGAGATAAACTTCAATTTCAATGTTTGGCCAGACAAATTTATCCAGAGAATTCAAATGAACTATTTCGAATATATAAGGAAGTAACAAGAACCTCATGGTTATTTACTGATTGATCTTACTCAGAGGATAAACGATCTTTTAAGATTTAGAACGGATATTTTTAATCCTGACTATTCGATTTGCTTTTGTGATGAAAATGGTTTACAAAAAGAGTCTAAAGCGCTTGAAAGCGAACAAACATTTGTTGTATGTTCTGAAAAAAGCTAGTAACAAACTTCGTACAGCTATTATTAGCAATAGTGACAATGAATTAATAAAAACCCTAGCTGAGATTGTAAACAATACTCTGCAAGGAAATCATAAATTAACTACAAATCGTCTTTACCTCATAAAAAAGTATAAAAATGCATTACGACATATTGCTTGTCCAAAGCGCTCAATACATTCAAAGAGAAAAGTTCTAGTCCAAAAAGGAGGGTTCCTCCCAATATTAATTACATCGTTACTTTCGAATATTTTCGGTAAATTACTACAACATGAATAGAAATGTAAGTAAACTAAGTAAAGTTATTGTTATGAATCCAAATACATATAGCAAGCTTTTAAAAAATGATAGAGGTGAAGAAATAATAAATTTAAAATTCCTACCTATAATAAATAATAAAAAGATAAGTGACTTTAATAAATGGATAAAAATACGACAAGAGCTTAACTGTTATCAACATAAAAAAAGAAATAAGACCTGGAAACCTCAAACACCTTCATCTTTTTTAAAACAAAGCAGTATAGGAACGCAAACTGTTGAAAATAATGATTTAATAGACATCAAGCCAAGCTCCTCAAAGAAATTTAAACTTGAAAATAATTATTTATTAGACGTCAAGCCAAGCCCCTCAAAGACATTTAAACTTGATCATCACGAATTAACAGATGAAATGCAAAATAGTCTGCTAAAAGCATTAAACGCAGACAAAGATTGTATGCCCGACGCAAGCTCATCCCAGTCAAAACGGAAATTTTCTGACACATCTTTCTCTGCTAACCCATCAAAAAAGAAAACTGGAATATCTAAACAGAGTCCATCTAAACCAATACTTCGAAAACTAAAAGTTAACCTTAGAAAGCTAAAAGCGAATGCAAATCATATGCAAAATATTCAATATACTACAGGGCGAGAAAAGTGAAGCAGAGCTGTTCGCGCAGGAAAACCAATTCAAGTCGGTAAAAACAAAATTAATTGGATTTCACATAAATAAATTTATATTCAGATAATCAACAATGAGTAACAAAAACGAGTTTTTTATCACATTATTAAGTAATAATTCGTTGAGTATTTTTCCTGATAACGTCAAACCTTGTTAATATACCTGAAAATGTAACCGAAGATTGGGAAGTTGGAATTACTGATTTGTATCTAAACAACTTACAAAACATTCAATCCCTCAACAGTAAGTCAAATACAACGCTGTCTGAAAACAGAATACTTTTAGTTTATACTGATATAATAAGACCACGATGTGTTGGAAATATAAGGTCGCGATGCCTTCGAGTTTTACATTTCAAAGGTCAGGAATCCATGTTTCAGTTTACTAATACTGAGTACTATCCGCTTGAAACATGTTCACCTAAAGATATTTCAATTTTAATCACTGACTTAAGTGGAAATAAAATACCATTTGTTACCTCTACTAACCCTGTATTCCTTACGCTGCACTTCAGAAAAAGGCGAGAAATACTATAAATAATGCTGTTTTAGTATCGCATTAAGCATAATTAAAATTACCATCATGGAGAGACTTTATCATGATTATTGGTACCCTTTACGTTGCACCAGGAATAGTTCAGCAGGGACGGGGAATTGGAAATTTTTTTAGTGGTCTTTTTAAATATATTAAGCCACTTTTCTTATCAGGTGTCAATGCAGTTAAAAACCAACTTTTTGACACTGGAAACGCAGTTGTAAATGATTTCGGACGAAAACCGTTAAGAAATATTATTCAAGAACAAAGCAAAATTGCATTACAAAATCTGGCAAATAAAGCTATAAATAAGATGACACAATCTCAAAATGGATCAGGAAAAAAAAGAAATAAAAAGAAGGCTGCAACTCGAAAACGAGTTCATTGTAAGTCTAAGCAAGGACGTCGACATACACAGCCCCGCACAAGGAGAAAGAAGTCATTGAAAAGGATATCTGAACGTATAAAGGATATTTTTACTAAAACAAAATGACTAACCACATAGAATGCATGAAAAGCGAACTTGATTTGTTTGCTCCTCATCCAACTCAAAGCAGCATTTTGCGGACCGAAGAAGTTACATATAATCCCATTGCATCATTAGATTCAACTAGTTCAATTGAGTTTGTTTTTTTGGGTAATGGTGAATCATTCAGAGACCTATCAAGTGATTATCTAAGACTTGTAGTTCAACTAAAGGACCAAACAAATAATAACATTACCGGTAATGCAGTTGGTGTTGTTAATAATATACTACATTCAATATTCAGAAGTTCATCGGTTTATCTAAATAACATTTTGGTATCACAAAGTGATAATAATTATCATTATCGCTCATATTTGCAAACAATTCTTAACTACGGTAGTGAGCCACAACGAGTCACTTAACTACACAGGGCTATTTATCCTAACTATGGAGACTATGGAGATATTTTTAATCAGCCTAAACTACTGATAAATAACGTTGATCTAAGGATAACCTTTAATATTGAGAAACCGGCATTTTATTTGCTGGAAACGGATACAGAATCAAATCTAAAAATATTGGAAGCACAGCTGTTTATGAATCATGTAACAGTTAATCCAAGCATTCTGCTTGCTCATCATCACGTACTTCAAAACAAAAATGCTATATACCCATACAACAAAGTTGAAGTTAAGTCATTTACACTCTATCCTGGAAACAATACACTGTCCATCGATAACGTTGTTATTAGACAACTACCAAATTTTATTGCGTTTTGCATGGTTAAAAACAGTGCCTATTCAGGACATCGTCGACAAGATCCATTCAAATTTGAGCATTTTAAACTTCAGCGATTTAATTTATTAGTTAATGGTGTACAAATTCCGTCACAGGCGCTTGAGTTTGATTACACAACTCCTGAGAGTACTCAAAGCGCTCGTGCATATAACATGCTCTTTAAAGCAAATGGAATAAACTATTATGATAGAGGCTTACAAATATCAAAGGAAATGTTTGATAGCGACTGTTTTATATTAGCATTTGACTTGACTGCTGATCGCTTAAATACAACGGTATGCTCAAATTTGATTTCTCAAGGAACAATTCGTATTGAAGGTCGCTTTGCCCAAGCATTAAGAATACGATTCTATGATTGATATTGACAAGCATCGAAACATCCGAATCATCTTGTAAAATGAATACCCTTCAAATACATAATTTACTATCGAGTAATTCATATACAAAACCAATTTTTAAGGGAGTTTTTCCATCAGATAAATTACCTTATCACATTTTGAATTATCCTGCGTTAATTATTGCTAATACCGATGGATCTATGCAGGAGGGAACCCACTGGGTGGCCTTTTTCTTTGAAACTGCTCGAAAAGCAGAGTTTTTTTACTCTTATGGCCAATACCCCAAGCAAAAAGAGTTTATTAAATTTTTAAAAGCAAATGCTAAAAAATTTGACTATAACAAACAACAAATTCAAGGGTTCTTTTCAAGTACAAGTGGACATTATTGTTTGCTATATGGCCTATATAAATGCAAAAGGAAAAAGCTAAAGTCATTCTTGAGTCACTTCAAAACTAAGGATTTTAATTTTAATGATAAGCTAGTATTAACCTTGTTCAACTTCAATTTTAAGAAAAATAAGAAAAAAAAATAAACGATTTAATTTTACATAATTTTGGTTGTTTATTGTGGGTTTTTTTGTGTGTTTTTTGTGCATCATCTTGTAGCTTAGGCTTCATCATCACTCCAAGGGCACAGTTTGTAGTGGAAACCGTACTTTGAGTATATCAATTCCTTTTCCTCCAAGTCCTCTAATGTTGACTTCAGGTATTCCAGTTGCTGCTTGTGCTCTTCTAAGATGGCCCCATAAAACTGGTAAAGGAATACTTCGATTTGCTTAGAGTGCATCTTGTACTGGTTGACTTAAGACTGAGTTGTGTACAAAAAATGACTCTTATTTGAGAGATGACTAGAAAGTTCATTATTCTGAACCCTTAAACTCGAATTGAGCGGTACTATATCGTCCCTCTTCTTTCCCTTATACACAACATATAAAATACCATTTTCCTTTAACTTCTTATATGGCGTCTTCAAACGACGCAGAATTGTCGTCATTCTGGCCTGAACCTTTTAGATACAACCATTTTTAGTATTTTTTTTTACAGTACAAAAGAAAAACCAAAAAAATTATTTTCAAAGTGCCACCATTTTGTCTAAAACTAACTTTTTTCCAAATCTGAGGTTCAGGCCAGAATTACATCGATACTAAACCAGAATCTTTTTTCCTTTTTGAATTCGGATAACGGAGTGACACCGAATCACGGACGCCATGGGCGCACTTTTTTTCATACCACTTTTCTCAGACCAGAAACTTTTTTGGCGACGAAAAGAAAAAAATTTGTATTTTTTATTCATTCATTAATTTTCAAATAAAAAAATAGGGGAAAGTTAACTTCGGCTCAGCCGAAGTTTTGTATACCCTTGCAGATTCCATTGAAAACTAAAAAGGTTGTTTAAGACTATTTTTTGACCTTATTTTTTTAAGGGATCTATACTATATAGATGTCTGATTTCGACCAAACTTGGAAATTATGGATAAGCATAATACACTGTTGATTACGAAATTTGGAGGCGATCCCATATAAAACAAAAAAGTTTTTCTCACTAGAACTTCTTTTTCGACCGATCATTCATACTGCAGCTATATGCTATAGTCATCCGATTTTGATACAACTTTGTAGAAATGTGTTAAAGTATATAAATTAAGAATATGCTAATAGAAAGGTCGTTTTCATTAAAAACAAAAAAGTTTTCCTCACTCGAACTAGTTTTTCGACCGATCGTTCCTATGGGAGCTATATGTTATAGTCATCCGATTTCGACCCAACTTTGTAGAATTGTGTATAAGTATATAAAATAAGTGTATGCCAATGATAAGGACGTTTTCATTAAAAACAAAAAAGTTTTTCTCACAAAAACTAGTTTTTCGACCGATCGTTCCTATGGGAGCTATATGTTATAGTCATCCGATTTTGACCAAATTTTGCAGGATTGTGTAAAAGTATATAAAATAAGTGTATGCCAATGAAAAGGACGTTTTCATTAAAAACAAAAAAGTTTTTCTCACTAGAACTAGTTTTTCGACCGATCGTTCATATGACAGCTATATGCTATAGTCATCCGATTTCGACCAAACTTAGTGAAATCATGGGAAAGGATAGTAAACTAAGATATACGGACTTTGGGGGCGTTTCCATTAAAAACAAAAAAGTTTTTCTCACTAAAACTAGTTTTTCAACCGATCGTTCCTATGGCAGCTATATGCTATAGTCATCCGATCCGGCCGGTTCCGACAAATGTGCAGCGTATTTGTACCAAAAGACTTCGTGCAAAGTTTGGTGAGGATAGCTTTAAAACTGACGGAGGAGATAGCATAGAAACAGACGGACAGACGGACGGACAGACGGACAGGGCTAAATCAACTCAGCTCGTCGTGCTGATCAAGAATATATATACTTTATGTGGTCGGAGATGCTTCCTTCTATGCGTTACAAACATCCGGACAATTTTATAATACCCTCTGCAAGGGTATAAAAACCCGTTTTGAAAAATTTCTTTTCGTTTATTTCAGCACGCGCAACTTGTACTACCCCTTAAGGGCAGCGCTGATGACATTCTGAAAATAAATACTTCATACGGAGGAGAGGAGATTGGAAATTGCAATCAAATACTTTGATATATCTTAAATCCAAAAATAGGATGGTTTGCCAAAATCTCCCAACAAAATACGAGAGCTTTGAAACCAACCGAAAGAGATTTCTAGGACACCGAGAATTGGTTTTGGGTTGGAATTTGGTTGGAAGAGATTTCTGGGACACCGCCGATAGAAATACGAGGGACCCCAGATAAGCCTTATTTTATTTTAAGTACTACAGTACTACAAATGCTAAATTTAGAAAATCTACATGGTCGCTTTATATTATTATATCGGGGTGTCCTGGAAATTCTATTTGGCTTCGGTTGGTTTGCAACTCTAGTGAAATCCGTTGGTGTCCCAGAACTCGAGAGATTTCGTTCGTTCGAAGAGTCCGAAAGTCGAGTTCGAAAGAGGATAGTTATGGTCCTACTACAAAAACATGCTGATAAATTGCGTGGGTTGGTGAATTCGCTATTGGTTGGGAAATGTATTGGCTGGTTTGTGTATAGGATGGTTTGCCAAAATCTCCCAACAAAATACGAGAGCTTTGAAACCAACCGAAAGAGATTTCTAGGACACCGAGAATTGGTTTTGGGTTGGAATTTGGTTGGAAGAGGTTTGGGGAAAACCCCGGAAAAAAAAAACCCCACATCGCACAGCCTAAACGGTAAGAGCTAGAGGGCTGAAATTTGGACAGGAGTTTCCTTATGGGGTGAAAGTGCGTTCTAAGACGGGGTTTTGGAAAATTCCACCCGGAAAAGCGTGGGGAAAGTTTGTATGGGGAAAATTTTATTTTTCATCCGATTGACTTGAAATTCGGTTTGTAAGCATAGTATGCAAAATAATTGGACACGTGTTTTCCCGATTTCGGAAAATCCGCCCACAAGGAAAATTCTCGGAAAATTCGATATGCAAAAATCTATTTTTCATCCAATTGACTTGAAATTCGGTTTGTAAGGACAGTAAGTGAAATAAAATTGAAATGCGATTTTCCGATGTTGGAAAATTTGACCGTAGGGGCGGAAAATTCCCGGAAAAGCGTCCGAAAAGTTTCTATGGGAAATTTATTTTTCATCGCGTTGAACTCGGTTTGTAAGCTACGAAGGACACGTGTTTCCCGATTTCGGAATCCGCCCACAGAAATTCTCGGAAATTCGTAGAAATTTTCCGGCACTTTAGGAGACCGGCGGGAAAAGTTTCTATGGGGAATTATTTGTCATCCGATTGACTTGAAACTCGGTTTGTAAGCATAGTATGCAAAATAATTTGTCACGTGTTTTCCCGATTTCGGAAAATCCGCCCACAAGGAAAATTCTCGGAAAATTCGATATGCACAAATCTATTTTTCATCCGATTGACTTGAAATTCGGTTTGTAAGGAAAGTAAGTGAAAGAAATTGAAATGTGATTTTTCGATGCTGGAAAATTCGACCGTAGGGTCGTGAAATTCCCGGAAAAGCGTCGGAAAAGTTTGTATGGGGGAAAATTTTATTTTTCATCCGATTGACTTGAAATTCGGTTTGTAAGCATAGCATACGAAATAATTGGACAAGTTTTTGACGATTTCGGAAAATCTGCGCGCAAGGAAAATTCCCGGGAAATTCGATATGCAAAATCTTTTTTTATCCGATTGACTTGAAATTCGGTTTGTAAGGATATTAAGTGATATAATTTGTAATGTTAATTTCTGAAGTTTGATAATTTGACTTTGGGGTCGGAAAACTCAGCAGACAAAAACCTATTTTCATACGATTGGCTTTAAACTTGGTTTGTAAGGATAGTATAAGATAACGAAATAACAGTAACTCGGGCTGCCGTTTTTCATTGCACTGGCTGTGTGCGGGACCTGGACCTCGACCTGGAGATGGCACTGGATCTGGACGTGGAAGTGGACGTGGACCTGAAAGTGGCCATTGAGGTGGCCATGGAGGTAACCATGGAGGTGGCCGTGGAGGTGGCCATGGAGGTGTCCATGGAGGTGACCATGTAGGTGGCCATGGAGGTGGCCATGGAGGTGGCCATGGAGGTGGCCATGGAGCTGGCCATGGAGGTGGCCATGGAGGTGGCCATGGAGGTGGCCATGGAGGTGGCCATGGAGATGGCCATGGAGGTGTCCATGGAGGTGGCCATGGAGGTGGCCATGGAGGTGGAAAATGGTCCAAAAACCGCAATATTTGCAAAATTCTTAATCTCGGTGAAACTTTGGGGATTGGCTAGACGCTTGCCCGGAAGGTTTTTAAGCAGAAGAAATATGCGGAAAATGGTGCACAATCTGCGAAATTTGAAAAGTTATAGCGTTCATCCGGATGCAATGCAACTTTGAGGAATGGTTGGAGAATTGGTGGAAAATGTTGTTTGTTGGCCGATCTTTATCAAATTGTGTTTGTAAGCTTTAAATTTGAAAAGTTCACCACCAAGATCGGAAATGTCAGGAGAGACTTTATTTTTAACCGCGAAAGATGCATAAGAGTTAAAGAAAAAGAAAAACTGATACTCTTATCGATTAAAATAGCTTAACTGACGGCGGCGCAGCGAAGCAAGCCGGGAAAATTTGCTAGTAATCTATATATATAAAACTGTTCAACCTGACTGACTGACTGACTGGTGACCATCGCACAGCCTAAACGGTAAGAGCTAGAGGGCTAAAATTTGGACAGGAGTTTCCTTATGGGGTGAAAGTTCGTGCTAAGACGGGGTTTTGGAAAATTCCACCCGGAAAAGCCGGAAAAGCGTCGGGAAAGTTTGTATGGGGAAAATTTTATTTTTCATCCGATTGACTTGAAATTCGGTTTGTAAGCATAGTATGCAAAATAATTTGACACGTGTTTTCCCGATTTCGGAAAATCCGCCCACAAGGAAAATTCTCGGAAAATTCGATATGCAAAAATCTATTTTTCATCCAATTGACTTGAAATTCGGTTTGTAAGGACAGTAAGTGAATAAAATTGAAATGTGATTTTCCGATGCTGGAAAATTTGACCGTAGGGGCGGAAAATTCCAGGAAAAGCTTCGGAAAAGTTTGTATGGGGAAAATTTCATTTGTCATCCGATTGACTTGAAATTCGGTTTGTAAGCATAGTATGCAAAATAATTTGTCATGTGTTTTCCCGATTTCGGAAAATCCGCCCACAAGGAAAATTCTCGGAAAATTCGATATGCACAAATCTATTTTTCATCCGATTGACTTGAAATTCGGTTTGTAAGGAAAGTAAGTGAAAGAAATTGAAATGTGATTTTTCGATGCTGGAAAATTCGACCGTAGGGTCGTGAAATTCCCGGAAAAGCGTCGGAAAAGTTTGTATGGGGAAAATTTTATTTTTCATCCGATTGACTTGAAATTCGGTTTGTAAGCATAGCATACGAAATAATTGGACAAGTTTTTGACGATTTCGGAAAATCTGCGCGCAAGGAAAATTCCCGGGAAATTCGATATGCAAAATCTTTTTTTATCCGATTGACTTGAAATTCGGTTTGTAAGGATATTAAGTGATATAATTTGTAATGTTAATTTCTGAAGTTTGATAATTTGACTTTGGGGTCGGAAAACTCAGCAGACAAAAACCTATTTTCATACGATTGGCTTTAAACTTGGTTTGTAAGGATAGTATAAGATAACGAAATAACAGTAACTCGGGCTGCCGTTTTTCATTGCACTGGCTGTGTGCGGGACCTGGACCTCGACCTGGAGATGGCACTGGATCTGGACGTGGAAGTGGACGTGGACCTGAAAGTGGCCATTGAGGTGGCCATGGAGGTAACCATGGAGGTGGCCGTGGAGGTGGCCATGGAGGTGTCCATGGAGGTGACCATGTAGGTGGCCATGGAGGTGGCCATGGAGGTGGCCATGGAGGTGGCCATGGAGGTGGCCATGGAGGTGGCCATGGAGGTGGCCATGGAGGTGGCCATGGAGGTGGCCATGGAGGTGGCCATGGAGATGGAAAATGGTCCAAAAACCGCAATATTTGCAAAATTCTTAATCTCGGTGAAACTTTGGGGATTGGCTAGACGCTTACCCGGAAGGTTTTTAAGCAGAAGAAATATGCGGAAAATGGTGCACAATCTGCGAAATTTGAAAAGTTATAGCGTTCATCCGGATGCAATGCAACCTTTGAGGAATGGTTGGAGAATTGGTGGAAAATGTTGTTTCAAATTTAAAGTCAAACTTCTTGCCATTCTGCAAAGTAAAAATCGCTGAAATTTAGTTTTTAGGATTAAACTAAAGCTAAGTTCACACTGGCAAATTAATTTACACAAACTGTCATGGCTGAGTTTGTCGGACTTGTGTCCACGCCAAATTAGCTTGCAAATAAATTTGTCGGAACATTGAAAGTCTGCGTTAGTGTTCACTTTTGCAAACGTGGTATGCAAAAATTTTGTGTTTCCCCACAAACCAATTGGTTTGTCTAAAGCAGCTGTCAAATAATCGACTTAGTGCGATATAAAATATAGCTTATTTTTTCGCAAAAACGGACATGGGCAAAGCTATAAGGAAAAGAATTTGTTAATTTGAATTGGCGCTGCATCGTTGCATGCCCTGTCATTCCAACACTCCAAACTACCAAAACTTCGACTCAATCCCTGCCCTAAAGATTTTACTATAAAACAATATTAATGTACACAATTATTTAAATCTTATCTAAATTAAATATTAAAATTGATTTACAAACGAAATTATTCATACAAACTCGGCAAATACGATAACAGTTTGCGAGAGAGTGTCCACATTGTCGAAAACTTGACTTAGCAAACTTGGCAAGCCGTTTGACACAATCGATTGGCTCCAAATTAATTTGGCGTTCACACACACGTCAAATTAGTTTGCCCGTGTGAACTTAGCTTTAATGACAGTACACTTAGTGAAAAAAGTGAAAAAAGTTCTTCAAGAGTCACCGGCTGGTCACACTAATAAAATCGTCCTAACTACCTTCTAACTACCTTAAATCATTGAATCCTTAAATCCTTGTCTGAATTGTTGAAATTGCTCTCAAACCGTAATCCCGTGCTTCTAAAAGTATGCTACACATTTTAATCCATAGCTTACCCTCACAGTTTAGCTTCATGGGCAAAATTCCTATGTTTTAAAAAAGAAAAGCATACTTTTCGGCTGACTAGAAAATTGAAACTGGCTCGATGCCTCAAAATGGCTCAAATGGCTCAAAGTTGCCAAATGTAAAAAAACCCACAAAATTTAAGATTTTTTCCATTTCCGAATAGAATTCATTTTTATAATTTTTTATTCAAGTCTTTTCCGTAGTCGAAAATATACAATTGTTTCGAATGTTAATTTTCTGTCTTTTGGAACAATTTTAAGAAAAATCAACTTTGAATTGCTACCATTCAAAAACCAATTTGTAAAAATGTTCAAAATTTTGGCATAAAGCTATTCTTAATAATTTCCGACAATCGTTTTATCCAGATTCCCAAACGAAAAAGTGGGACTTTTGCCAAAAATTTCGGCTGGCTGGCCCAGTGAGCTATGGGTCCAATTTTCATCCAATTCCATCATCTCAGAAAATATTTTTTTTGCTTTGAACGCACCATATCAGTCTAAACAGCCTACCATATCAATGCCATACAAAAAACTGGCAGCCTGCCAGTAACTAAAATAAAATAAAAATTTAGTTTTGAAAAAAAATGGCAGAAAAACAAAGCATGAAGACCGGGATGCCATTTGGGATTTATTCCACCGCAAACATTCGGACGTATATTTTGTTAGCAAGTGACCACAATAAGAAGGTACGAGGGCCGTCCCAGAAATTTTTTTTTTATTTTTCGACCTATGTCGACCTATGTCGATACACTTTTCCCAGCGATGTTCAATAGCTTCGATACCTTTTTTATACCTCTTTATTGTTGCCAAATCCGAGCCATTTTTTCAACATTTTTCCATTTCAAGTTTGGATATAAGAAATAATCAGAATAATCTGGCGAATAAGGGGCGTGAGGTAGCAACGGCAACATCCTCACAACGCTGTTTTTGTTCTGAAGTCAGCAAACGCGGCACCCATCTTGCGCATAACTTTTTATTGTTCAATTTTTTGGTCAATATGCGATGTACAGCACTTTTAGACATTCAGCTAACTCACCAACTTTCAATAGCCGGCCACTTTATTTTAGTTTAGAAAAACTTTATTTTAGAATTTCTTAATGAAAACGTCCTTATCATTGGCATACACTTATTTTATATACTTTTACATTGAAGAGTTCGTGTTTTGCATTTTAAGATCCGCCTGGCCCTTTACCAATGGGGAGAAAATGCCTGTAATTAGCGGCGGCGGGAAAATGGCCAGATTGGCAACACCGCATAGCTCTCATCAGCTGTACTTTGGCCTCGGCAACTCTTAATCTTCAGGGTCATTTTGAGTGCAATTTTTACCTGCAATTTTAGTGTTAAAAAGTATATTATTTTAACTTTTTAACAATTAGAGCCCGCCGAGAGCGGGGCATTGTTCGGCGTTTGACTGACGCTTGAGCTGATAAAAGACAACGGAGTGGACAACAAGACAACAATTAGTTAAAATCATGGTAAGACTGGTAAAACTAGGTAAAACTAAAAAAAAAAGAGAAGAGCTGACCATGTGAAATTGAATTGAAATTGACCTTGATCTTGAACTTTTTTCACGTCGCCGTCGCCCATACATTACTCTCTCCCATACAAACTTTTTTTTATTTTTTTATTTTTATTATTTTTTTATTTTATAATTTATAATAATATTTTTTTTTAATTTATATTATTTATTAATTATTATTAAGTGTAAGTTTTAATATGGCTTAAAGTTAATTTTGTACCATTGTTTTGTAACTTTACTTTTTGCAACTTTACTTTTATTATAACTTATTTTTAATAAAAAAATTAACACAGTGGTTGGGCTTGTAAGGAGCCGCGGACATAAATACTTCTAGTGGTGATATCGTTATGAAATTTTCAGCAAAAATATAGAAAAATGTTTTAAATTTATAATGAACAAATTGGTCAAGTCGTACGATTATATTCTATAGCTACCATAGAAACGATCGGAGCAAATTTGAAAATTTTTGTTGTTTTCCAAGATAATTGATTCAACTTCGTATTTTGGCCTTTTAAAAATAGAAAATATTGAACATAAAAAGTACTCAATGACAAACCAATTAATTGTAAACCAAACATTTTTATTTTTTATAGCTTATATTAAATAGTTTTTTATACCCTTGCAGAGGGTATTATAAAATTGTGCGGATGTTTGTAAAGCATTGACCACATAAAGTATATATATTCTTGATCAGCATGATCAAATCAACTCAACTCGGATTTATCCCTGTCCGTCTGTCCGTCCGTCTGTTTCTATGGTATCTCCTCCGTCAGTTTTAAAGCTATCCTCACCAAACTTTGCACGAAGTCTTCTGATACATATACGCTGCACATTTGTCGTAACCGGCTGGAGATGGATGACTATAGCATATAGCTCCCATAGGAACGATCGGTCAAAAAACTAGTTTTAATGAGAAAAACTTTTTGTGTTTAATGGAAACGCCTCCAAAGTACGTATTTCTTAGTTTACTATCCTTTCCCATGATTCTACTAAGTTTGATCGAAATCGGATGACTATAACATATAACTCCCATAGAAACGATTGGTCGAAAAACTAGTTCTAGTGAGAAGAACTTTTTTGTTGTTAATGAAAACGTCCTTTTTATTGGCATATTCTTATTTCATATACTTTAACACATTTCTACAAAGTTTTATCAAAATCGGATGACTATAGCATATAGCTGCAGTATGAATGATCGGTCGAAAAAGAAGTTCTAGTGAGAAAAACTTTTTAGTTTAAAATGGGATCGCCTCCAAATTTCGTAATTAACAGTGTATATGCTTTTCCATGATTTCACCAAGTTTGGTCGAAATCAGACATCTATATAGTATAGGTCTCAGAGAAAAGTAAGGTCCAAAAAGTAGTCTTAGTAAGAAAAACTTTTTTGTTTTCAATGGAATCTGCAAGGGTATACAAAACTTCGGCCGAGCCGAAGTTAACTTTCCTCTATTTTTTCTTATCAACTCGGATGTAAGAATGTGCGGCAGTCGACTCTCACCATAGAAAAATAAGGCTTTCCCTACGTACCCAAGGTGTAAATCTAAGGTATAGTGGGCCTCTTCACGCATTCGGAGGTAGCCTTAGGATTTTCTTCAAAAAGAAAGTGGGCAGACTATCCACCACCTCCTTATACACTTTTTTAAAAAAATTTTACTTATACCGGTACGTGCCGGTATACCGAAATAAAAAACTGGGTACCGTATCGAAACCGAAATCCGAAATTAATTTAAAACCAATTTATGGAAATTTAAATAAATTGTTGCACTGCTTTAAACACACCCTAAAGGCGACAATTTACAAATCGTGTGATTCTAAGGTGGCGATTTTGTGGTGGCTGCTGGGCATTTGTAATGAGCGACAACTCAATTTTTTTTGCTGTATTTTTAATGAGCTGAGAAGCAAAAAAAAAACGATTAGGCGTGCTTTTCTGTTAATCAATTGAAAATGACGCCTCCCCTTCTTAAACACAAAGCCTTAGCTGGCTTCTTTTTTTGTTCGCTCTAATCTAATTAATCGCTCTAATCTAATTGAGTTGTCGCTTAACAACAGTACATATATTCCTTATTTAATTATTAAATGGCTTCGTGTCACGTAGCACACGCTGTCAGCTCTAGCTAGATGGCGCCACTGATCTGGAAATGAACATTAGTGATGGACATTCATCTGTTAAACTAACAGAGCTCTGTTAAACTAACAGAGTTAAACTAACAGAGCTCGTTGAACTAACAGAATTCTGTTAAGCTAACAGAGCTCTGTTAAACTAACAGAGCTCTGTTAAACTAACATCCATTAAACGATCGTTGGCGCGAATTTTTTTTAATTTTAAACTCGCACTGGCTCATTTTAATTAAACTTATTCAGTTACTTATCCACCTACACTGAACCAATTTTGATGACACTAAATGCAATCGACTCAGAATTGTCACCATTTTGAGTCTGAACCTCAATCGTAATTTTAAAAATTTTTTAATATTCTATTTGTACACTAAACTACAAAAAAAAAGGGTCCAAAATCGATTTTTTTTTAATGACCCCCTAAAGTGAAATTGGGAAGAGATCTATTAACAAAAAAAGATTCCCGATCTACTACTACAACTGGTCATGTGTAAAAAGTTTTTCATTAATTCAGTCCATTAGTTTTCATTTTTCATAATTTTATTTATAAAATAACTCAAGAAATTACAACTTCAATTAGGTCTTCATTTTGTAAATCTAATATTAAATTTGCTGCTCAATTAACTTACGATTAATACAAGTAAGGGAAAATCTTTTGATCTGTTGAAAAATTGGCCCATCAACAAAACACAAAAATAAGAAGAAAGCTGCTGAACTAATAAGTATAAAAATAAAAACCTTTCTAATTATTAGAGTGTTGATAATGTGAAGAATAAAAGTTTGATGGCTTGAGGTGAAGAATAAAAACTTAAATTTAAATTTCGATCGAAACCTAATTTTTTAGTTTTTATTCATGAGAAATATATAATAAAATTAATAATAATGAAATTTTTTATTCAAGAGGAGGAGGAATTAACCAATTATAGTTTGCAACAATTTTTTTAATTGTTTGAATGGACAGGTCACAAAGTATGTTTACATACTTAATCATCTTCAAAAACTTGTTCTTGTTTTTGAAGGGTATCCCTTAAGTATCTACAACGCCATATTGCATTAAGTACCTGCCTTTTTTTAAAGTCGAACTCCTCATCCTGGAGGTCAACTGCATTTGCGTCATCATTTTTATCCTAGTATTAGTATTAGTATTAGTATTAGTATTAGTATTAGTATTAGTATTAGTATTAGTATTAGTATTAGTATTAGTATTAGTATTAGTATTAGTATTAGTATTAGTATTAGTATTAGTATTAGTATTAGTATTAGTATTAGTATTAGTATTAGTATTAGTATTAGTATTAGTATTAGTATTAGTATTAGTATTAGTAGTATTAGTATTAGTATTAGTATTAGTATTAGTATTAGTATTAGTATTAGTATTAGTATTAGTATTAGTATTAGTATTAGTATTATTAGTATTAGTATTAGTATTAGTATTAGTATTAGTATTAGTATTAGTATTAGTATTAGTAGTATTAGTATTAGTAGTATTAGTATTAGTATTAGTATTATTAGTATTAGTATTAGTATTTAGTATTAGTATTAGTATTAGTATTAGTATTAGTATTAGTATTAGTATTAGTATTAGTATTAGTATTAGTATTAGTATTAGTATTAGTATTAGTATTAGTATTAGTATTAGTATTAGTATTAGTATTAGTATTAGTATTAGTATTAGTATTAGTATTAGTATTAGTATTAGTATTAGTATTAGTATTAGTATTAGTATTAGTATTAGTATTAGTATTAGTATTAGTATTAGTATTAGTATTAGTATTAGTATTAGTATTAGTATTAGTATTAGTATTAGTATTAGTATTAGTATTAGTATTAGTATTAGTATTAGTATTAGGTATTAGTATTAGTATTAGTATTAGTATTAGTATTAGTATTAGTATTAGTAGTATTAGTATTAGTAGTATTAGTATTAGTATTAGTATTAGTATTAGTATTAGTATTAGTATTAGTATTAGTATTAGTATTAGTATTAGTATTAGTATTAGTATTAGTATTAGTATTAGTATTAGTATTAGTATGTATTGGTATTAGTATGTATTAGTATTAGTATTAGTATTAGTATTAGTATTAGTATTAGTATTAGTATTAGTATTAGTATTAGTATTATTAGTATTAGTATTAGTATTAGTATTAGTATTAGTATTAGTATTAGTATTAGTTAGTATTAGTATTAGTATTAGTATTAGTATTTAGTATTAGTATTAGTAGTATTAGTATTAGTATTAGTATTAGTATTAGTATTAGTATTAGTATTAGTATTAGTATTAGTATTAGTATTAGTATTAGTATTTATTAGTATTAGTATTAGTATTAGTATTAGTATTAGTATTAGTATTAGTATTAGTATTAGTATTAGTATTAGTATTAGTATTAGTATTAGTATTAGTATTAGTATTAGTATTAGTATTAGTATTAGTATTAGTATTAGTATTAGTATTAGTATTAGTATTAGTATTAGTATTAGTATTAGTATTAGTATTAGTATTAGTATTAGTATTAGTATTAGTATTAGTATTATTAGTAGTATTAGTATTAGTATTAGTATTAGTATTAGTATTAGTATTAGTATTAGTATTAGTATTAGTATTAGTATTAGTATTAGTATTAGTATTAGTATTAGTATTATTAGTATTAGTATTAGTATTAGTATTAGTATTAGTATTAGTATTAGTATTAGTATTAGTATTAGTATTAGTATTAGTTAGTAGTATTAGTATTAGTATTAGTAGTATTAGTATTAGTATTAGTATTAGTATTAGTATTAGTATTAGTATTAGTATTAGTATTAGTATTAGTATTAGTATTAGTATTAGTATTATTAGTATTAGTATTAGTATTATTAGTATTAGTAGTATTAGTAGTATTAGTATTAGTATTAGTATTAGTATTAGTATTAGTATTAGTATTAGTATTAGTAGTATTGGTATTAGTATTAGTATTATTAGTATTAGTATTGGTATTAGTATTGAGTATTAGTATTAGTATTAGTAGTATTAGTATTGGTATTAGTATTAGTATTAGTATTAGTATTAGTATTAGTATTAGTATTAGTATTAGTATTAGTATTAGTATTAGTATTATTAGTAGTATTAGTTTATTAGTATTATTAGTATTAGTATTAGTATTAGTATTAGTATTAGTATTAGTATTAGTATTATTAGTATTAGTATTAGTATTAGTATTAGTAGTATTAGTATTAGTATTATTAGTATTGTAGTATTAGTATTAGTATTAGTATTAGTATTAGTATTAGTATTAGTATTAGTATTAGTATTAGTATTAGTATTTAGTATTAGTATTAGTATTAGTATTAGTATTAGTATTAGTATTAGTATTAGTAGTATTAGTATTAGTATTAGTATTAGTATTAGTATTAGTATTAGTATTAGTATTATTAGTATTAGTATTAGTATTAGTATTAGTAGTATTAGTATTAGTATTAGTATTAGTATTAGTATTAGTATTAGTATTAGTATTAGTATTAGTATTAGTATTAGTATTAGTATTAGTATTAGTATTAGTATTGTAGTATTAGTATTAGTAGTATTAGTATTAGTATTAGTATTAGTATTAGTATTAGTATTAGTATTAGTATTAGTATAGTATTAGTATTATTAGTATTAGTATTAGTATTAGTATTAGTATTAGTATTAGTATTAGTATTAGTATTAGTATTAGTATTAGTATTAGTATTAGTATTAGTATTAGTATTAGTATTAGTAGTATTAGTATTAGTTATTAGTATTAGTATTAGTATTAGTATTAGTATTAGTATTAGTATTAGTATTAGTATTGTAGTATTAGTATTAGTATTAGTATTAGTATTAGTATTAGTATTAGTATTAGTATTAGTATTATTAGTATTAGTATTAGTATTAGTATTAGTATTAGTATTAGTATTAGTATTAGTATTAGTATTAGTATTAGTATTAGTATTAGTATTAGTATTAGTATTGTTAGTATTAGTATTAGTATTAGTATTAGTATTAGTATTAGTATTAGTATTAGTATTAGTATTAGTATTAGTATTAGTATTAGTATTAGTATTAGTATTAGTATTAGTATTAGTATTAGTATTAGTACCGAAAGAGATTTCTAGGACACCGAGAATAGGTTTTAGGTTGGAATTCGGTAGGAAGAGATTTCTGTGACGGTTTAAATAAATTTTTATTTTAACGAAACTGCGTCCAGCGAAAAAAAAATTTCCCATATTTTTGAAATGCCATTCTGTAAGGAAATTTAAATTTAAAAATAATCTAAGTCCTTTTTTCTAGGAAATTTCATAGATGGCGCTAACCAGTTGAAATGTAAATTTTAACATTCGGCGGTGTCTTAGAAATCTCTTCCAACCAAATTCCAACCCAAATCCAATTCTCGGTGTCCTAGAAATCTCTTTCGGTTGGTTTCAAGCCTCTCGTATTCGGCGGTGTCCCAGAAATCTCTTCCAACCAAATTCCAACCCAAAACCAATTCTCGGTGTCCTAGAAATCTCTTTCGGTTGGTTTCAAAGCTCTCGTATTTTGTTGGGAGATTTTGGCAAACCAACCTATACACAAACCAACCAATACATTAACGAATCAATAGCGAATTCACGAACCCACGCAATATATCAGCACTGATTTTGTAGTAGGACCGTAATCCTATGCACTCTCCTTTCGAACTCGACTTTCGGACTAGACTTTCGAACTGAACGAAATCTCTCGAAGTTCTGGGACACCGACGGATTTCACTAGCGATTTGCAAACCAACCGAAGCCTAAATTTCTAGAGATTTCCAGGACACCCCCGATTATGTTGGGAGACAAAGCAGCTAATACTAACCAATCAATAGCGAATTCACGAACCCACGCAATATATCAGCACTGTTTTTGTAGTAGGACCATTATCCTATACACACACCTTTCGAACTCGACTTTCGGACTAGACTTTCGAGCTGAACAAAATCTCTCGAAGTTCTGGGACACCGACGGATTTCACTAGCGATTTGCAAACCAACCGAAGCCTAAATCTCTAGAGATTTCCAGGACACCCCCGATTATGTTGGGAGACAAAGCAGCTAATACTAACCAATCAATAGCGAATTCACGAACCCACGCAATATATCAGCACTGTTTTTGTAGTAGGACCATTATCCTATACACACACCTTTCGAACTCGACTTTCGGACTAGACTTTCGAGCTGAACAAAATCTCTCGAAGTTCTGGGACACCGACGGATTTCACTAGCGATTTGCAAACCAACCGAAGCCTAAATCTCTAGAGATTTCCAGGACACCCCCGAATAAATCGAATTTGGGTAAGACTTTTAGCACGAAATTATACTTTTAAGTTTTGGCTCACGATCTAGACTGCGATACTTATCGATTTTTCTTTAACTGAAATTCATTATTCCTCATCTTGAAATATCCCCCTCGAAATTCGACTTGAAATTCGATTCACTTGAGTTTTTTTCGATATCGAAATTCAAATTCCCAAATAAATATCCCAAAAAGGAAATTGAGACACTCACGCGGACCAATGTTAACATTAAAAGTAAATGTTAATGTTAACAGTCTCGGCCCTTAACAGCCCAGCAAGTAAAAATATCGATTTTTCTTCCATCTGTCATCATCGAAAATCGATATTTTAACTTGCTGTGCTGTTAAGGGCAGAGACTGTAAACATTGGTCCGCGTGAGTGGTCTGCGTGAGCGGTCCGCGTGAGCGTGAGTGGTCTGCGTGAGCGGTCGGCGTGTGCGTGAGTGGTCTGCGTGAGCGGTCGGCGTGAGCGTGAGTGGACTGCGTGAGCGTTCCGCGTGGCACCCTTTAAAAATAGTTTATGCAACGCCACCTAGCGTTGAAATGAAATGAAAACTTAACAAATCTATTGCATACTTACGGTGTACAGTGTGAGATTTTGCCAAGGACTCAAAATTCAATTTACGCCGCCACATGTGCCATCGGAATATTAAATAAAAATAACTAAAAAAAAAAGCAGCTGCAAAAAGTGACCATCCGATTTTCGCGGCAGTCATCTGTGCAAAATTTCAGTTCGATAGCTTCAAAACTGAGGGAATAACTAGTAGAATCAGACGGACAAAGCTCAATACGAGGGCCGTCCCAGAAATGTTCACAAAAAATATTAAGACTATTAAAAGCTTAAGTTTGAAGTTTGGTGCCTTTCCTTGCGCAGTTTTTTTTTGGTCGATATTAATAGAGAACGCTTGTTATTGATTTGCAAACATGGACAAAATTGGTCATCGTTATGTGAATATATCGTTATGTGTGAATATATAAAAGGTCTTAGTCCAACCAATATTAAAAAGGACCTTACCTACCCTCGTTTACAGCAATAAAAAATATAAAAGGTCTTAGTCCAACCAATATTAATTACGTAATTCTTACGTAATTCTGCTCCCTCGTGTAAACGAAAAATTGTTTTAAAACAATTTTTACAACAATAAAAAAATACCATTAGGTGCTTAAGCGACGTCGTTTGAGCTGCGAATATGAACATCGTAATTGGCTTTCAAATGAGACCACTTCAGAAATGGTGGCCAAAATTAAAAAATTGAGTGGCCGGCTATTGAAAGTTCGTGAGTTAGCTGAATGTGTAGGCATTTCTAAAAGTGCTGTACATCGCATATTGGACCAAAAAATTGAACAATAAAAAGTTATGCGCAAGATGGGTGCCGCGTTTGCTGACTTCAGAACAAAAACAGCGTTGTGAGGATGTTGCCGTTGCCTTAATGAATTAATGAATTGCTACCTCACGCCCCTTATTCGCCAGATTATTCTGATTATTTTTTGTATCCAAACTTGAAATGGAAAAATGTTGAAAAAATGGCTCGGATTTGGCAACAATAAGAGGTGGAGAGCTTATAAAAAAGGTATCGAAGCTATTGAACATCGCTGGGAAAAGTGTATCGACCTATGTCGAAAAATAAAAAAAAAAAATGATAAATTTTTAGGTCGGCTATTTCTGGGACGGCCCTCGTACCTTCTTTTTGTGGTCACTTGCTAACAAAATATACGTCCGAATGTTTGCGGTGGAATAAATCCCAAATGGCATCCCGGTCTTCATGCTTTGTTTTTCTGCCATTTTTTTTCAAAACTAAATTTTTATTTTATTTTAGTTACTGGCAGGCTGCCAGTTTTTTGTATGGCATTGATATGGTAGGCTGTTTAGACTGATATGGTGCGTTCAAAGCAAAAAAAAATATTTTCTGAGGTGATGGAATTGGATGAAAATTGGACCCATAGCTCACTGGGCCAGCCAGCCGAAATTTTTGGCAAAAGTCCCACTTTTTCGTTTGGGAATCTGGATAAAACGATTGTCGGAAATTATTAAGAATAGCTTTATGCCAAAATTTTGAACATTTTTACAAATTGGTTTTTGAATGGTAGCGATTCAAAGTTGATTTTTCTTAAAATTGTTCCAAAAGACAGAAAATTAACATTCGAAACAGCTTCTAGAGTTTGATTGTATATTTTCGACTACGGAAAAGACTTGAATAAAAAATTATAAAAATGAATTCTATTCGGAAATGGAAAAAATCTTAAATTTTGTGGGTTTTTTTACATTTGGCAACTTTGAGCCATTTGAGCCATTTTGAGGCATCGAGCCAGTTTCAATTTTCTAGTCAGCCGAAAAGTATGCTTTTCTTTGAGGGTAAGCTATGTGAGGGTAAGCTATGGATTAAAATGTGTAGCATACTTTTAGAAGCACGGGATTACGGTTTAAAATACCTTGCAGAGGATATTATAAAATTTGTTTGTTTGTAACGCATAATTTCTAATAATAAATAATAATAAATTCTAATAATTTCTAATAATAATATTCTTTATTTTCTACAGGTTCATGGCTCTGTTTCAAATGATAAAATCGAACGATTTGGTTTTAGCTGTCCTGATGTTTCCTTTCCAAATTAAGAAAATCGTTCAAAATAGTTGATAGTATATATAGTTGTTTAAAATGTCGTTTCTATTTTTAAGGGCACATTGCAAAATTGAAGCAAAAATTGAATTGAATATAAAAATTATTATTTTTTTTGTTAAAAATAAGTTATAATAAAAGTAAAGTTGCAAAAAGTAAAGTTACAAAACAATGGTACAAAATTAACTTTAAGCCAAATTAAAACTTACACTTAATAATAAATAATAATAATAAATTTATATAATACTAGCAAGGAGCCCGGCTTGCTTCGCTTCGCCGCCGTCAGTTAAGCTATTTTAACCGATAAGAGTATCAGTTTTTCTTTTCCGACTTGGGGGTGGACTTCACAAATCGGAAAATATTTACCGTATCTTACATACATCGGCTGAAAGCAGAGATTAACTCTTATGCCCCTTCCGCGGTTAAAAATAAAGTCTCTCCTGACATTTCCGATTTTGGTGGTGAACTTTTCAAATTTAAAGCTTACAAACACAATTTGATAAAGATCGGCCAACAAATAACATTTTCCACCAATTCTCCAACCATTCCTCAAAGTTGCATTGCATCCGGATGAACGCTATAATTTTTCAAATTTCGCAGATTGTGCACCATTTTCCGCCCAATTCTTCTGCTTAAGAACCTTCCGGGCAAGCGTCTAGCCAATCCCCAAAGTTTCACCGAGATTAAGAATTTTGCAAATATTGCGGTTTTTGGACTATTTTCCACCTCCATGTCCACCTACAGGTCCACCTCCATGGCCACCTCCATGGCCACCTCCATGGCCACCTCTATGGCCACCTCTATGGCCACCTCCATGGCCACCACCATGGCCACCACCATGGACACCCTCATGGCCACCTCCATGGCCACCTCCATGGACACCTGCATGGACACCTCCATGGACACCTCCATGGACACCTCCATGGACACCTCCAAAGCCACCGAAATGGCCACCTCCACGGCCACCTCCATGGCCACCTCAATGGCCACTTTCAGGTCCACGTCCACTTCCACGTCCAGGTCCAGTGCCATCTCCAGGTCGAGGTCCAGGTCCCGCACACAGCCAGCACAATGAAAAACGGCAGCCCGAGTTACTGTTATTTCGTTATTTCTTATACTATCCCTTCAAACCAAGTTTAAAGCCAATGGTATGAAAATAGGTTTTTGTCTGCTGAGTTTCCGACACTAAGGTCAAATTTTCCAACTTACATTACAAATTATTTCACTTACTATCCTTACAAACCGAAAAGATTTTGCATTTTTTGGAATTTTCCTTGCGCGCAGATCTTTCCGAACTCGGGAAAAAACGTGTCCAATTATTTCGTATGCTTCGCTTACAAACCCAGTTTCAAGTCAATAGAATGAAAAAAAATTTTCCCAATGCAAACTTTTCCGACGCTTTTCCTGGAATTTTCGGTCGAATTTTTCAGCATCGGAAAATCACATTTCAATTTATTTCATTTACAGTCTTTACAACCCGAATTTCAAGTCAATCGGATGAAAAATAAAATATTTCCAATTCAAACTTTCCCGACGCTTTTCCGGGAATTTTCCGATCCTACGGTTGACATTTCCTACATCGGAAATCGCATTTCATTTTATTTCACTTACTGTCCTCACAAACCGAATTTCAAGTCAAATGGATGAAAAATAGATTTTTGCATATCGAATTCTCCGAGAATTTTCCTTGTGGGCGAATTTTCCGAAATCAGGAAAACACGAGTCCAATAATTTTGCATACTGTGCTTACAAACCGAATTTCAAGTCAATCGGATGAAAAACGAAATTTTCCCCATACAAACTTTTCCGACGCTTTTCCGCGAATTTTCCGACACTCCTGTCGAATTTTCCAACTTCGGAGAATCGCATTTCAGTTTATTTCACTTACAGTCCTCACAAATCGAATTTCAAGTCAATTGGATGAAAAACAGATTTTTGCATATTGAATTTCCCCAGAATTTCCCTTGTGGGCGGATTTTCCGAAATTGGAAAAACACGTGTCCAATTATTTCGCATACTATGCTTACAAACCAAATTTCAAGTCAATCGGATGAAAAATGAATTTCCCCATACAAACTTTTCCGACACTTTTCCGGGAATTTCCCGACCCTACGGTCAAATTTTCCAACATCGGAAAATATCTTTTCAATTTTATTCACTTACTGTCCTTACAAACCGAATTTCAAGTCAATCGGATGAAAAATAAAAATGTACCCATACAAACTTTTCCGACGCTTTTCCGGGAATTTCCCGACCCTACGGTCGAATTTTTCAGTATTAGAAAATCACTTATCAATTTATTTCATTTACTGTCCTTACAAACCGAATTTCAAGTCCATCGGATGAAAAATAGATTTGTGCATATCGAATTTTCCGAGAATTTTCCGAGAATACTATGCTTACAAACCGAATTTCAAGTCAATCGGATGAAAAATAAAATTTTGCCCATACAAAGTTTTCCGACGCTTTTCCGGCTTTTCCGGGAGGAATTTCCCAAAACACAGTCTTAGTACGCACTTTCACCACCACATAAGGAAACTCCTGTCAAAATTTCAGCCCTCTAGCTCTTACCGTTTAGGCTGTGCGACGGTCACCAGTCAGTCAGTCAGGTTAAACAGTTTTATATATATAGATACTAGCAAATATCCCGGCATGCTTCGCTGCGCCGCTGTCAGTTAAGCTGTTTTAACCGATAAGAGTATCAGTTTTTCTTTTCCGACTTGGGGGTGGATTTCACAAATAGGAAAATATTTGACCGTATCTTACATACATCGGCTGAAAGCAGAGATTAACTCTTATGCCCCTTCCGCGGTTAAAAATAAAGTCTCTCCTGACATTTCCGATCTTGGTGGTGAACTTTTCAAATTTAAAACTTACAAACACAATTTGATAAAGATCGGCTAACAAATAATATTTTCCACCAATTCTTCAACCATTCCTCAAAGTTGCATTGCATCCGGATGAACGCTATAATTTTTCGAATTTCGCAGATTGTGCACCATTTTCCGCCCATTTCTTCTGCTTAAAAACCTTCCGGGCAAGCGTCTAGGCAATCCCCAAAGTTTCACCGAGATTAAGAATTTTGCAAACATTGCGGTTTTCGGATCATTTTCCACCTCCATGGCCACCTCCATGACCACCTCCATGGCCACCTCCATGGCCACCTCCATGGCCACCACCATGGACGCCTTCATGGCCACCTCCATGGCCACCTCCATGGCCACCTCAATGGCCACCTCCATGGCCACCTCCATGGACACCTCCATGGCCACCTCCATGGTTACCTCCATGGCCACCTCAATGGCACTTTCAGGTCCACTTCCACGTCCAGGTCCAGTGCCATCTCCAGGTCGAGGTCCAGGTCCCGCACACAGCCAGCACAATGAAAAACGGCAGCCCGAGTTACTGTTATTTCGTTATTTCTTATACTATCCTTACAAACCAAGTTTAAAGCAAATCGTATGAAAATAGGTTTTTGTCTGCTGAGTTTTCCGACCCTTAGGTCAAATTTTCCAACTTCAGAAAATAACATTACAAACTATATCACTTACTATCCTTACAAACCGAAGTTCAAGTCAATCGGATAAAAAAAAAGATTTTGCATATCGAATTTCCCGGGAATTTTCCTTGCGCGCAGATTTTTCGAAATCGGGAAAATACGTGTCCAATTATTTATCATACTTTGCTTACAAACCGAAATTCAAGTCAATCGGACGACAAATAAAATTCTCACCATACAGACTTTTCCGACGCTTTTCCGGGGAATTTTCCAATTTCCCATCATCGAAAAATCACATTTCATTCATTTCACATACTATCCTTACAAACAGAATTTCAAATCAATCCGATGAAAAATAGATTTTGGCATATCGAATTTCCCGGGTATTTTCCTTGCGGGCGGATTTTCCGAAATCGGGAAAAAACGTGTCCAATTATTTCGTTTACTTCGCTTACAAAGCCAGTTTCAAGTCAATAGGATGAAAAAAAAAATTTTTCCCATACAAACTTTTCCGACGCTTTTCCGGGAATTTTCCGACCCTACGGTCGAATTTTCCAGCATCGGAAAATCACATTTCAATTTATTTCATTTTCACTCTTTACAAACCGAATTTCAAGTCAATCGGATGAAAAAAATTTTTCCCATACGAAGTTTCCCGAGAATTTTCCTTGGGCGTTTTCCAAATCGGAAACACGTGTCCAATTTTTCCTTACTTTCTTACAAACCGAATTTCAAGTCAATCGGATGAAAAAAAATTTCCCATACAAACTTTTCCGACGCTTTTCCGGGAATTTTCCGACCCTACGGTCGAATTTTCCAGCATCGGAAAATGCATCTCAATTTATTTCACTTACTGTCCTTACAAACCGAATTTCAAGTCAATCGGATGAAAAATAGATTTTTGCATATCGAATTTTCCGAGAATTTTCCTTGTGGGCCGATTTTCCGAAATCGGGAAAACACGTGTCCAATTATTTTGCATACTATGCTTACAAACCGAATTTCAAGTCAATCGGATGAAAAATAAAATTTTCCCCATACAAACTTTCCCGACGCTTTTCCGGCTTTTCCGGGTGGAATTTTCCAAAACCCCGTCTTAGTACGCACTTTCACCACATAAGGAAACTCCTGTCCAAATTTCAGCCCTCTAGCTCTTACCGTTTAGGCTGTGCGATGATTGCCAATCAGTCAGTCAGTCAGTCAGGACAAACTATTTTATATATAGAGAGACTAGCAAGTAGCCCGGCTTGCTTCGCTACGCCGCAGCCAGTGAAGCTATTTCAAGCGATATCGGTATCAGTTTTTCTTTTCCGTCTTGGGGGTGAGTTTCACAAATTGGAAAATATTTGACCGTATCTTACATACATCGGCTCAAAGCAGAGATTAACTCTTAGGCCCCGCCCGCGGTTAAAAAAAAGTCTCTCCTGACATTTCCGATCTTTGTGGTGGACTTCTAAAATTTAAAGCTTACAAACCCAATTTGATAAAGATGGGCCCAAAAATAAGGATTGGCCTTGAATACACATTTTGGGACATTTCCCACCAATTCTCCTACCATTCCTCAAAGTTGCTTTGCAATCGGATGAACGCTATAATTTTTCAAATTTCGCGGATTGTGCAGCATTTTCCGCCCATTTCTTCAACTTAGAAAGCTTCCAGGGCAAGCGTCCTCCATTCCACTAAGTTTCACTGAAATCAAAAATTTGCCAAATATCGTGGCTTGAGCACCATTTTTCGCCCGTTTCTTCTACTTAGAAATATTCCCTGGCAAGCGTCTAGCCAATCCCCAAAGTTATACCGAGATTAAGAATTTTGCAAATATTGCGGTTCTTGGACCATTTTCCACCTCCATGTCCACCTACAGGTCCACCTCCAGGGCCACCTCTAAGGCCACCTCCAGGTCCCGGTCCCGCACACAACCAAGTACAATGAAAAACGGCAGCCCGCGTTGAATGGAATATTTTTATAATTTTGTAGCTCCAACAAAAACTAAAATTCAACCCATAAGACCTTTACCACCCAATTTTCACCAATGGGGGTGAATTTCCGGAAAATTAGTATGCAGTCATGGTTAAATTTTCATATAGATCCCTGGAAATAAATTCGGATGATAAACTAAAAAGTTGTATACAACAGTTTTCCGACCATTTTCCGACTTTGGGGGTAGATTTTCCAAAAGTTGAAAGTCACGTTGATCATATTTTTTATAAGTAACTTTGAAAACGAACTTGGAGCTAATCGCTGGGAACTAAAATTCAACCTACATAAACTTATCACCCAATTTCCACCAAGGGGGGTGAATTTTCCGGAAAATTAGTATGCAGTCATTGTTGAATTTTCATGTAGATCTTTGAAAATGAGTTTGACCCCAATCCGATGATAAACAAAAAAGTTGCATTCAACAGTTTACCGCCCATTTCCCGACTTTTGGGGTAGACTTTCCAAAATTTGAAAGACACGTTGATCATATTTTTTTTGAGTAACTTTAAAAATGAGCTTGGAGCTAATCCCTGGGAACTAAAATTCTACCCATTCAACCTTTACCACCCAATTTCCAGCAAGGGGGGTGAATTTTCCGGAAAATTAGTATGCAGTCATAGTTAAATTTTCATATAGATCTCTGAAAGTATATTTGAGCTTGATCCGATGATAAGCAAAAAAGCTGCATACAACAGTTTTCCGACCATTTTCTGACTTTGGGGGTAGATTTTCCAAAAGTTAAAAGTCACGTTGATGATATTTTTTATGAGTAACTTTGAAAACGAACTTGGACCTAATCGCTCGGAACTAAAATTTAACCCATATAACCTTTACCACCCAATTTCCATCTAGGGGGGGTGAATCTTCCGGAAAATTAGTATGCAGTCATTGTTGAATTTTCATGTAGATCTTTGAAAATGAGTTTGACCCCAATCCGACGTTAAACAAAGAAGTTGCTTACAACAGTTTTCCGACCATTTTCCGACTTTTGGGGTAGATTTTCCAAAAATTGAAAGTCACGCTGATCTTATTTTTTAATGAGTAACTTTGAAAAAGAATTTGGAGTTAATCGCCGGGAACTGAAACTCAACCCATACAACCTTAACCACCCAATTTCCACCAAGGGGGGGTGAATTTTCCGGAAAATAAATTTGAGCCTAATCGGATGACAATCAAAAAAGTTGCATACAACAGTTTTCTTTGAATTTTACACATTTCCCGACAGAATTTTCCAAAAACGTTTCTCAGTACTCACTTTCAGCATAAGATAATACAACTGTAAAAATTCAGTCAGGTTGAACAGTTGTATATTAATAGATATGTCCGGTTGCGCTTCGCTACGCCGCCGTCAACTGACATCACATAAAACCGATATAGTTTTTCTTTTCCGACCGGCATTGGGTAAGATTACCGTAATCGCTATCACTATTGCTATCGCTATCGCAATCGCTTTCGTTATCGTTACCGTTATCGCTATCGCCATCGTTATCGCTATCGTTATTGTTATCGTTATCAGTATCGCTATCAGTATCGTTGTCGTTGTCGTTATCGATAGCGTTATCGCAGTATCGTTATCGTTATAGTTTTCGTTATCGTTATCTTCATCGCTATCGATACGCGTTATCGTTATCTATAGCGTTATCGTAATCGTTATCGTTATCGTTATAGTTATCGTCATCGCTATCGTTATCGTAATCGTGTCCAACTATTTCGCATATTTTGCTTATAAACCGAGCTTCAAGTCAACCGAAAAAAAAATTTCTCCCATACAAACTTTTCTGTCGCTTTTCCGGGAGTTTTCCGACCCTAGTGCCAAATTTTCCGACATTGGAAAATGACAGCTCAATTTATTTCACGTACTATCCTTACAAACCGAATTTCAAGTCAATCGGATGAAAAATAGAGATTTGCATATCGAATTTTCCGGGAATTTTCCTTGTGGGCGGATTTTCCGAAATCGGGAAAGCACGTGCCCAATTATTTTGCATACTTAGCTTATAAACCGACTTTCAAGTCAATCGGATCAAAAACAAATTTTCCCCATACAAACTTTTGTGACGCTTTTCCAGAAATTTTCCGACCCTACGGTCGATTTTTCCAACATCGAAAAATGGCATCTCAATTTATTTCACTTACTATCCTTACAAACCGAATTTCAAGTAAATCGGATTGAAAATAGATTTTTGCATATCGAATTTTCCAAGAATTTTCCTTGTGGGCGGATTTTCCGAAATCGGGAAAACACGTGTCCAATTATTTCGCATACTTTGCTTACAAACCGAGTTTCAACACAATCGGATGAAAAATAAATTTTCCCATAGAAACTTTTCGGACGCTTTTCCGGGAATTTTCCGACCCTAAGGTCAAATTTTCCAACATCGGAAAATGGCATCTCAATTTATTTCACTTACTATCCTTACAAACCGAATTTCAAGTCAATCGGATGGAAAATAGATTTTTGCATATCGAATTTTCCGAGAATTTTCCTTGTGGGCGGATTTTCCGAAATCGGGAAAACACGTGTCCAATTATTTCGCATACTTTGCTTACAAACCGAGTTTCAACACAATCGGATGAAAAATAAATTTTCCCATAGAAACTTTTCGGACGCTTTTCCGGGAATTTTCCGACCCTAAGGTCAAATTTTCCAACATCGGAAAATGGCATCTCAATTTATTTCACTTACTATCCTTACAAACCGAATTTCAAGTCAATCGGATGAAAAATAGATTTTTGCATATCGAATTTTCCGAGAATTTTCCTTGTGGGCGGATTTTCCGAAATCGGGAAAACACGTGTCCAATTATTTTGCATACTATGCTTACAAACCGAATTTCAAGTCAATCGGATGAAAAATAAAATTTTCCCCATACAAACTTTCCCGACGCTTTTCCGGCTTTTCCGGGTGGAATTTTCCAAAACCCCGTCTTAGTACGCACTTTCACCACATAAGGAAACTCCTGTCCAAATTTCAGCCCTCTAGCTCTTACCGTTTAGGCTGTGCGATGATTGCCAATCAGTCAGTCAGTCAGTCAGTCAGGACAAACTATTTTATATATAGAGAGACTAGCAAGTAGCCCGGCTTGCTTCGCTACGCCGCAGCCAGTGAAGCTATTTCAAGCGATATCGGTATCAGTTTTTCTTTTCCGTCTTGGGGGTGAGTTTCACAAATTGGAAAATATTTGACCGTATCTTACATACATCGGCTCAAAGCAGAGATTAACTCTTAGGCCCCGCCCGCGGTTAAAAAAAAGTCTCTCCTGACATTTCCGATCTTTGTGGTGGACTTCTAAAATTTAAAGCTTACAAACCCAATTTGATAAAGATGGGCCCAAAAATAAGGATTGGCCTTGAATACACATTTTGGGACATTTCCCACCAATTCTCCTACCATTCCTCAAAGTTGCTTTGCAATCGGATGAACGCTATAATTTTTCAAATTTCGCGGATTGTGCAGCATTTTCCGCCCATTTCTTCAACTTAGAAAGCTTCCAGGGCAAGCGTCCTCCATTCCACTAAGTTTCACTGAAATCAAAAATTTGCCAAATATCGCGGCTTGAGCACCATTTTTCGCCCGTTTCTTCTACTTAGAAATATTCCCTGGCAAGCGTCTAGCCAATCCCCAAAGTTATACCGAGATTAAGAATTTTGCAAATATTGCGGTTCTTGGACCATTTTCCACCTCCATGTCCACCTACAGGTCCACCTCCAGGGCCACCTCTAAGGCCACCTCCAGGTCCCGGTCCCGCACACAACCAAGTACAATGAAAAACGGCAGCCCGCGTTGAACGGAATATTTTTATAATTTTCCAGTCAGTTCATGGACACCTTTATAATCCAATATCTTCAACCCACTCAACCTTTACCCACCAATTTCCGCCAAGAGGGGTAGATTTTTCAGAAGACTGGTATGCAGTCATTGTTGAATTTTCATATAGACCTTTGAGAATGAATTTGAGCCCGATCGGATGATAATCAAAAAATTTGCATACAACAGTTTTCCGCCCATTTCCCGACTTTTTGGGGTAGACTTTCCAAAAGTTGAAAGTCACGTTGATCATATTTTTTATTAGTAACTTTGAAATAGAGTTCGGTAGCTGGAGTTTGGTAGCTCCAAACAAAAACTAAAATTCAACCCATAAGACCTTTACCACCCAATTTTCACCAATGGGGGTGAATTTCCGGAAAATTAGTATGCAGTCATGGTTAAATTTTCATATAGATCCCTGGAAATAAATTCGGATGATAAACTAAAAAGTTGTATACAACAGTTTTCCGACCATTTTCCGACTTTGGGGGTAGATTTTCCAAAAGTTGAAAGTCACGTTGATCATATTTTTTATAAGTAACTTTGAAAACGAACTTGGAGCTAATCGCTGGGAACTAAAATTCAACCTACATAAACTTATCACCCAATTTCCACCAAGGGGGGTGAATTTTCCGGAAAATTAGTATGCAGTCATTGTTGAATTTTCATGTAGATCTTTGAAAATGAGTTTGACCCCAATCCGATGATAAACAAAAAAGTTGCATTCAACAGTTTACCGCCCATTTCCCGACTTTTGGGGTAGACTTTCCAAAATTTGAAAGACACGTTGATCATATTTTTTTTGAGTAACTTTAAAAATGAGCTTGGAGCTAATCGCTGGGAACTAAAATTCTACCCATTCAACCTTTACCACCCAATTTCCAGCAAGGGGGGTGAATTTTCCGGAAAATTAGTATGCAGTCATAGTTAAATTTTCATATAGATCTCTGAAAGTATATTTGAGCTTGATCCGATGATAAGCAAAAAAGCTGCATACAACAGTTTTCCGACCATTTTCTGACTTTGGGGGTAGATTTTCCAAAAGTTAAAAGTCACGTTGATGATATTTTTTATGAGTAACTTTGAAAACGAACTTGGACCTAATCGCTCGGAACTAAAATTTAACCCATATAACCTTTACCACCCAATTTCCATCTAGGGGGGGTGAATCTTCCGGAAAATTAGTATGCAGTCATTGTTGAATTTTCATGTAGATCTTTGAAAATGAGTTTGACCCCAATCCGACGTTAAACAAAGAAGTTGCTTACAACAGTTTTCCGACCATTTTCCGACTTTTGGGGTAGATTTTCCAAAAATTGAAAGTCACGCTGATCTTATTTTTTAATGAGTAACTTTGAAAAAGAATTTGGAGTTAATCGCCGGGAACTGAAACTCAACCCATACAACCTTTACCACCCAATTTCCACCAAGGGGGGTGAATTTTCCGGAAAATAAATTTGAGCCTAATCGGATGACAATCAAAAAAGTTGCATACAACAGTTTTCTTTGAATTTTACACATTTCCCGACAGAATTTTCCAAAACCGTTTCTCAGTACTCACTTTCAGCATAAGATAATACAACTGTAAAAATTCAGTCAGGTTGAACAGTTGTATATTAATAGATATGTCCGGTTGCGCTTCGCTACGCCGCCGTCAACTGACATCACATAAAACCGATATAGTTTTTCTTTTCCGACCGGCATTGGGTAAGATTACCGTAATCGCTATCACTATTGCTATCGCTATCGCAATCGCTTTCGTTATCGTTACCGTTATCGCTATCGCCATCGTTATCGCTATCGTTATCATTATCGTTATCGTTATCGCTATCGTTATCGTTATCGTTACCGTTATCGCTATCGCCATCGTTATCGCTATCGCTATCGTTATAGTTTTCGTTATCGTTATCTTCATCGCTATCGATACCGTTATCGTTATCTATAGCGTTATCGTAATCGTTATCGTTATCGTTATAGTTATCGTCATCGCTATCGTTATCGTAATCGTGTCCAACTATTTCGCATATTTTGCTTATAAACCGAGCTTCAAGTCAACCGAAAAAAAAATTTCTCCCATACAAACTTTTCTGTCGCTTTTCCGGGAGTTTTCCGACCCTAGTGCCAAATTTTCCGACATTGGAAAATGACAGCTCAATTTATTTCACGTACTATCCTTACAAACCGAATTTCAAGTCAATCGGATGAAAAATAGAGATTTGCATATCGAATTTTCCGGGAATTTTCCTTGTGGGCAGATTTTCCGAAATCGGGAAAGCACGTGCCCAATTATTTTGCATACTTAGCTTATAAACCGACTTTCAAGTCAATCGGATCAAAAACAAATTTTCCCCATACAAACTTTTGTGACGCTTTTCCAGAAATTTTCCGACCCTACGGTCGATTTTTCCAACATCGAAAAATGGCATCTCAATTTATTTCACTTACTATCCTTACAAACCGAATTTCAAGTAAATCGGATTGAAAATAGATTTTTGCATATCGAATTTTCCAAGAATTTTCCTTGTGGGCGGATTTTCCGAAATCGGGAAAACACGTGTCCAATTATTTCGCATACTTTGCTTACAAACCGAGTTTCAACACAATCGGATGAAAAATAAATTTTCCCATAGAAACTTTTCGGACGCTTTTCCGGGAATTTCCCGACCCTAAGGTCAAATTTTCCAACATCGGAAAATGGCATCTCAATTTATTTCACTTACTATCCTTACAAACCGAATTTCAAGTCAATCGGATGGAAAATAGATTTTTGCATATCGAATTTTCCGAGAATTTTCCTTGTGGGCGGATTTTCCGAAATCGGGAAAACACGTGTCCAATTATTTCGCATACTTTGCTTACAAACCGAGTTTCAACACAATCGGATGAAAAATAAATTTTCCCATAGAAACTTTTCGGACGCTTTTCCGGGAATTTCCCGACCCTAAGGTCAAATTTTCCAACATCGGAAAATGGCATCTCAATTTATTTCACTTACTATCCTTACAAACCGAATTTCAAGTCAATCGGATGAAAAATAGATTTTTGCATATCGAATTTTCCGAGAATTTTCCTTGTGGGCGGATTTTCCGAAATCGGGAAAACACGTGTCCAATTATTTTGCATACTATGCTTACAAACCGAATTTCAAGTCAATCGGATGAAAAATAAAATTTTCCCCATACAAACTTTCCCGACGCTTTTCCGGCTTTTCCGGGTGGAATTTTCCAAAACCCCGTCTTAGTACGCACTTTCACCACATAAGGAAACTCCTGTCCAAATTTCAGCCCTCTAGCTCTTACCGTTTAGGCTGTGCGATGATTCGCCAATCAGTCAGTCAGTCAGTCAGGACAAACTATTTTATATATAGAGACTAGCAAAATACCGAGCCTGCTTGCTCGCTGCGCCGCCGTCAGTTAAGCTATTTTAACCGATAAGAGTATCAGTTTTTTTTTTTCCGACTTGGGGGTGGATTTCACAAATAGGAAAATATTTGACCGTATCTTACATACATCGGCTGAAAGCAGAGATTAACTCTTATGCCCCTTCCGCGGTTAAAAATAAAGTCTCTCCTGACATTTCCGATCTTGGTGGTGAACTTTTCAAATTTAAAACTTACAAACACAATTTGATAAAGATCGGCCAACAAATAACATTTTCCACCAATTCTTCAACCATTCCTCAAAGTTGCATTGCATCCGGATGAACGCTATAATTTTTCGAATTTCGCAGATTGTGCACCATTTTCCGCCCATTTCTTCTGCTTAAAAACCTTCCGGGCAAGCGTCTAGGCAATCCCCAAAGTTTCACCGAGATTAAGAATTTTGCAAACATTGCGGTTTTTGGACCATTTTCCACCTCCGCCCCAGGCCACCCCGGCCACCTCCATGGCCACCTCCATGGCCACCTCCATGGCCACCGCCATGGCCACCTCCATGGCCACCTCCATGGCCACCTCCATGGCCACCTCCATGGCCACCTCCATGGCCACCTCCATGGCCACCTCCATGGCCACCTCCATGGCCACCTCCATGGTTACCTCCATGGCCACCTCAATGGCCACTTTCAGGTCCACGTCCACTTCCACGTCCAGGTCCAGTGCCATCTCCAGGTCGAGGTCCAGGTCCCGCACACAGCCAGTACAATGAAAAACGGCAGCCCGAGTTACTGTTATTTCGTTATTTCTTATACTATCCTTACAAACCAAGTTTAAAGCCAATCGTATGAAAATAGGTTTTTGTCTGCTGAGTTTTTCGACCCTTAGGTCAAATTTTCCAACTTCAGAAAATAACATTACAAACTATATCACTTACTATCCTTACAAACCGAAGTTCAAGTCAATCGGATAAAAAAAAAAGATTTTGCATATCGAATTTCCCGGGAATTTTCCTTGCGCGCAGATTTTTCGAAATCGGGAAAATACGTGTCCAATTATTTATCATACTTTGCTTACAAACCGAAATTCAAGTCAATCGGACGACAAATAAAATTCTCACCATACAGACTTTTCCGACGCTTTTCCGGGGAATTTTCCAATTTCCCATCATCGAAAAATCACATTTCAATTCATTTCACTTACTATCCTTACAAACAGAATTTCAAATCAATCCGATGAATAATAGATTTTGGCATATCGAATTTCCCGGGTATTTTCCTTGCGGGCAGATTTTCCGAAATCGGGAAAAAACGTGTCCAATTATTTCGTATACTTCGCTTACAAAGCCAGTTTCAAGTCAATAGGATGAAAAAAAAAATTTTCCCAATGCAAACTTTTCCGACGCTTTTCCTGGAATTTTCCGACCCTACGGTCGAATTTTCCAGCATCGGAAAATCACATTTCAATTTATTTCATTTACAGTCTTTACAACCCGAATTTCAAGTCAATCGGATGAAAAATAAAATTTTTCCCATTCAAGCTTTCCGGACGCTTTTCCGGGAATTTTCCGATCCTACGGTTGAACTTTCCTACATCGGAAAATCGCATTTCATTTTATTTCACTTACTGTCCTCACAAACCGAATTTCAAGTCAATACGATGAAAAATAGATTTTTGCGTATCGAATTCTCCGAGAATTTTCCTTGTGGGCGGATTTTCCGAAATCAGGAAAACACAAGTCCAATAATTTTGCATACTGTGCTTACAAACCGAATTTCAAGTCAATTGGATGAAAAAACGAAATTTTCCCCATACAAACTTTTCCGACGCTTTTCCGAGAATTTTCCGACGCTACTGTCGAATTTTCCAACTTCGGAGAATTGCATTTCAGTTTATTTCACTTACAGTCCTCACAAATCGAATTTCAAGTCAATTGGATGAAAACCAGATTTTTGCATATCGCATTTCCCCAGAATTTCCCTTGTGGGCGGATTTTCCGAAATTGGAAAAATACGTGTCCAATTATTTCGCATACTATGCTTACAAACCAAATTTCAAGTCAATCGGATGAAAAATGGAATTTTCCCCATACAAACTTTTCCGACACTTTTCCGGGAATTTCCCGACCCTACGGTCAAATTTTCCAGCATCGGAAAATATTTTTTCAATTTTATTCACTTACTGTCCTTACAAACCGAATTTCAAGTCAATCGGATGAAAAATGAAATTTTTCCCATACAAACTTTTCTGACGCTTTTCCGGGAATTTCCCGACCCTACGGTCGAATTTTCCTGCATCGGAAAATCACATTTCAATTTATTTTACTTACTGTCCTTACAAACCGAATTTCAAGTCCATCGGATGAAAAATAGATTTGTGCATATCGAATTTTCCGAGAATTTTCCTTGTGGGCGGATTTTCCGAAATCGGGAAAACACGTGTCCAATTATTTTGCTTACTATGCTTACAAACCGAATTTCAAGTCAATCGGATATCTATATACACACAATTCTACAAAGTTTGGTCGAAATCGGATGAAATCGGTCGAAAAACTAGTTCGAGTGAGGAAAACTTTTTGTTTTTAATGAAAACGTTGGTTTAAAGTTTATTATAAACTTTAACATTTATCTACAAAGTTTTTTCAAAATCGGATGACTATAGCATATAACTGCAGCATACTGCATCCGATTTTGAAAAACTTTGTAGATAAATGTTAAAGTTTTTAATAAATTTATAAATTTATAATAAATTTATAATAAATGATCGGTTTTAACCATTTAATCCCATGATCACCTGCAAATTTCGTAATTAACAGTGCTTTTCCATGATTTCACAAAGTTTTTTTGAAATCAGACATATATATAGTATAGATCCCGTAGAAAAGTAAGGTCTAAAAAGTCTTAGTTAGAAAAACTTTTTTGATTTCAATGGAAGCTGCAAGGGCTGAGCCGAAGGTAACTTTCCCCTATTTTTTTAATAAATTAATTTTTGATTTTTGGTTTTAAGAATCGAATATAAGGAACAGGTTAAGTAAGTGAAAATAATGGTGAAAGTAATCAGCTTGACTGAAAATCCTTAACGGGGTGGGCAGTCCAAACGGGGTGGGCGGTGACTTCTTTTGGCCCACCTCTCTGTAAAATTTTGCTTAAATCTAGTTACAACTGTTTTTTTTTAAAATTAATATCCAAAATGTTGAAAAATTTTCCAACTTTGATTTGGATTGATATTATGTTATAAGAATTTTTAATTTTTTGATTTTGTTAATTTTTGAACTTATTCAATCTTTTAAGAATATTTCGTAAAAAATTTCAGCTTCCTAGCTAGTCTGGTGTAGAAATGCCAGAGTTTCGTCCAAAAAATGAGATTCCTGGTTGTAGCTGTAGCTGTAGCTGTAGCTGTAGCTGTAGCTGTAGCTGTAGCTGTAGCTGTAGCTGTAGCTGTAGCTGTAGCTGTAGCTGTAGCTGTAGCTGTAGCTGTAGCTGTAGCTGTAGCTGTAGCTGTAGCTGTAGCTGTAGCTGTAGCTGTAGCTGTAGCTGTAGCTGTAGCTGTAGCTGTAGCTGTAGCTGTAGCTGTAGCTGTAGCTGTAGCTGTAGCTGTAGCTGTAGCTGTAGCTGTAGCTGTAGCTGTAGCTGTAGCTGTAGCTGTAGCTGTAGCTGTAGCTGTAGCTGTAGCTGTAGCTGTAGCTGTAGCTGTAGCTGTAGCTGTAGCTGTAGCTGTAGCTGTAGCTGTAGCTGTAGCTGTAGCTGTAGCTGTAGCTGTAGCTGTAGCTGTAGCTGTAGCTGTAGCTGTAGCTGTAGCTGTAGCTGAAGCTGTAGCTGTAGCTGTAGCTGTAGCTGTAGCTGTAGCTGTAGCTGTAGCTGTAGCTGTAGCTGTAGCTGTAGCTGTAGCTGTAGCTGTAGCTGTAGCTGTAGCTGTAGCTGTAGCTGTAGCTGTAGCTGTAGCTGTAGCTGTAGCTGTAGCTGTAGCTGTAGCTGTAGCTGTAGCTGTAGCTGTAGCTGTAGCTGTAGCTGTAGCTGTAGCTGTAGCTGTAGCTGTAGCTGTAGCTGTAGCTGTAGCTGTAGCTGTAGCTGTAGCTGTAGCTGTAGCTGTAGCTGTAGCTGTAGCTGTAGCTGTAGCTGTAGCTTAGCTTAGCTGTAGCTGTAGCTGTAGCTGTAGCTGTAGCTGTATTAGCTGTAGCTGTAGCTTAGTTAGCTGCTAGTTAGCTGTAGTGAGTGTAGTGTAGCTGTAAAAGAGAGAAAGAGAGAGAAGAGAGGGAAGGAGAGAGGAGAGAAAAGAGAGAGAAGAAAGAGAAGAGAGGAGAGAAGAGAGAGGAGAGAGAGGAGAAAAGAGAGATGAGAGAAGAGAGAAGAGAGAAAAGAGAAGAGCTGTAGCTGTAGTTGTAGCTGTAGCTGTAGCTGTAGCTGTAGCCGTAGCCGTAGCCGTAGCCGTAGCCGTAGCCGTAGCCGTAGCCGTAGCCGTAGCCGTAGCCGTAGCCGTAGCCGTAGCCGTAGCCGTAGCCGTAGCCGTAGCCGTAGCCGTAGCCGTAGCCGTAGCCGTAGCCGTAGCCGTAGCCGTAGCCGTAGCCGTAGCCGTAGCCGTAGCCGTAGCCGTAGCCGTAGCCGTAGCCGTAGCCGTAGCCGTAGCCGTAGCCGTAGCCGTAGCCGTAGCCGTAGCCGTAGCCGTAGCCGTAGCCGTAGCCGTAGCCGTAGCCGTAGCCGTAGCCGTAGCCGTAGCCGTAGCCGTAGCCGTAGCCGTAGCCGTAGCCGTAGCCGTAGCCGTAGCCGTAGCCGTAGCCGTAGCCGTAGCCGTAGCCGTAGCCGTAGCCGTAGCCGTAGCCGTAGCCGTAGCCGTAGCCGTAGCCGTAGCCGTAGCCGTAGCCGTAGCCGTAGCCGTAGCCGTAGCCGTAGCCGTAGCCGTAGCCGTAGCCGTAGCCGTAGCCGTAGCCGTAGCCGTAGCCGTAGCCGTAGCCGTAGCCGTAGCCGTAGCCGTAGCCGTAGCCGTAGCCGTAGCCGTAGCCGTAGCCGTAGCCGTAGCCGTAGCCGTAGCCGTAGCCGTAGCCGTAGCCGTAGCCGTAGCCGTAGCCGTAGCCGTAGCCGTAGCCGTAGCCGTAGCCGTAGCCGTAGCCGTAGCCGTAGCCGTAGCCGTAGCCGTAGCCGTAGCCGTAGCCGTAGCCGTAGCCGTAGCCGTAGCCGTAGCCGTAGCCGTAGCCGTAGCCGTAGCCGTAGCCGTAGCCGTAGCCGTAGCCGTAGCCGTAGCCGTAGCCGTAGCCGTAGCCGTAGCCGTAGCCGTAGCCGTAGCCGTAGCCGTAGCCGTAGCCGTAGCCGTAGCCGTGCCGTAGCCGAGCCGTAGCCGTAGCCGTAGCCGTAGCCGTAGCCGTAGCGTAGCCGTAGCCGTAGCCGTAGCCGTAGCCGTAGCCGTAGCCGTAGCCTCGTCGCCGTCGTAGTGCCGTACGTGCCGTAGCCGTAGCCGTAGCCGTAGCCGTAGCCGTAGCCGTAGCCGTAGCCGTAGCCGTAGCCGTAGCCGTAGCCGTAGCCGTAGCCGTAGCCGTAGCCGTAGCCGTAGCCGTAGCCGTAGCCGTAGCCGTAGCCGTAGCCGTAGCCGTAGCCGTAGCCGTAGCACACAATATACAAAAATAAAGTAAATCATAATCTATATATATAAAACTGTTTAACCTGACTGACTGACTGGTGACCGTCGCGCAGCCTAAACGGTAAGAGCTAGAGGGCTGAAATTTGGAAAGGAAAGCACAAATCTATTTTTCATCCAATTGACTTGAAATTCGATTTGTGAGGACAGTAAGTGAAATAAACTGAAATGCGATTCTTCGAAGTTGGAAAATTCGACAGTAGTATCGGAAAATTCGCGGAAAAGCGTCGGAAAAGTTTGTATTGGGAAAATTTTATTTTTCATCCGATTGACTTGAAATTCAGTTTGTAAGCACAGTATGCAAAATTATTGGAATCGTGTTATCCTGATTTCGGAAAAAACGCCCACAAGGAGAATTCTCTGAGAATTCGAAATGCAAAAATCTATTTTTCATCGTATTGACTTGAAATTTGGTTTGTAAAGACAGTAAGTGAAATAAAATGAAATGCGATTTTCCGATGTTGGAAAATTCAACCGTAAGATCGGAAAATTCCCGGAAAAGCGTCCGGAAGTTTGAATGGGAAAAATTTTATTTTTCATCCGATTGACTTGAAGTTCGGGTTGTAAAGACTGTAAATGAAATAAATTGAAATGTGATTTTCCGATGCTAGAAAATTCGACCGTAAGGTCGGAAAATTCCAGGAAAAGCGTCGGAAAAGTTTGCATTGGGAAAATTTTTTTTTCATCCTATTGACTTGAAACTGGGTTCGTAAGCGAAGTATACGAAATAATTGGACACGTTTTTTCCCGATTTCGGAAAATCTGCCCGCAAGGAAAATACCAGGGAAATTCGATATGCCAAAATCTATTATTCATCGGATTGATTTGAAATTCTGTTTGTAAGGATAGTAAATGAAATGAATTGAAATGTGATTTTTCGATGATTGGAAATTGGAAAATTCCCCGGAAAAGCGTCGGAAAAGTCTGTATGGTGAGAATTTTATTTGTCGTCCGATTGACTTGAATTTCGGTTTGTAAGAAAAGTACGATAAATAATTGGACACGTATTTTCCCGATTTCGAAAAATCTGCTCGCAAGGAAAATTCCCGGGAAATTCGAAATGCAAAATCTTTTTTTTCATCCTAATGACTTGAAATTCGGTTTGTAAGGATAGTAAGTGATATAATTTGTAATGTTATTTTCTGAAGTTGGAAAATTTGACCTTAGGGTTGGAAAACTCAGCAGACAAAAACCTATTTTCATACGATTGGCTTTAAACTTGGTTTGAAGGGATAGTATAAGAAATAACGAAATAACAGTAACTCGGGCTGCCGTTTTTCATTGTACTGGCTGTGTGCGGGACCTGGACCTCGACCTGGAGATGGCACTGAACCTGGACGTGGACCTGAAAGTGGCCATTGAGGTGGCCATGGAGGTAACCATGGAGGTAACCATGGAGGTAACCAAGGAGGTGGCCGTGGAGGAGGCCATGGAGGTGGCCGTGGAGGTGGCCATGGAGGTGGCTATGGTGGTGGCTATGGAGGTGGCCATGGAGGTGTCCATGCAGGTGTCCATGGAGGTGGCCATGGAGGTGGCCATGAGGGTGTCCATGGTGGTGGCTATGGAGGTGGCCATGGAGGTGGCCATAGAGGTGGTCATAGAGGTGGCCATAGAGGTGGCCATGGAGGTGGCCATGGAGGTGGACCTGTAGGTGGACATGGAGGTGGAAAATGGTTCAAAAACCGCAATATTTGCAAAATTCTTAATCTCGGTGAAACTTTGGGGATTGGCTAGACGCTTGCCCTGAAGGTTTTTAAGCAGAAGAAATGGGCGGAAAATGGTGCACAATCTGCGAAATTTGGAAAATTATAGCGTTCATCCGGATGCAATGCAATTTTGAGGAATGGCTGGAGAATTGGTGGAAAATGTTATTTGTTGGCCGATCTGTATCAAATTGTGTTTGTAAGCTTTAAATTTGAAAAGTTCACCACCAAGATCGGAAACGTCAGGAGAGACTTTACTTTTAACCGCGGAAGGGGCATAAGAGTTAATTAAATATAAAATTATTTATTAAATAAAAATTTATAGTTCCTATCTGATTTATTATATAAAAATACCAATTAATATAGGTAAAGATACTAACAAAGTATAAAATAATAAATAAACACCAGCTTGTAAACGTTCGGGTTGATAACCTCACCCTAAAATTAAAAATAAAGTAGGAATTAATCTACTTTCAAAAAATAAATAAAATATAAATAATCTTATTCTTGTAAAAGTTAAAATTAATAATAATAATAATATGACAACATTAAATAAAAATAAATTTTTATAATTATTATATTTATTAACTCTTTCTCTAGCTAATAATATTAAAGAACAAATTCACAAACTTAATAAAACTAAACCATAAGATAATATATCACAACCTAAAAAATATGAGATTCTAGACCAATAGTTTAAAAAATTATTTATTAATAAAAATAAAAATCTTACAAAAAATAACAATTCCTGTACCATTCAATATATATTATTAATAAAACAAATGGGTATCAAAAATATTTAAAAAAAATACTAATTTTAACATTATATAATTCTAAAAGATCGAAAATAATCATTTCCATGTGTTCGAATTATTGAAACTAAAATAGATAAACCTAAAGCTCCTTCACATACTCTAAAAGTTAAAAATATTATTCTAAAATAACTCTCATAATTTAATATTTGCAAATAAATAAATAATATAAAAAATAATATTAAAACAATAAATTCTAAACTTAATAATATTGAAAGTAAATGTTTACGATTTGAAACAAAACAAAATAAAGCTATAATAAATAAAATTATAGGTAAACTTCAATATAGAATTATAATCATTAGTTTTAATAGTTTAATAAAAACATTGGTCTTGTAAATCAAAAATAAGATAAATTCTTTTAAAACTTCAAGAGAAAAAAATTTTTTTTTCATTAATCCCCAAAATTAATATTTTATTATAAACTACCTCTTGATATTCTTCAATTAATTCTATATTCACTAATTTTTACTACTTCTATTATTTTTATAAATATAATTCACCCATTAGCTATAGGATTAATACTATTAATTCAAACAATTTTAATTTCTTTAATTTCAGGGATATTAACAAAAAGATTCTGATATTCATATATTTTATTTTTAATTTTTTAGGTGGTATATTAGTTTTATTTATTTATGTAACTTCTTTAGCTTCTAATGAAATATTTAACTTTTCAATTAAATTAAGATTAATTTCTTTGTTTATTTTAAGATTATTAATAATTTTATCTATTTTTACTGACAAAATATCTTTTTCATTTTTTTTTATAAATAATGAAATAGAATCAATTTTTAATTTAAAATCACATTTTATAGAAAATTCTTTGTCTTTAAATAAATTATATAATTTTCCAACGAATTTTATTACAATTTTACTAATAAATTATTTATTAATTACATTAATTGTAATCGTAAAAATCACCAAATTATTTAAAGGACCTCTTCGAACTATAAACTAACCTCACACCCATTATTTAAAATTGCTAATAATGCATTAGTTGATTTACCAGCCCCTATCAATATTTCAAGATGATGAAATTTTGGATCTTTATTAGGTTTATGTTTAATTATTCAAATTTTAACCGAATACATTACACAGCAGATATTAATTTAGCATTTTATAGAGTTAACCACATTTGTCGGGATGTAAATTACGGTTGATTATTACGTACTTTACATGCCAACGGTGCATCATTTTTTTTATTTGTATTTACCTACATGTAGGACGAGGTATATATTACGGGTCATATTTATATACTCCTACATGATTAATTGGAGTAATTATTTTATTTTTAGTTATAGGAACTGCTTTTATAGGTTATGTTTTACCTTGAGGACAAATATCTTTTTGAGGGGCAACAGTAATTACTAATTTATTATCAGCAATTCCTTACTTAGGAATTGATTTAGTACAATGAGTATGAGGAGGGTTTGCTGTAGGTAATGCAACTCTAACACGATTTTTCACTTTTCATTTTATTTTACCATTTATTGTTCTTGCTATAACAATAATTCATTTATTATTTCTTCATCAAACAGGATCAAATAATCCTATAGGATTAAATTCCAATATTGATAAAATCCCCTTTCATCCATATTTTTCTTTTAAAGATATTGTAGGATTCGTTGTAATAATTTTTTTACTAATTGCCTTAGTATTAATTAACCCTTACTTACTAGGAGACCCAGATAATTTTATCCCGGCTAATCCATTAGTAACACCTGTTCATATTCAACCTGAATGATATTTTTTATTTGCTTATGCAATTCATCGATCAATTCCCAATAAATTAGAAAATTTCGAGGAATTCAATTTTACCCTATCAACCAAATTTTATTTTGAATTATAGTAACAACAGTAATTTTATTAACATGTTTGCTGTACCCAAGGTTTTAGCACTCTTGCACTAAGATTTGTCCCCCAAACAATACCGTAGATGATTTCACATCTCCGCAGCCGATCTCGACGACCAATCGCCTCAAGTGCAACGCCTCCTTTGTTGCTGAAGACAGAGCCATGTATTCTGCCTCCGTGCTGCTCAAAGCCACGCAGTCCTGCTTCTCTGACTTCCATGAAATGGGCCCACCTGCTAGGAAGAAAACGTATCCCGTGTATGATCTGCGGTTAACCAAGTCACCGCCCCAATCAGCATCCACGTAGCCTTCTAGCGCCTGGCCACAAGCACGATAGTTCAATTTGAACCCGATCGTTCCTGCTAGATACCGCATCACATGCTTCACTCCTGTCACATGTTCGCTATGCGGCTCCTTGTTCCTTTGTGCCAACTTTACGACGGAATGGTAGATGTCTGGTCTCGACGTCAGAGCCAGCCACATCAACTCGCCAATAGCTGACTGATATGCCACTGCATCCTCAACCACGCAATCCTCGCTTTTGCACGCCACCTGGAAACCAGCATCCAGTGGCGTCGCTGTAGTCCGACACACCTTCAAGTCATGCCTCTGAAGCATATCCTCGATGTACAACGCCTGGTTCATCGCTATACCGCCTGTTTCGCCATCTCGTTCAATTTGCATGCCCAAAAACAATCGCAATTGACCCTTGTCGACGCATTCGAATTTCATTGCAATCTTGGCTTTGATTGCAATCAGGTCATCCTTGTTCTGGCAAGCTATAAGCAAATCATCGACATAGATTAGTACAAGACACATACTACCTTCTATATCCTGCTTATACAAGCATGGCTCGTTCTGGCATGGAGTGAATCCAATATCGCAAAGCGCCGAGTTCAATTTGGCATTCCACTCCCTTCCTGCCTGTTTTAAGCCGTATATCGCCTTGTTCAGCCTCAGCACCTGCTGAGTGTTCGTCTTGTCTACGTATCCATCAGGCTGCTTCATGTAGACAACATCGCTCAGCTCACTGTTGAGATAGGCCGTACAAACATCCATTTGGTGCAGATGTAGTTTTAGCTCAGCCGCCAGAGCCAAAATTAGTCTTATCGTTTCATAACGACATACTGGAGAAAATGTTTCGGTATAATTCACACCGAACCTCTGTGAACATCCCTTGGCCACCAGACGGGATTTGTAACGCTCCACGCTACCACTGCAGTCCCTCTTTATGGTGTACACCCACCTGCAACCAATCGCTTGTTGCCCTTTGGGTAAATCTGCCAAAGTCCACGTACCATTCGCCATCAGCGCTTCATATTCTTTATCCATGGCAGCCTGCCAATATGAAGCTTGCTTGCTCTTTGTTGCCTCCTGGAACGTTTGCGGCAATGGAAGTTCCTCCGAAATCATCGCGTTCAAAACATTATAAATCTTCCTTGGACGCCCCGGGTTACCTGTCCGATCTTTTCTTGGCCTGCCTGGCCCGATTCGCATACCTTTCTCTTGCGCCTGCTCCTGTTCGCGCTCCTTGATAATCTTAGAATCATCCACCTGTCTGCTTACTGTTACATGCTCATGCATAGGTTTTTCTTCCTCTGACTCCTCTGCGCTTTTATATTCCTCGCTCAATATATCATCTTCACTGTCATCCTCTTCCTTTGCCATAATATTTACCACGCCTGGTCTCGAAATATTTTCAGCTACACACGGAGAGTAAAGTATCGGCGACACATCGCAAGGCTCATCAAACAAAACGTCTCGCTTCTCGACTATGTCGCGCTTTTCCTTGTCGTACAACCGGTACGCCTTTGATACTAGCGAGTATCCCACCAGACGATATTCCTTTCCTTTCGCCTGAAATTTGCTGTGGCGAGTCTTATCTAAAGCTACTGCCACCGAGCCGAATATGCGCATACCCTGAACATTGGGCTTCCTGCCACACCACGCCTCATAAGGTGTCTTGCCAACCAAAGCCGTTGTTGGCGACCTGTTCCGAATATAGCTTGCAGTCTGTATCGCCTCTGCCCAGAGGAACTCGCCCAAATCCGCGTGCACAAGCAAACTTCTTGCCATCTCGACAAGAGTTCGGTTTGCTCGTTCGGCCACGCCATTCTGTTGGGGGCTATATGGAACCGTCAACTGACGCACAATGCCATGCTTTTTGAGGAACTCGTCAAAACGCCTGTTGACATACTCACGGCCATTGTCACTGCGGATTACTTTTAGCTTCCGGCCAGTCTGCCTCTCCGCCATATTCTTAAACTCCACAAATTTTTCAAAAACCTCGTCCTTAGATTTCAGAAAATATGTAAATATACGCCTGGACATGTCGTCAATAAATGTCAAAAAATATGCTGAGCCACCAAGGGAACGTGTCGCGAATGGTCCACATACATCGGTATGTACAAGCTCCAGCTGATGTTTGGCCCTGTTCTCAGACGCTGCTGGGAACGGTTGTGTGTGAATTTTGCACTTCATGCACGTCACACACGACATCTTCTCAGAGAAATCCACATTCTCTATGCCAGACACCATATTATTTTTTGCAAGATCCATTAAGCTGGCGTAATTCAAATGACCATACCTGTTATGCCAAATTGTTGCACTTTTCTGTACTGCGCCAAAACATGAACTGCGTTTTTCCTCAAAAACGAACAACTTGTTTCTTCTGGGCGCCCTCAATATTTCCTCGCCTTCCTGGCGAACAGTTGCGAAATCCCGATCGAACATCACTGTGCAACCACGTTCTATGGCCCGCGTCACCGATATGAAATTTCCTTTCATCCCTGGAACATGCAGCACGCTCTCCAACTTTAGCTTGAACTGCCCTGTCTGGAGTTTCACGTCACCTCTGCCAACTGCCTTTATGACGTTGTTGTCAGCCAAAACAATATCCTCTGCATGTGACACATAGTTCTCGAACATGTTGCGAACGCAACACATATGCGTCGTCGCACCAGAATCCACGCACCAACTTGAAGATTCCAGATCACCTGCGTCTGTAGCCGCCAAAACTGTAAACGAACGTTCTGGCCCTTGTTTTTGTTGCTGACTGTTTTGCGATTTTTCTTTGGCCTTATTCCTGCAATCTCTCTTGTAGTGCCCGCGCTGCCCGCAATTGTAGCACTGTATATCAGCCATCTCTTTCTTTTTCCGCACTGACGCCGCCGTGCTCTGCCGGGCCTTTGCTTGAAATGCCTGCTGCTCACTTTGTAGCGATTTCCCTTCGCCACTCCTGCGCTCCCCTTCCTCCAGCAGCTTGATTTTTAATCTCTCCAGAGAAGGTAAACTATCGCGCGTTTCCATGGCTATGACGAAATTCTCGTACTCCTTTGGAAGACTCGAAAGCAATATTATCGCGGCTAGCTCGTCTCCTAGCCTAATATCCACTTCCGCGAGCTTGTCCACCGTTGAGCAAAACGAATTTACATATTCGCACATGCCGTCATCCCCTGCCATCCGCAGCCCAAGCAACTTTTTATATAGCGACACCTTCCTTGTTGGTCCGCTTGGTTCATGTACATCTTTGAGTTTCTTCCAGGCACTCGCCGCCGTTTGACAACTCTTGAGGTAACACAACTGTGTTGGCCTCACGCTCAAAGTTATCATGGCCAACGCCTTTTCATTGAGTGCATCCCAAACTCCTGGACTTTCGATAGGCCTCGTCTCGCCTATGACTTTCCACACCTCTGCATGCACCAACACGCTGCGCATCTGGATGCACCAGGAATCATAATTCCCAACATCCAATTTCTCGATTTGGTAAAATGACGCCATTTTGACCGCGCGCCTTATTACGTGCCTCTGCGAAACTGCGCAATTAAATCACTTATTTCTGCCAGCGGCTGCCCACACTCGCGTTTTTCTGGGCCGATAACCTGATGAAGTCAGTCTTGACTTCCGGAACTTCTGGTGAGATCCTTCTCACGTTCCAAGTGGATGTGGGTCAGTTGCAGAAATAATTACGCAGTTAATTTTGCATCAGAAATTAAACAAACTTTTTATTTCACAAGAATGCGTTCGCGTCACTCAAGAGTACAAAACAGAAAGAGACAGAGGCTTAGCAGTTCTGCCCGACCTCTGCTTACAAACAATGTGACCGTACATACAGATTAACATTGTAAATGCTATCGATACGGTCCTTATAATTTTAATGTTTGAAGATTTTATTTCATGCAAATGTTGACCGTGACTGCGCCTCAAATGGTCCATCCGCTTAGTCCAATTTTGGCATACTCTTCCAACATATCGCCCGGTATCTCACGAATAAATACTTCAATGTTGTTTTCCAATCCGTCAATTGAAGCGGTCTTCTCTGTATAGACACGAGCTTTAACATAGCCCCACAAAAAATAGTCTAAAGGCGTTAAATCCCACGATCTGAAGGCCAATTGAAAGTCTAAAGGCGTTAAATGTGCAATTTAATCGTGCAGATCTAGGCGGCCAATTATGTACCTCTGAAAGGTGAAATACAAAAAAGTTCACCGAAGACTCACCTCTCAATAAGTCCATTGTTGCGTATGCTGTGAGGAATGTCCGACTTGTTGAAACCACATGTCATGCAAAGTAAAAGCTCTTGCAAATTTTGAGGCGATCTCATTGAGGAAAAAATGGAGTATCTCACCAACAGGGTTGCGACTCACCATTCACAGTTACGTTAGCTATACTCCCATGCCATCTTTGTAGAATGTACGGTACCAATGATGCCAATGATAGGACGCCCCATAAACCACATCTCCAAACTAGAACTAGTTTTTCTGGATCGTATTGGTAGCTCTTGCTATGCTTCCGAGCTGATATTCACTCCAAAATCGACAATTCTGCTTATTGACGTATCCACATAGAAACAAAATGAGCTTCGTCACTTGAACCCCACGATTTTTTCGGTAAAAAAGGAGTGGATCTTCGACCAAACTTTGCCAGAGCCCATTCACCAAAAAATTCTTTGCGTTAGGTCGTTCGGGTTTCAACCTTCTTTCCTATCAGCTGTATTTGTCATCCGTCCGCCATTCCTACAAAGTCCAGCCTTCTCCAAAATTGTCCACGTTTTGAGTATAAAAGACGGAGGCGCTAGCGAAACGGACGACAGAGCGATAAATAGATGGTCAACAATATCACTGTTGGGCCGATTTACACTGACAACCGTATAAAAACGGTTTTATGCCCAACAATTTGGAAATGAGCCCGAATAGCCGCTTCAGTGGGTCGATTAAACTGACCATAAAATGGAAAAGCGCGCTATGAACTTTCTTAACAGAGCACGCATTTTGATAATAAAAAATTCAATAATTTGCAAGCGTTGTTCGCTTCTAAGACGATTCATGGTTAAATTTTAAGCCAAACTGAAGATGTTTGACAGTAAAAAAAACACGAAACGTGCGTGAGCTGTTTAAACCAGTGTTGCCAAAAAGATAGTAGCTTATAAATCACACTTTACAAAGATCCATATATTGAACATTAGCTACGGGGCTTACGAAATGGGTGCTGGCTAATTGGTTGCAACTGCCGCCTTTAATTTTTGTCTTGCCGGTTCGAATCCCCGTTGAGAATAATTAAAAATGTATTTTATAAACCACTGCAAAAGAATAGTAGCCATTCAGACGTGCCACTTCAGCACTGGGCAATAGCCTAACCGTCTAAGACGGCCGCCTTCGTTGCGCGAGCTTTTAAAACTTGATTTTCTGACTTCAAGAAAATAGATTTCTATGATTCAGAAAAAGATTCTAATTCTAAAAATTATTTTCTTTTATTCAAGGTTTCTTGCCCTTTAGTTAAGAAAAGCGTTCCATAATATTTAGAAACTATTTTTCTAAATTTTAGGGTGAATCTCCTTATAATTTTTTTTGCAGCCGCTGTCGCCAGCAGCGAGGGGAGTTAGGGTTGAGTTTTAGTATCAAGAAGCTGTGTTTAGTCTTAATTTGAATCCGGCAACGTACAGACTATGCTTATCTAATAAACGTATAAAATGAAACACGTGCACCCAGCGGTCATCTCATTATTATTACCTGGCTAAGAAGCATTTAAGTTTTATTTATATGCAGGATGTGTCTGCCTTATAGACTTGAGCTTCGCAAATAAGGGTTGTTTTTTTTCTATTGTTGTTGTTTGACTGCTCCCAAAATCAAATTTCGTGCCCACCGCTGCTTTATATAAATGCAGAACCGCAAAGGAAAACTGCAAATAAAACAGGAAACTACTCTGGGAGTACAATATCACAGATCGAGTAAAGAAGGCATCTATTGCCCTCTTTTCATGCAAGCAGACGATGGTGGCCGCAAATGGTGATTTTTCCCAGCAATTCACAACCATAGTACGTCGCATACTACTCTATGGAGTTTTAGTATAGTGGCCAGCACTCGGGAAAACATCAGTCTTGTACACCGTACAAAAAGTACTGAGAAGTGCTGAAATATTTATGAACGGCGCCCTCTGAACCACCCCACCATAGTTTATATTCTTTCCCTCGACTTAGTCGAGATTTTCACGATGAGGCAAACATCATTAAGTTTTCTCAGTAGGCCAGCGAATCAAGTGAGATTCTATACCTAATAATATTCAAGGGTAAGAATTTCTCGCCTACTAAGAAAACTGCATGAAGATTGCTTCATCGTGTAAATTCCTGACTTCGGCATCCGCACACGAGCCGAGAGCATGCCGAAGTCAGGCATATGAGCTTAAACAGCGCACTCCCAGACGTCGAGCAGGGCAGTTCAAAGCTGGGATGTATCGCCTAAATATCGCACACCAATACACTCTCACTTTTTCGCCTTGCTCTTCTTGAACATCGCTGATAGCAAGCATTGCTGCCATAAAATTAAGAGAGTCCGAAGCCTGGATCGAAGGATCGAATAACAGATTACAGAATACTAGAGGCCAGCACGTGGCCGGGTGGCTCAGCGGCTCTTGTGCGCGACCGCTGTGCAAGAGTTCGTGGTTTTGATACCGCCTCGGAACATCTAATGAAAAGTTTTTTCTTTGAATAAATTTTACACCCGGTCACTCGGTCGCGACGCAGCCATTGCAAAAATGTGAGTGAGTCCTTTGCCGGCCCCTGCTGTATACCCACTATGTCATTCCAAAAACTTTATGACGTCAATATCCCTGGTAGAAACGACTGGTAGAGCTTACCACATAGCAGATTTAATGTAATCAATATCTACACGGATGGAACTAAGCTCGGTAACAAAGTAAGAAGGGAGTTTTCTCCTTCGACCTGGATATAGAAATATTATTCCGACATCCTGATCATTGCAGTGTGTACCAAGCAGAACTGCTGGCCACTCATTATCGTAGAAGGGGACATACACAGCCGTTACTTGGACAGACAAGCAGCTCTAAAAGAGCTTGACTTATATACCAATAATGCCAACGCGATTTTGTAACGTCGTAGATTCTTAGATGCGATCGCTCGGTGCCGGGACACCGCAACATTGAGGGAAACAAAGTCAGCCGTTTCTAGAGCTATACGAGAAAACATCTCAATTCTATTTGGAGCCCTAAAGGGACACTACCCATCAGTAGACATGCAGCACGCTTGGGCGTTGCTCACAACGAATTCTGTAAAAGCTGCTGGTGTGAGAAAGAGGAGGAAACATTACTGCAACTGTACAGCACTTAGTTGGAGGAGACTCAAAACACTTGGTCTCCCTTTTCTATTCAATCTCTTGGAAGTACATGAGATAGAGATTCCGTCTCTACTAAAATTTTCATCAACCTTACAATGGTTCAACCGGGTGGAACCTCACCTGGTTTAAATGGGGAGTATGTGGTATCGCAATGGGCATATCTTAGCCTAAGTGTAGGGACAGTTTACTCTGTATGGCCGTTTATTTTCCTATCGCTAACAATCCTGATTTGTCTGGAAGATCTATCTAGAAAACTCAGGAGATACGTTATTTATTTGTTCAAACTGACTGATAGAAGGACAGACGGATATGACCATATCGACTCGGCTGTTGATGCAGAAATTTCTCTGTATGGCTATTTGGCATGTTTATGCCAAGTAGGTAAACAAGGAGGCAACAGTGACTGTTGATTCCTGGAAGCTCTAGACAAGAAGACAAAAAAGAAGTACAGCAGACAAGATACTTTATTCGGTCAAATCTTTCAAAAAACAATTGACATTTGCTGAATTTTTCTTAATCAATGGGAGCAGGGGGTAGGATCTGATGGTGTGGGTGTGACAGGACGAGGAGGAGGAGGATTTCTACCACGTAAGGCTTGCTCCACATTTGCACAGGAGAGTATGGAACAACGCACTGCAGTTACTGGAAAAACACAAAAATGTAAAAAATTATCACAAAAAAAACTATAATACAAAACTTACATTCACAGCCAGCCCGCTGCAATTGACAACGTGTTATGGTACGCCATCTGCGATTACTGCGACGACAATGATTGTTGAAGTGGTCCGTTACATCATCCCGTTGTCCAAGTCTTCCCTCATTATTTTGACATATGCGATTCTGACGTTCGCAAAGCTCACGACCACGATTCTGAGCCTCAACGATCAGGCAAAGGCAGCAAAAGCTGGTTAAACAAAAACATGTCAAAATCTTCCTAGAAAGTAAATTCTTAACTTACCCAAAAGGAAAACAATTTTCGACATCTTCTGTTCAAGAGACTGAAACTAGTTCTGTATGAAAGTAGAGCCAAGCCCTGGGGTTTATATAAAGCTAATGGACGTATTGTATTCTTAGTACAACTCATCAGGAAGTTGTTGTACTTTTTGTCTACAATTGACCCACTTTTAAATCAAAAGAAAACGCTTTTATTCTCATGTAAACTTTTATTTGAATACAAAGTCTTCACTCCGGCCACCTGTGCAAGTGTCCAGCTGTTCTGAAACTCATTTATGTCTCGTTTTTATATAAACTTGACTGGATCAGGTCTCAAAGGTAGTTATCAAACTGTCCTCTTCTGCAAGCATACAATATGTATTTCAAGACAATTTTGGTTATTTTTGCTGGTGAGTTTCCTGGGACAGAGTTATCAAGGATCGTTATGAGCTTCTTATCTGTTTACAGTCCTCTGCCTGACTCTAATTGAGGCCCAGAATCGGGATTGTCAAGCTTTAAGGCGTGAATGTAATCAATGTTCACGTCGCTTAAATAATTCCGGGGATCACAATATGCCTGGCCTAAATCGTTTTTGTCGCGAAAAATTGCGCAGATCTTGGATATGGCGCGATATCAATCGTTGTGAGCTCACCGAATACACTTGCAGAGGTAAGTCTTGAAAACTTTTGTAATAGTATTTGTAAGTGTATTTAATCTGTGAAACTTGTAACAGGATCTGAACGTCGCATGGACTGTGAGAATATAGCTCGGCTGGCTGGCATGCGCCGTCGAAATGCGCCTGAATAGATGCGAAAATATGTTCTATGAAATATGTAAAAAGAAAAAATCAATAAATGGAATGGCAAGCATCAAAATAATGTTGTGATTTTATAATTTTTAAATAAGTTCGATGCTGTCCTGACCGTTCCCAAACCACAGGGCACGTTTCGCTCTTTACATGCTCTTTCCAACTGCAATTAAGCTGTATTTATATTGAACAATGGCGGATTTAAGCTCTTAATTTAATAAAGGAAACATGAAAAGGAGCGATTACACAGCGATTACATTAATAAGGAAAGACCCCACTTTAAAACTCCAAAAAAAAAACAATAAAATTGTGGATAAATTATTCAAACTGGAGCTGATTTCAAGGAGCGAAAGAAACTAGTATAACACTTCCATCTCTAATTTATGGGTTACCAAAATCCATAAAAAAGACACTACTCTCCGTCCAATCTATTCCAATGATTAATTCTACCTCTTACCAGCTATGCAAAGTTGGTAGTGGCTTTTAATAACATCAAAGGTAAAGCGACATGCAACGTAATGGCACAATAAACATTGAGCGTTACCATCCATATTCTCAATGAAAAATAATTCATTTTCCCCAATAGAGATTAAACATTTTTTTCGGTGTAGTGTAAAAATCATGCGCTTTATGGTCTTTCCTCATTGAATGCAGTACAGCAAATGACTGCGCGTTTGACTTTTAAGCTTTATCCGAGCACATGAGTCGTGAGAGCAAATGCAGCCGAACACGCGAATCGTACGAGAACAAGCTGCCGAGCGCAAGGCGTATTTAACAAGGTGGTAGCAACGTCGACGTCGCGTTGCCTTACGAAAAATGAGAGCAATCGAGAGAAAGAGAGCGAGAGCAAAAGAATAATAAACTCAAGGAAATTTGTACTCGCATGCACACGTATACACACACACACACATATGAAAAAAGCGCCAAAAATTCGTCCGTAGTCGTGCGTCGCTCGCAACGTTCAAATCGAGACTGAATCGTAAGGGAACAGCAAAGAGGGCGACGTCGACGTTGCTACCACCTTGTTAAATACGCCTTGGCCGAGCGTTCTATTTATAAAATACACGTATTCTCTCTCTCTATATATGAGTCGGCTGCGACGCCGGCAGAATTTGGCTTGCCAACCACGCGTGGCTGCCTTTTTCAAATTTTGGACATCGCTGTTTTAAAGCAATAATGTCGACTGCGGAAATTCTAATGTTTTTATTTAAAAAAGGAAACCCTGGTGAAGCGGGAATCTATAAGTAGGGGAATTTCCTGTCAAAGTACCATAAGTAAATAATTCACGACAATTTTAAATAGGAGACTTGCAGATTTGCAGTTTGGTTTTCAGAATAATATGTAATAAGTAACGCATTCAAGGTTCTGCGATCCCCGTGGCTAAAAATTGAAAATAAATTTGATCTGCCCGCAAGTATAAGAAGCATATTTCCCATACATGTCAAACCTCTATCACTTACCATCTCTGAGATCTGTTTGTTCATACGGACAGACGGACATGGCTAGATCGACTCGGCTGTTGATGCTGATCAAGAATATACCTATATACTTTATAGGGTCGGACATTTTTCCTTCTGCCTGTTACATACTTTTGAACAAACTTATTATAGTCTATGAACCCCTGGTACAGAGTATAAAAATACCCTGAATAGTTCTCAGATGCAAATGAGTGTTAGTTATATCTCGTAAACTATGGTGAATTTCACTACACTAGTCGGCAAAATTTTCATAAATAAACCATTATATCTTTGAAAGAAAAATCTTACAATTTTGAAATTTTTAGCGAATACTACTATGAGAGTAAGCTTTCAATAAATCATAAGTAGACAACAATCAACTGGTGGTTAGAAATATTAGTCGAATTATCCAAACGGAGGTTGGCATAAGCATTTTGTCATGATTTCAAAATTTATATATTCTCAGCACAGGATCTTGAAAGCTAAAAGAATGATGTATTCTACACAAGTTTTTCATGCTGAACTGAATTTGGCGTTATATCGCTAATGGATTAAATGTGTAAATTAGGCTTTGAAAAATGCAGATTTTTTTTTTAAATGTCTATTTTTGTCATTGTATAGCTCTGACTTTTATCTCTTAAATGTGATTTAGCTTAATTATTTCATAAGATATAAGTGTTTCGTGATCGATCTGCCAAGTTTGACTTTATTAAAATTTAAATTTAAATTGATTTTTAAATTAAGATTTGTATTTTAGTTGAGCGCATATGTAGTTCTTAAGTATGGGGTGCATTTCTTTTAAAAACTACACTGCAAAAAACGATAAATATAAATTTCTGTATGCAAGTCGGCCATACTTTGAAGAGCGTTGCCACCGAACTTATATATTATGAAATGGTTAAGGTTTTAATTACACTAAATATAAGTACTTTACCCATATAGGGTAATTCACTATGAACAAATAAAATTGGAAAATCTACATTTTTTCTAGCACATTGATCCGAAAAAAAACGGCCAAAACCATTTTCTGCATTTTCCCGCCTTAATTTACAGTTAATCCATTAGAGATATGAAGTTTCTAACGCCAAAGTCGGATTCAGCATGAAAACTTGTGTAGAATACATCATTCCTTTAGCTTTCAAGATCCTGTGCTGGAGAATATATAAATTTTGAAATCTTGACAAAATACTTATGCCAACAAGACGCCCCTACCGCATCGAAAAAACGTCATATCTCCCACAGTTTTATAGATAGAAGGTTCGAACCTTCTGTACATATTTAGTATTCGTGATTCTTTATCGATCCGGGCTGCTCCGGTCGCAACGGTGATGGGCAGCACTTCACAGGTACAGAGTATGTTATAGTAGGGCTTGACCAACTATCTTTCTTGTTTAAATTACGATTGAAGCTCAGACCAAAATGGTGACAATTCTGTGTCGACTTCACTTAGTTTCATCCAAATCGGTTCAGTGTAACTGGAGATATGATAGCCGCCAGTTCGAAAATCGTTTTTTCGAGATAAATGCGTTCAAAGTTTGCAGTTGCCTATAGGCAAATAGTGTCACCTTAGGTCATTAAAAGGGCTATATCTTCTAAAGTATTTCGAATTTTAAAAAAAATCCTTTTAGGGCGATATTCTCAAATATTCTCAAATATCTAAAAAAAAATGAAAATAAAAACAAAAAAATATTTTTGCACTCGAAGAACCCCACTTAATTAAATATGTCGCTGCTCAGCCGCCCTTTCAGCAACAGCCTGTCTCTGAGCTTCCATCGGTGACTTAGCAGCTCTCTGGGATGCGATTTATTTAGCAAATTGCTGGTGGCGATTGCTCGCCTGCTCCTGCTTGTTCATCGCGACGCGAGTGAGATTGTTGAGCAGTCTCAGCAGCTCTCTGAAGTTTTGCCAGCACTCCGATCCGCTGGACGGCTTACCTTTTGTATTCTCCAGAGCTTGTAAAGAAGTTTCTTGACTTTTCATTACACTGATCCCTCTTGCGTTTTATTGAGGTTCATTGAAGAACAAGTTGAAGTTTAAATATAAGCTTATATGAAAAATTAAAAATTTTGTAAGTTTTGCGGTTTTTTTTTACCATTAAAAAATAGTTTAGTTTATTAACGAACTGTGTGCAAATTTGTATCCAAATCTGTTGTCATTTCTGCGTGATTTTCTAACAAACACAAAAACATACCACATATTATTTTTATGATATTAGTAAGATAAAAGAAACGCCTCAAAACAAATCAAGTATTTTGTAAATGAGGCAAGTAATTTTAAGCTCGAGAATAAGCTAAGTTTGATTTTAATGTAATAAAGTACGCAGTTTGTAACTCATGCTTTAATCTAATGTTCTCGAACTTAAAAGACTTAACGGGCTTTACGATGGGTGGACAGGAGACTTGCCATAAATAAACCATTTTCAATGATAATTTAGTGTTTCATTGTGGGCCGCAAAATAAAAAAGATTACTCCCAAATGTCTGGTCATAGTATTTTTATCTACCGCTTAAGCCAAATTTTCCAGACCTAGCCAAGTCATCGACTGAAAACTTTCACAATTGTTTAACATTTAACCGAAAATCGTTTTTGTTCGGCTAAAGTTTGGACTTGTTCACGCCCTTACACCTTTAACTGAACTTATTCTTTTATTCTTTTGGTTGTTCCCTTGAAAAGAAAAAGGGCTTCTGCGGTCTCGTTGAGGGGTTAACTGCTTTGCAGCAGCCAAAACAAAGGCTGGGAAAAAAAAAATTTTTTTCTTTTGTGCAAGTTTGCGGTTGTTAAATCTGCGAGGGTAGCACCATTCACCAACTTGAACTGGAACTACTCCTGCTCCTTCAATTGTGGGCTTTTGTTGGTCGGCGGTCATTCGGCTAATTAAACGCCAATTGATTTTTAAGGTCAAACAACAAAAGAACAAATGGATGTGTGTTATTGTTTGGCCCTCTTCTTTGTTCCTTTTAATGGTAGAGCTTAAAAAAAAATGGTGAAATGCCACTGCATAATTTATGGAGTTTCACTTAAAGTTCTTTTGAAATTAAATTTTCAATTGGGAATTGCGTTGATGTTTTCCGCCTTGAGGCCTTGTTGAATTCAATTTGTCAATTGCTTAGGGGAGTTTTTTTTTTGTTTGCTTTGCGGCTAGCAAAATGTTAATTTTTGAGCCCCACAAGTAAATAGCTCCATTTGCATAGATAGGTTTTTTGCTGATTGGGTGTTCACACAAGACTTTTACATTAGCTTAAGGCTTATGTGTCTGCTTCACTTATTTGAAAATGAGGCATTTGTGGTCGAAAGTTTATATTAGGTTTCCTTTTTTATGGCCCACTAAAAGCTGGACCACAATTGCCTGAATTTATGTCTTAAGTTTAATGTGTTGAGTAGTAAATTGTTAAAATTTTATCATGAATTTGGTGGTTAAGCCCTTTAGCCAACACAATAAATCTAAGTTCTGACAACTTTTGGCTTAGCCTTTAATTTGAACAGAAATTTTTAGCTGAAAATTTAAGGAAAGTTTACATGTATCAGCCACAATTATGGATGGGCAAACAAAACAATTTCATTTCAATTCTCCTTGAAATTCTTCTTCCTTTGTAAAACATTGACCACAAAACGAAATGTTTAATGAGCGAAGATAGAAATCATTGAAAATACTTTAAGTCTGAACGTTGAATATACAATTTGCCACCTAACTGTCTTAGACTCTCAAGTGTTACATTTTGCCCTTTAACTTACATTTTTATGCCTTCCATTCCACATAATTCAAAGGGCAAAGCAAAAGTCACGTGTGAAACCCCTTAAGCAGGTGTTCGATTTGTACGAATTTTAAGTGACAATAAACGAGAATCCATTGTCAACTGTTACACTGTCTGGTGGGTATTAAAGTCCAATTTACATTTTCGCAGCATACTAAAAGATGCCACAAAGTTGCACAGGGCTCAAAAGAGGGCTTCATCAGCAGCTGTCAGGTGTGGCGCCACATCCTGCCACATTTGTGGTAAACACATGGCCTTAGAATTGTATTTAATTAAATATCTCACCAAAAAAACTATGAATTATGATTTGGTATAAATGCTCATTCAAGCATGACTTATCACTCTATTCCCCTTAAATTCAGCCAATGACATGGCATTATCATAGTGACAGGCGACAGGTTGGACCTGCAACACGTGGCGTATACGTAATTTGATTCTGGCGTGTGCATAAAAATACACAGCAAACAATCATTAAGTTTACATTTAGAATAATGCGTGGGCATGCCTAAGGCCCTAAGCTATCTAAAATACATTTGAGTTAAATTGAAATTGATTTCGATTGTGGGCAGAATAAAGTTAACTTTAAGCCAGCAGAAAGATTTTCGGGATAGGCAAATAAGATATGTACAGACGTGGCTGTTTGCTGAGCCGACTACAATATGCACAAAAGGGACAAAAAATAAATAAACCCGGAAATACACGTATGAATTGAGCTCAACAAATTTGCATCCTTAAACAAAAACTTAACTTTTGGCCAGACAAGATTACATACTTGTATACTCTTAAAAGTGCTTGTTTTAATATGTAAAATAATTTATGCGATAAAAATGGTAAACATTTACTTATTTGGGATTATCTACTTATGTTGAACAACCTTAGAATCGAAAAATGTATTTATTTTTATTTAGCTCAAACGGTTTTATGCAGTGCACACTGGGCCAGCCGGCCGAAATTTTGGCCAAAAGTCCCACTTTTTTGGTTTGGGAAACTGGATAAAACGATTGTCGTAAATGATTAAGAATACTTATAGCTATTTTATGCCAAAATTTAGAACATATTTACAAATTGGTTTTTGAATGGTAGCAATTCAAAGATGATTTTTCTCAAAATTGTTCCAAAAAACAGAAAATTAATATTGAAACTAGGAAAAAACCTAGGAAAGAAACAGCTTCTAGAGTTTGATTGTATATTTTCGACTACGGAAAAGACTTCCAATTCTATTCGTTTTCATAAAAAATGGAAAAAATCTTAAATCTTGTGGGTTTTTTACATTTGGCAACTTTGCTTTTGAGTGCCCACGAGTGCCACTGGGTATTCACTGGCAACAAGACTAATTATTTTCTTTGAATATTGTACTATAACTGGAGGTATACGCCTTTGCGCGGTTTTGCTTTGGATTTTATTAAATCGCTTTCAAAAATGTATCCCCTTTTGGCATCGAGCCAGTTTCAATTTTCAAGTCAGCCGAAAAGTATGCTTTTATTTTTTTAAAACATCGGAATTTGGACCGTTAAACCAAACTGTGAGTGCTAAGCTATTTTTATTTCCATGGATTAAAATGTGTAGCATACTTTTAGAAGCACGGAATTAATTGTTAAAATACATAAAAATTATTTTTTTAATTAATTAATTTTCAATTTTTAGTTTTAAGAATCCATTATAAGGAACAGGTTAAAAAAATGAAAGTAATGGTGAAAGTAATCAGCTTGACTGAAAATCCTTAACGGGGTGGGCAGTCAAAGTGAGTACCATTTTGGGTCAATAACTCATAAACGACTAATCAGATCATGACAATTTTTTTCCAAAAACAACGTTAACTTATATGTACCTCTCTGCAAAATTTGGCTTAAATCTAATTCCAAGTTTTCATACCCTTGCTAAGGGTATTATAAAATTGTCCGGATGTTTGTAACGCATAGAAGGAAGCATCTCCGACCACATAAAGTATATATTTTCTTGATCAGCACGACGAGCTGAGTTGATTTAGCCTTGTCCGTCTGTCCGTCTGTTTCTATGCTATCTCCTCCGTCAGTTTTAAAGCTATCCTCACCAAACTTTGCACGAAGTCTTTTGGTACAAATACGCTGCACACCTGTCGGAACCGGCCGGATCGGATGACTATAGCATATAGCTGCCATAGGAACGATCGGTTGAAAAACTAGTCTTAGTGAGAAAAACTTTTTTGTTTTTAATGGAAATGCCTCCAAAGTACGTATTTCTTAGTTTACTATCCCTTCCCATGATTTCACTAAGCTTGGTCGAAATCGGATGACTATAGCATATAGCTGCCATTGGAACGATCGTTCGAAAAACTAGTTCTAGTGAGAAAAACTTTTTTGTTTTTAATGAAAACGCCCTTTTCATTGGCATACACTTATTTCATATACCTTTACACAATTCTACAAAGTTTGGTCCAAATCGGATGACTATAGCATATAGCTCCCATAGGAACGATCGGTCGGAAAACTAGTTCTTGTGAGAAAAACTTTTTTGTTTTTAATGAAAACGTCCTTATCATTGGCATACGTATAATTTAAATACTTTTACACAATTCTAAAAAGTTTGGTTGAAATCGGATGACTTTAGCATATAGCTTCCTTAGGAACGATCGGTCGAAAAACAAGTTCGAGTGACTAAAACTTTTTTGTTTTTAATGGAAACTTCCTTTTTATTGGCATATTATTATTTTTTATACTTTGGACACATTTCTACAAAGTTTTATCAAGATCGGATGACTATAGCATATAGCTGCAGTATGAATGATCGGTCGAAAAAAAGTTCTAGTGAGAAAAACTTTTTTGTTATAAATGGCCCCGATCGCCCTTTAACAGTGTATTATGCTTTTCCATGATTTCACCAAGTTTGGTCGAAATCAGACATCTACATGGTATAGATCCCATAGAAAAATAAGGTAGTCATAGTTAGAAAAACTTTTTTGTTTTCAATAGAAGCAGCAAGGGTATACAAAACTTCGGCCGAGCCGAAGTTAACTTTCCCCTATTTTTTTTATTCAGAATTTTTTTCCTAATTTTAATTTTCTTAATTTTGTTTTCTTTATTTTGGTGTCTGAATTTTCGTATTCTTAGTATTAATTGTCCGAGTTCTTAAAGGGAATCATTCACCATGAAACGGGATTACATCAATCCGAAACAGGATTGAAAAAAGGGTAATCCCGGATATTCTTGAACCGAGCCAAAAAAGATTGATTTGATCCCACTTTTTATACCCTGTTCCCATTAAAAATGGGAAAAGGTAGATCATGAAGTTGTGCAAAAGTATGTAACATGTAGAAGGAAGCATTTGCGACCCTATAAAGTATATATATTCTTGATCAGCGTCTCTGTCTGTCCGTCCGTCCGTCTGTCCGTATGAGCTCGTCGATCTCAGAGACTATAGGAGAAAGAGCCACAAATTTTGCATGTAGGTAGGTGTATACCAGATACAAATCGAGTTTGTTTCAGATTTGGAAAATTCCTCCCACTCCCAAAAAACTCTCATAGCCACAATTTTTAAGTTAGACCCTCGAGACATTATATATATCATGTAAGGCCCAATATCTATCTATTCTGAAAAGATCAATAAGATCGGACAAAAAACACCTAAGTTATATAAGAATCAATTTTGCTTGTGGGAGAGAGGGGGGTCTTGCATTGTCAGTTATCGCGCGCGGCCGCATGCGCTCATTCGTTTGTGTGTATTTTGGAGTGTGTGTATCCGTGAGTAGTCGGGGCACTCGACTACAGCTCCCTTACTTGTTTTAATACTGAAAAGTTCAAATTTACTCGCATAAAGATACATTTGATCGAATACGGTGATACGGTGAATGCGTTGACGGAATTTCGTTGAGTATTTATTTCAAAATTATTTGGCTTGGCAATGCCGTTAGCCATTCTTGTGGCTCCAATTGGTCAAAGAAGCACTGGACGTCCCTCTTCAAATGGCGCTTCCTGTCAGGCCAATCACTTTTGAAGAGGTGACGAGCGACATAGCCTCAATCAAGAACAACAAGGCACCTGGTGAAGACGGAGTTGACAACAGGACAATAAAGTTTTTCCTCGCAAAGCGATATTGTTTCTGTTGCTCCTCTTTAACTCAAGCCCTGCGCCTCAGCTCACCTTCCCGCAGTGCTTGGAAGAACGCCAACATAGTCATGTTGCATAAGGCCGAAAAAGCCCCCAAACGAGCTGGACTCCTACAGGCCTATAAGCCTCCTCCCAGCATTTGGCAAGCTGCTGGAGAGATGCCTGTTAAGGAGAATCCTGGAAACCCCAGCAGTGAAAATTAGCTCAATTTCGTCCTTGAAGGATTTCACGCCAAGGAGTACGTTGTGGCAGCGTACTTGGATATACAACAGGCATTTGACCTCGTCTGGCACGACGGCTTACTAGCCGTTAAAGGGAACGCTCAGTCCTCAACTCTTCTTGATGGTCAGATCGTTCTTATCTGACAGGACATTTAAAGTTGTCCAGGATGGCCTTGCATCCCAGAAGAAGAGGATTCGAGCAGGAGTACCTCAAGGCAGCGTTCTGGGGCCAACCCTAAACAGCCTGTTTACTGCAGACATGCCAACCGCTGCGGACATCCCGATTGAGGAGACACAGGACCTCCTAATTGCAACTTTTGCTGACGACACGGCCATTTTGGCTCGTGACAGTTGTGTCTACTCGGCAACAGACGCGCTTCAGGAGTACCTGAAAAGGTTCGAAAACTGGGCCTGTCGATGGAACATCTCCATTAACCCAGAAAAATGTGTCTCTGTCACCCACACCCTAAGGAAGGACAGTAGCCCAGGTGTCTTCCTTCACGGAGAGCTCCCTCCCAGCTAAATCGGCCCATAGATATCTGGGAGTTACGCTAGACAAGAGGCTCAGATTTAAGCAGCCAACCGCTGGTAAGCTTTATAGCAAGGCGAAGAGGATGAGTTGGTTGCTACACCACAACAACAAACTCTCCCTGCGAAACAAAGTCCTCATTTATAAGGTGATCCTGGCACCCATATGGAGATACGGGGTCCAGGTTTATGGCATCGCCGCAAAGACCCACCTAAACAGAATTAGGGTCTTCCAGGCCAAAATCCTGCGTAGGATCACTGGAGCCGAGTGGTTCATCAGAACCCGAGACATTGAACGGGAATGAGGCGTTCCGATGGTGGAGATACCATCAATGTCCAGGCAGCGAGGTACCTGGACAAGGTAGCTGCCCAAAACCAATTCTTGTGGGTGTTTTACATGTATACATTTTTAATGTTTTATTTATAATAGCTTCAGTTTAAAATTAAAAATCTTCTGTTATTATTTGACGCCTGTACTTAAAAATTTCGCTTATGTAAGAACCAAGCAGCGACCAGTTTGGGCCATTCAGCAGATTGACAGCTGATTCAGCTGTCAGGGTGTATGTACCGAAGTATCGGAACCTCACCTCTTTTAGTATCGGGCATACAGCAATAAAGTGCAGCACGTCTTCTCGTTCGCCTAAATTGCAGAGGGTACAGGGATCATCACTAATGTGGGGCATTGTGACTTCTTAGCAAGGAGGTGCTTTGCCATAATCTTTGGAAGTCTTTGATCTGGGAGCTGCAGTGTAGAGTGGTGAAGAGTGGGTAGGCCGGTTTCTAAGTGCAGAGCGTAATTGGGAGTGTTCTGCGGGAGTTTGAATATTTTTTTCAAAAACATGCGACTTAGTTTTTCAACTTCCTTATACTCTTTTAGTTCCCATACCTCTGACGCATAAAACATAATAGCACCCGATGTGGCCTCAAAAAGTTTATATTTGGCGCTTGCTTTTATTTGCTGTTTCCCGTGAAAAGATTTCCATGTACTGTTTATTGCCCTTTTGGCTTCTTTGCGTTTGTTGGTGAGGTGCCTTTCCATATCCATATTTTGAGTGAGAGTCACGCCTAGGTATTTATACTCCTGTACAACCTCGAGTTGTTCGTCCTTAAGGAACCAGTTTTCTTGTTTTGATTTTCGACCCCTGCCATCTCGCACAACGAGAATTTTTGACTTTTCACAGTTTATTCGGAGTCTCCATTTGTCGCAGAAGTCTGCAGTCTTGTCTATCATGAGTTGTAGCTCTCCCGGAGTTTCCGCCATCAGCACCATATCATCCGCATACATAAGGATTTTACATGTTGCGTCACCTATGACCGCACCGCCTGGTAGCTCTGTATGTAGGTCATTAATGTAGAGTGCGAACTTTTTATTGGCATATTCTTATTTTATATACTTTAACACATTTCTACAAAGTTTTATCAAGATCAGATGACTATAGCATTTCTTAACAGTTTGTTATGCTTTTCCATGATTGCACTAAGTTTGGTCAAAGTCGGGCATCTATATAGTATAGCTCCCATGGAAAAGTAAGGTCCGAAAAGTACTCGTTATTTAGAAAAACAAACTGCAAGGCCGAGCCGAAGTTAACTTCCCCTATTTTTTTCATTGATAAAGGAGAGTACTGAGAACGTTCGACTTTTCCTTGAAAAAAGATGTACTCGATGTTCCTTTTCCGCGTGAAGGAGGCCCAAAAGATTACGCTTCGACCGTAGAATGCACACCACCCACAACAGCCGAGCCAGCTCTGGTGACAATTTTCAAAATACTTTTGTGTATTGCTTTGTTTCCGAGTTTCAAACTAAAAAATCAGGCAAGGAAAAATTTCTTTAAGTAATTTTGTATATGCCTTATGACTGTTTAAACGACCTTTATACTCTTTAACTTGTAGTTTTTACAGGCTCGAGGTCTTGCTATGTTCTTGACATAAAGGTCGTTTAAACAGTCATAAGGTACTAAAACGCTTGGCCCGGCGTTGTTGTTCGAAACTTAATAGTTTCATTTAAAACAACAAAAAACTCCTGTTTGTATATACAAACATTTGGTCTTTGTACCGGCGGCGGCCGTTTTTCCGTCAAAACAAGGCCACCCTTACAAGGGATGGCTTCTTAAGCTTTTTTTGGTGTTTTGGCGCAAAGCTGCCCTTTGTTCCCAAACGGTTTTGCCGTCGCGGCGGAGACTCTGTTTGCGACTCGGCTCAAGATCGCTGTGAGTGAGGTTGGTCCTCATAAACGTCGTCTACCTGAGCCTCTCTGTTTAAAGCTATGTCAATAACATAGCAAGACCTCGAGCCTGTAAAAACTACAAGTTAATTTTGTATATGGAATTCGACAGCTAAAGAAAAACGTTCTCAGTACTCAAATTTAATAATGAGATTCAAGAAAATTATTACGCATCACTTGGATTGATTGAATGGAAACGTGTTTAGAGACAAAAAAATTCATATTCCAAAATTTTACGGTTTGATTTAGGGGGTGGCGACTATTTTCGACCAAAGGAAAGCCAGCTAAGCCGTGCAACTTCTTTAATTCTAAACATTGTATTGTATAAATTGTTCCATCGACTCAAAGAAATTTTGTTTTCAAGACAAACTTAAATTTATATTAACGAGCTTTGCAGCTGACTCGTTTCCTAGTAGGGGACCCAAAGTTGGAGTTCATGACTGAAATGGCGTCAATGCAACCAAATTTAAAAAAAAAAAAGATAACCGAACAATAAACTTTATACCGACAATTGTGGTCAGTACAAAGGCAAATAGTGTGAGGCCCAAAGTAAAAAAAAATAAAATAATAAAGAAATCAAAACGTCTGTCCAGCGCCAGGCTCTACAGACTAATGAGAAATCTGAAATACAAAATGTGTACCAAGAATTTCATTCAAACAAAGCCAACTAGGATCAACCAAAAAATTTTCAAATTATCAAAGCCTACTCAGTTAGACTTTGGCGGTACTTTTAAACTGAAGATGGTAGCAAAATATGTTGCCGGGGTTGAACTTAGTTGTGCACTATCGAGCTATCTTTTAGAATGATTAACTTTTAAATATGATTATAAGATTTGCGAACCAATTTTCTTTAAGTTAAAGCCATGTATTTATTTACACCCAAGCTAAATCAATAAAAGATCTGCAAATTTGCCAACCAGTTCCTGTTAATATTGTTGAATTTTATATTAAACAAATTTCTTTTGGCTCAGTGTAAACAGAAGCAACATTTTTGCAGCAACAGCCTCTGATAGCAATCAGCTCTCTGCATGGAACGACAAAATGATTACTTTCTTGACAGTATTTCATATAAAAAGAAACACTTTCTAACAACTCCAGAGCATCAAAGCAAAGCCAAAGTGTTTCTTTTTATAAGAAATTAAGAAAGTTATTTTTTGTCGTTCTGAGTACTAACCTTTACAATAAAAGCCCCCATTTGTACGAAAATATAATTATATTATTTGGTCACCGTTTTTAGCAGCAGAATGTAAATCTCTCTTACTAATACAGTAAGGAAAATTGGGGACACACAAGCTCAAGGGCTTTTGTCTGCTGCTGCCTTGGAAATTTGAAGCAGCCATGGCATCGCTGGCATGGAGAGACGGCTGCTGGAATGACAGTCGCCAGGCAAAATGAAAGATTTTGGTGGGTCTTGAAACAGCTGTTCAGTGAACCAGCTCCTTTGTAGTGTTGTGTGGAATGGGGGTGTTTTGGGGTAAGCCTGCCGCACACCATGAAAGAAAATTTTAAAAATCTTTTGCAAATACATTAAAATTCCGGGAAAATTTGCTATTACAAAATCTAGCTCGAAAATTTGACAAGCTAATAATGTGTTTTTATTCCTTTTTCCAGATGTACGGTATTTTGTTCATCGAATGCTGCAATGAAACGCTTTTCACGTCTACAAGTCGTCATTGTATGCTCTTGGGCCGATTGGCCAGCATGGTTGAGATGACGGTCATCATGTTGGCCATATAGTCGACCAGTGTATTCATCTTTCTCTGCAGGGCGGAGAAGTCGACATTGTTCTTCGCTGGAGCTGTTTGGCTAATCTAATCAGTTGGTCCAGTTTTTGGTCGATTTCGTCTCTCGTTGGTTGCTACGGCTGCAGCTTCTATAGCCTTGATATTTGTCAGGTTCGGGGACAGCTGCCAGTTGCTGAACGACTTCATTCTCATATATTGGCTGGAGTTGTCTTTGCCTGTGCTGCTGACTTGACAGTCCTTTCTTAAGGGCTACTGCATAGCTGTTGGCTTGCTGATGGCCTCTTGGTTGTTGGGCTTGCTGTGTCCTGGATTGATGTTGATGTCGCCCTGGTACCAGCGACCGCTGCTGTTGTTGTTGCTGTATATGTGGCGACCGTTGTTGGCGTCCTCTGGCTGGAATATTAGGTAGCCCGATTTCGTTAAGAAGATAGTTTAGTCCCAGCATTCTTTCACTCTTGCTCTTTTTAGAACCTGTTCTTATACCCTCTTTACACTTATTAAACACATTATCAACAACTCACTTGACAGTTGCTGTCCCTCAATATCAATGTTAATTCGACTGCTTGGGCAATTAGTTATCATCTGTCAGGCGTTTGTCTAAACAATTATTTCAATGTTGATAATGATGATGCCTTAACCGTAAATGCAAATTGCAAAACTTGCGTTTCGTTGAAGTGCCTTTAATTTTCGCATTTTAACGGAGTGCGTGGGTGTTCCATCGCGATGTGAATGAGCATGTGCAGATTTTTATGATGTCAAACAACAAAATGATGTCATGCTGCAAGAGCGCGCACACAGTGCAACAATAACAAAGTGATATACTATACAGAGGAGCAGTGAAGCTGGCAGGCAAACCAGCCAGGCACTCGGGCCGAGCGTCCAGATGTGCATTTATTATGCTGCTGCTGCTGCTGCTGTGCACTGATATGAGCATTTGTTTGAATGTGTATGTGCAGATAGATTTTCATGTCAATCACACGTTAGTCATATGTTGCTCCAAATTCAGTTTTATATTTATGAATACCCTGAATTTTAGTGGAATCATGAAAGGAGCATTTCATTTGTACAAAATGTGGGGCAAATCAGACATTTACTTTGTAAAGTTTGACCTTTTTAGTGGTGAACGTAATCAGGCGAGGGTTTAACTTGATATTTTGTAAAGTCGTTTGTATTTAGATTGATTTTCCCAGAAGGAGTACTTTAACATTACTTTGAGATATTTTTTAACTTCTGGATCGGAAAGGAAAGGTAAAGATTTGAAAGAACTTTGTACAAGATTTATTTTTGATCCCAAAATGTTTTTCTGAACTCCTCAGAATGGCCTCAGAAATTACCAACCAAACCGCAAAAATTCTTAAAAAGGTTCGCTTGAATCTTACATGAAGTCTAAGGCTCGGTTTTTTTGGACCGGTTCCTTAGTTTGTCGAACCTAAGGTCTTGGTTTAAACTCTTAACAATGATTCCTCTATTTTCATTGAATTAAAATATTTTGGTAACAATCCACATTGACCTCTTACACTGCAGTGCACTGCTTCCAATAGTGACTGTTTGAAATTGGGAGGTACTCTCCAACTTGTATGAACCTTATGGTGCTACGCTGGCACTAAAATTTCACAGCCTGACGCCAGCAGTAATATGCTTCTAATTTTCATGTAATATACCAGACTTATCCCTTTTCCAAGTTGATAAGGTCCGGTTCGGGCTGAGGTTTCTGTGGTCTTCAGTTAATGAGGTTCTGTTCGTTAAGAAGATTTCGAAAAACCCGAACCAAACTGGTTCTTAGGGGTTTGGTTCTGCACCTATTTTTAACTAGTGAAGTAAAATTTCTCTAAAAAGCCACAGATTTGTTGCATTCACCTGAAATATTTGATCAATGATCAGCTTTTCAATCCTTGAAAGTAGTAAAAAAAAGGGCACATACATATGTATAAAGGTCACTGCAAAAATTCTGGAAAATGAACCAGAAATAAGCAGAAAAAATAATTTAAAGACGAACGCTCTTAAAAAAAATCTATTCGTTCCTGAATTTTTAAGAATTTCGCTCTTAAAATCAAGCTAAATTGGTACTCAGTTTAGCAATTTTAGGCGAGGGTAGTGAACTAAAGAAACAGAACGACGAGAGCAAGCACATAAGTATGAAATGGAAAATGAGTACAGCGTAGCGTTGAGTTTACTCTTATAGTTTCATTTTTTATGGGAGAGGGGTATGTGGGGAATTACCAAGTGGAGAGCGCCATCGATTTTTGCACTCATGTTGCTTTGAAATTCACAAGCAGTTATGGCATTGCTAGCATGGAGAGACGGCTGTTGGGCTGGCAGGTTGAGAGGCAAAGACTGCTGCTTTGTGGAGTTGTGTATTTCTCGAGCCGTCTAAAATTTGCTACATGGTTTGACCATTAATTTTCTATGAAACAAAAATTTGAAAAACAGCTGATTTTAAATAGTTGTTTGATTGGAATATGGGCTCCCTTTTTATGAATCTGTGGAGTTCTTGATTCAAGAGTGAACAATCTTACTCTAGAACCTAATGAGCTTTTGATACAATAACGAACATTCTTGGATTTCGACCTTTAAAGAATGAGCAATCTTGGATCTAAGTACGTCTTAAGTGTTGATTTAAGAACTTGTCTATTTCAATTCAGAATGTTTCATACTTGGTTCAGTTATTAAATCCCTTGGATCAAGAAAAACAGAATCAACACGAGTACCGTATCGCGTACCGTATCGAAATTGTAAACCGAAACAGAACCGAACCTTTAACCGAAACATTTATTTTGGGACTTACCGGAACCGAAAATTGTTTCGAAATTAATCCCTGTTAGAGATAGTAGTTATGCGTCAAGCATCGAATCATTTCTGGCTGAGAATACAAGCGCAAACTTTAGTTTTTGCATCATGGACCAAGGCGATATAATTGTGAGGTCAGAAATCCTCCACCACCCCATACTTATCAGATCAGCTCAGTAATGAATCAATGCTGAATCAGACTTTTATCAGTCAGCATACTTTTCGGTCAGGTGTGGAACACTGGCTGGGCTTACTACTTCTCTTACTAGGTTCGATTTCAGTACTGAACTAATGGGTGAAGTTTAAAGGTAGTGCTGGAAACGGTACTGAAAAAAGTCACGACTTGGAACGTTTCCCCCTAGCCTGAATTCAAAACTGATACATTCAAGCAAGGTGCTAGAACCAGTTGCAAATTTTAACCACAGATTCGTACCGAAATAATACTCATTTTCCATTGCATACTTATTTGGATACACTTAGTGTATTTCGTTCATAATCAAAAAAATTCAAATTTAAAGCTTTTTTAGTTATTATTTCCAAGTCCGAATTTATTTGAAGACTCTGGACTGACAGAATCGGGAAGTATCTGGATTGTATTTCAAATATAAGGTCAGGAACAGGAATAGATTGAGTTAAGCATTTGTGCCGAAATAAGGTCAGAATTAAGTTGCAAGATTCTCGATAAGGAACTAAGTGTAAAATTTGAGTCAGGATCAGCGTTTCATTAATTTGGAAATTTGGATGTAAAAGCATTGTTAAAACTTAGGGCCGATTTTTCAACTTCTACATTTTCAACTGACAGATAAGCTTAGATATTTTGATGTTTATGTGACAAATAGCTCTATTAAGCGGTTCACCAAAAAAATGTTTTTTAGCAACCACAAAATAAGAAGACGCATTTAATGTAAAGGGCAAATATTTTCCGAAGAAATAATCTTGTAAGCCGGCAAAAAGTGCGAAATAATATTACAATTCCCAACTGGTTTTGGCAAAGCCAGATGAAAAGTTGCTTTCTTTTAATTTTGCTGAATTGCAAACAGAGTATCCTAGAGTCGATTGTATATTTTATACACCACCAACTTTACATATTCGATTTATTCTACTTGTAATTCTTGGTGTTCATCAAATGTTAATTGGCAAATTGGGTCAATTGTGACGCAGGATCCATGCTCCCCTGACAACAAAGAAGTCTCACATTGACTTCCTGTGTCCAGGACAGATAACCCCTTTGTTCACATTGGAAAGACAAAATATAAAAATAAATATAATTTAATGCCAAATTCCAAATGTTTTAATTAAACTGACAGAGCTGTTCGCATATGCATAGACCTCACTTTGTGTTATCAGCCGAGATTTATATATATAAACTGTAGTATGCTATATAAAATGACATTCTTTTTTGTTTTTTGTGCCACATCCGGGCGGAGCACGCCGACAACCATCCATCTTTGTGTGGCATAGAGATTATCACAAGACGCGCTCTGTCTCCCTCAGAAAACATTTAAAAAAATTTTGTACTGATTTGAAATTGTTTTCTTGTACAATTTTGCTGCGCTTTGCATTTGGTTAATATAAATTTGCATTTTTTTGGTGTATCGCTTACACCGTTTTCAACGGAAACTCTCAGAGTTGTGAATTCCCAAATGTGGAGGGATTGTGTTATAGGATACTTAGGCCAATGGACTTGCACACGTGCATACCGGAGAGCTTTGTATCCGAATGCAGATGCAGCACCGATTAGCGTGGGCGGCTGTGCCAATTGTCGCCACTTTGACCTTAAACTATGAGATGGAATTGCATCTGCAAGTGTCTGTGCGAGATGCAAGTGAAACTGGGACTGGGACAATTGGCATAAACATGTGTAAATACGCTTAAGTGCGCCACTGACACATATCAAGCACGAAAATCATACTCTATAAAGAGCGATCTGTGACTTTGGGCAGGCCGCAACAGCTGTCGAGACAGTGACATAGCCAGGCAGCTTTATCAAAAGGGTTGATTATTCACAAAGAGAGGCTGTAGGAAAATTAATTTTATGCAAAATTACATTCAATTACTTACAAGCTAAACATTCTACTTCTGGACGGAATTTGTTTAATATTTTAGTTTAAAGTTTTCTGAAATAATTAAGAAGCAATTTTTACTATTAAATAACTTAGTGTCAGCATTTTTTAACAATAACTAGAAACACCAGGCTCTCGATGTTCTTAATCTCAATATCGGATTAGCAAAGGACATACAATCATTTATCTAAAAAGTATTTTATGTAGATCTATATATGCAGTTCGGTACATAATTAAAGGAATATAATTAAATATAATTGAATTAAAGGTAGTTAAAAACACTAAGTCTTATATTATCCCAGGGAAACAGTTCAATTTAACTAAAGTAAGCCAATCTTACATTTTTTCATAAACCAATTCGAGACTTTTGAACCATAGGTTCTGATTCGAACCCTTGGTTCGCATGAACTTAAAAAAAAGTTTTACTTTCGATTTATGAATTCGCGAAAAATGAAATTTATATAACTTTCTCTCCATATGCTTAAACATAATATTGATTACTTAGGTTAGTGTTATTATCAAACAAATACTTTTGGGACACATGAGCAACTTTCTTCGGTATTACAATCTTCATCGAAGCATTCCTTTTCTTCTGTGATGTTGTCATTTATAAGTTCTCCTGAACTATGTTTGCTCCATTATCGACGGTAACAGTATAATTCTGACTTAAAGAAACGTCGTCTAATTGGACTCTTGAATGATAGCAGTCAGACTTGGGCTCGTATGCTGGACGTGGACGTCTTTCATCGCCAGCGTGTAAACGCGGATCTCGTCATCTATACGAATCTGACAGTTAATTCCAATTATGGAGCGATCCAAACGACTTACGTACATTTGACATCTAGCAACTGTTGTAAAAATGGAGCCAAATTCACATAAATACATACATTTTTTCTGTGGTTATTTAAGCAAACTCGTTTACTATATCTAACGGCAAAGCACTTAGTGGTGGGCAGCAAAATCAAACAAAATGGCAGCTTAAATTGCGCAGCAGCGGTTTGCTTTTATATGTATGTGAAGATAAACAAATATATTCGGATACTTGATCAGAAGGCTCACGTTAAGCGAATGAAACCTCCTGTTCGATTTAGTTATCATAATTTATCTTGTTGAAAAAATTACTTAAATTGGTGAGCCGAACCCCATTTTTCGAAAAAGAGGTCCAGTTCGGGTTCGAGTTTGATGAACCAAAAATTTAAGGCGACTGGTTCGTGGTCCCGTTCGCGAACCCCAAAAACCCCGAACCGAACCGGTTCTCAGATGTTCGGTTCCGGACCGGCTTGCAGCCTTGGTTATTATACTCTGTACCAGAGGTACACCGAGTATATTAAGTTTGAGCAAAAGTATGTAACAGGCAGAAGGAAGCATCTCCGACCCTGTCTGTCTGTCTGTCCGTCTGTCCGTATGATCGCACAGATATCAGAGATGGTAAGAGATAGAGGTTTGACATGTATGGGACTTATGCTTCTTATACTTGCAGGCAGATCAAGTTTGTTTTTAATTTTTGCCACGCCCCCTCCCGCCCCCGCAATTTAGAAAAAACGTCATATCTCCGTCAGTTTTATAGATAGAAGATTCGAACCTTCTGGACATATTTGGAAATCAAGATTTTTTATCGATCCGCCAAAGGAATGGTAAGGATCGGACAACCATTCTGTCGAGTTATAAGGAAATAAAACAATTATGGGCAGCACCGGTCGCAACGCTGATGGGCAGCACTTCACAGGTGCAGAGTATGTTATAGTCGGGCTTGACCGAATTTCTTTTTTGTTTGTGTGGTTCAAGAGCTATTCTAAAAGAAATAATCGACAAAAAATATTCAAATGACCTTTCCAGGTTTGGTGCATTAAAGGAATAAGGACGATTATTCACTTTAGAAATCATTATATTCGTAAAACCGTTTAAGCCGGTGGTTTAAAAGCTGTGTGAACCACTAAACCGAACCTGTCCTTATTTCTCTGATTGTAATGTATGTTTGCTTGTTAACTCTGCTGTATACAAGTGTATTTCTCCCAAGGCTGCAAACCGGATCGGTTCGGTTTTTTGAGGCCCATTGAACTGTATCATGAACGGAAATTTCAAAATTTAGGACCTCACGAACCTAAATGCGAAGCGAACCTCTTCTGTTTGGACAAAGGTTCGGCTCAGAAAATAATCGATTGTTTAAATTTTTTCTTTTTTAAGGAAGTAATAATACTGGATCGACAGGTGTGTTATCTAATGAAGATCTATTTTGTATATCTAAGCTCTAAATTCGGAATATTATCCCCATGAGAAGTCAAATAAAACAATAGTCAAGCTGTAATATGGGCTTACAAAACTTCGTAAATCTGTCTACGGGTATTGGAAGGATCAAAGACTTTTGCAAGCGGACATATGATTGATAACATTAATAATTGTTGTCCATTTAACTTTAGTCAATAGCTTTCGATAGACATATATATTAAATGCGTACTCTTCAACAAAAACATTTGCTGAATTGCAAAGAAAATAGAGGTGAAAATGATTCAAAGAATTCAGATGTTATGATCCAAGTCTTAAACGAAAGCCATAGGCTCGATAACTTGAGAAACCGGTCCTCGAACCTAACCTTATACTTTACTTCTAGTTCCAAACTCCGGATTGAACCATCGGCAGAGTCTTAGAGGTTTGCAGCCTTGATTTGTCTGCTGATCAAAATAGACTGCCTCTCTCAGCAGAACGCTCAGTTTACTATCTCCTGGTCTATCGGTAGGTCTATTTATTGGTGTATCGGTATGCCATTATAGAGCCTAGTTACTTGCCTGTCACCATGCGTAATACCCACTCCATCGACTTATTATACTCTGTACCAAAGGTACATGGAGTATAATAAGTTTGTGCAAAAGTATGTAAAAGCCAGAAGGAAGCATCTCCGACCCCATAAAGTATATATATTCTTGATCAGCATCAACAGCCGAGTCGATATAGCCATGTCCGTCTGTCCGTCTGTATGTCTGTCTGTTCGTATGAACGCACAGATCTCAGAGATGGTAAGAGATAGAGGTTTGACATGTATGGAACATATGCTTCTTATACTTGCAGGCAGATCAAGTTTATTTTCAATTTTGGCCACGCCCCCTCCCGCCCCCGCAATATCGAAAAACGTCATATCTCCCACAGTTTTATATATAGAAGGTTCGAACCTTCTAGACATATTTAGTATTCGGGATTCTTTATAGATCCGCTGAAGGAATTTTAAAGACGAGAACGGTATTCGAGTTATAAGGTTATAAGTACGGTATGTAAGTCGGACTTGGCCGACTTTCATTCTTGTTTTTCTTATGACTTTTCTGCTCTATTTTCTTTCGTCTTTTCGTAAATGTTTTTTGTCAATTTCTGCCCCTTGGGCTTTTGGTTGGGCTGAAATTTCTTTCATCAATCTTCTACATAGGAAAAAAATAGTGGTTGATTATTTATTGTATAGTTCTGGTATCCATTTAATGTTAGATTAATCTCCAACGAAGCTAAAAATCATCAAAAGGATTCGCAAAATAAATATGGGGTTTGGTGACCTGCTTTTGATCTATTCAAATTGGTTGATAGCCGTCTCAAGGTCAAGGTATCAACAAATACTTTGTACATATGTCTGAGCTTTTGATACTCAGTCAGACTGTTTCGATGGCCTTCCGGTGGATATTATAATATCAAAGAAGAAATATCCAGTCAAAATTGTTCCTTATGGTTCTTTCTTTCTGTACAATTTTTTTTAAGACATCTTTTCCATCGACTCTATATTTGCTTCGTTTTCTTTCTTATCCTTTCTATCATTGCCTTAACCATCCCTTACGCATTTATTAGCACTAGCCCTTGCTACCCAATTCTTGTACGTCATTTCCATTATAATAACGGTATTCGAAATGAATTCTTGAAATTAGGAAATTAGGTGCTAAACCTCCTCCTCCTGATACTATTACCTATCCACATTTTATAATTATTGCAAATTCTTAAACACACGCGTGCCCGATGAGGCATTTGACAATTTTATATGTTCCCAGTGCAGACCATGTCACTGTCTCCCTGCTGACGACTACGGAATCATTTGTAATACATACATACAATACAAACATACAAACAACAATGTTGTGGCTTTAGCAATCAAAAACATTGAATGTCTCTGTTTCTGTCTGGCTTACTTTTCCTTTTTTGGTTTTGTTCTCATAAATGCATTAAAAAATGAAAAAGACCCACGACGCCACTTAGCCAGTGTGTTGTCTGTGGCATTCTGTAGATCACAAAAAAACAGCCCCTCCATATACAATAAAGTGTCAAGTTCAAGGAAATTGCAGTGCCATCAATTTTTTAATTTTTTTTTATGAACTTCTCAGTTACTGGGCCAACAATGCGAAAGAATACCAATGATTGAATGAAACTCGCTCGCAGGTGGGAAGTTTGTTGATTTTGATTATTTTTTTGATTTTCCATTGAAGGAATGTGTGAAACCAAAGACTTTATTGGCAAGGTGCATTGCCCACATTTTTTCATAGCCTACTTTTAAGTTCCATGGGTAATTAAGTTAGTACTCAAAATCTGACCTCAATATTCCCAACCAACATTTCTACATATTTTTAGAATTGACATAATTCACATTCAGTTAAAAATCAAAATTTATTGCTGCCTTCATTAAAATGACTTTGAGCGTTTATTTTTTTGTCCAGAAATAAAATTTCACACATGTTGCACGCATGTTTCGATTTTCTACAAAATTAACCAAAGGAAAAAGTATGTGAAAAATGTTTGCCTGGAAAATTAGTGTCAAATATTTGGTTTGCAAAAAAAATTTGTTAAGAAAACAAATATATATGCATTATGGATGTAAAGCCAAATACGAGTTCAAAGCCCCAAGAGTATTTCACCTGCCAACACCTCCCCGTAAACGGGGACTTCCGAGAAAACTTTGGAGATCAAACCATCTGTTAACGAAATATTCACATGACGTGTAAAATCAGAACGTGAAACATAAACAAATGAAATCAAAAAAGCAGGATTTTGTGGTACACCAGAAAATGTTGATTTTTTTTTTTTTTTTTTGCTAGGCCGGCGGGCGGTCGCTTCAAATAAGAAGCATGAAACAGTACGAGAAAATGCAGTTGGGAAACAGAAATACAAATCCAACAAAACTCGCACACACATATGGCAGGTGTATGTCTACAACAGTTGCACTCATTTTCTGGAAATCTGTGAATGAGATGCTGGCCTGATGTGAGAAAATGCCATACATGCTGAACTGCATTAGATCTAAAGAGGCTGGCAAAAAGCAAAATAAAACAAATTAATGTTTACGAAACACCATAATAATAATCAGGTACAAACCAAAGGAGAACAAAAAAAACTTCATTAACACCATTTTAAAGCTATCAAACTCATATTTTGCAGTGTAGTGAATGTGCCCAATATCTACAACCTCTAGAATTTTCATAAAGATCGGATAATAAATGGCACACAAGGAAAAAAAATATTCAAAAACTACACGAAAATGTAGTTTTTCTACACGTTTCACAGGGATTTTCTGCAAGCAACGTTCAGCTTTCTATTTCTACATGCGGCGTGTAGCTTTTCTCATCGCCACGTTTAGCTTTCCCATTTCAAAAAGCGGCGTGTAGCTTTTCTACATGCACGTTTACGAATTTCATTTCTAAATGCGGCATGTAGCTTTTCTACACGCCACGTTTAATACTATAAAAACTAAGGAGAAAGTTAACTTCTCGGCCGAAGTTTTGTATACCCTTGCAGCTTCCATTGAAAAACAAAAAAAGTTTTTCTAACTAAGACTACTTTTTGGACCTTACTTCGATCAAACTTGGTGAAATCATGGAAAAGCATAATACACTGTTAATAACGAAATTTGGAGGCGATCCCATTTAAAACAACAAAGTTTTTCTGACTAGAACTTCTTTTTCGACCGATCATTCATACTGCAGCTATAAGCTATAGTCATCCGATTTTGATAAAACTTTGTAGAAATGTGTTAAAGTATATAAAAAAAGAACATGCCAATAAAAGGACGTTTTCATTAAAAACAAAAGAGTTTTTTCTCGAACTAGTTTTTCGACCGATAGTCTCCTAAGGGAGATATATGCTATAGTCATCTGATTTCGACCAAACTGTGTAGAATTGTGTAAAAGTATATAAAATAAGTGTATGCCAATGATAAGGACGTTTTCATTAAAAACAAAAAAGTTTTTCTGACTAGAACTAGTTTTCTGACCGATCGTTCCTATGGCAGCTATATGCTATAGTTATCCGATTTCGACCAAACTTAGTAAAATCGTGGGAAAGAATAGTAAACTAAGAAATCCGAAGTTTTTGTCAACTGAAAAGGTTAGTCACGTTTTTGTGTGCTCTTCGATTTTTGACAAAGTTTTTAGCAAAATCAACGTCGCATTAGTATCGCTCAGGAGTTGTTGAATGACGTCAACGACGATCTGGATTTGCTCAAACGGGTCATAACTGGTGACGAAACGTGGGTATATGGTTATGACATCGAAACCAAGGCCCAATCATCCCAATGGAAGCGCATAGATTAGCCAAGACCGAAAAAAGTACGCCAAGTTCGATCAAATATGAAGGTTTTGCTCACTGTTTTCTTTGATTACAATGGTGTGGTGCATCATGAGTTCCTGCCAAGAGGTCAAACAGTTATTAAGGAATACTACAAGGAAGTTATGCAACGTTTGCGTGAAGCAATACGGCTCAAACGATCGGAATAGTGGAAAAACAAATCGTGGATTCTGCCTTCAATCTAAAAAAAGTTGCCATTGAAGGAAGGTGACAGAAAATTTAGATAATAATGAAAAAAAAATCAATGCTTGTTCGTGATTTTTTGGCCAAAAAATAACACCGTAATCATGCCTCAACCATCGTATTCACCAGATTTGGCTGCCTGCGACTTTTTCCTATTCCCAAAACTGAAGACACCTATGAAAGGAAAGCGGTTTGCCACAATTGATGAGATCAAATCAGAAACGAAGAATGAGCTGATGGCCATACCGAAGAGCGTATTAAATCCGAGGGCGATTACTTTGAAGGGGACAAAATGGATATTGATGAATAAATAAGTACTTTTAAAAAAATTCAAAATTTACCTTTTCCTTTGAACACACCTCGTATATACGTTAGATCCCTTTATAAGCTGAGAAAGTTTGGCGCAAGTGATTATGATTCCTTTTGTACTTTACAAACTTCTGACCAAAATTACAATGTGCTCTGAAAAGGTAGAAAGTCGAAACCGTTTCGGTACCAACGTTTCGGTTTCATTTCGGTTCTATCGGCTCTAATAACAACGACGAACCGTGCTAACCGTGTGAAATCCTTTACTAAGGTTCAAAAGAGTTTAGAACGTTACATTGTCGCTGTCCAGTTTTCTTCGTAAATCCTCGGTAATTTTAAACCCTTTCCTCGTAGAGTAAAAAAGTAATTCACCCAATTAACAAAAAAAAAAAAACACCCAAATTAAAAAAATTTTTTTATTTTAATATTTTATTTTTAAAAAATAAAAAGTAACGTAATCGAAGTCGGAAAGGACCGACTTTTACTAACGCTCTAGTTGTTACTAGTATGGTACAACTTCGTTTTTTCTTAAACCCGGACTGTGTATCATTAAATAGCTCATTTTTCCCATGAAACAAGTATTTAATTACTTGTAGCACTGAGATAAAAATAAACCAAATTCAAATTCCAGAAAACAAACTACATCCAATCAATAGTACATCAATCTCATTTTGGTTGACTATCTAATATTAAGATGAGTGCATCAAAAATCCACAGTTGTGATTCATGAAAAAAAATATAAATAAAAAATGGCTCGTTAATTTTCTATAATATTCCAGTTTTAGGCCCTCTTTAATGATATTTGTGGTTGCCGCTGCTCTCTATGCTAAGCGGTTTTGTGCAATTTTTGTGTTAAAGATCTTTCGCATTAGCCATAACAATGGCATACAACAAACATACATACATACACAAACAGACGTACTCGTATGTAAGTACATTTGCAGCTGCATTGAGCTCTCCTGCTTTAAATAATTCGAAATTGCAGGCAAACTGGAATAGAACAAAATTTCGCTTTAATTGCACAATTTCCGTTTGCTATGAGATAATCTTCTATACATATATTTCTGCCCGCTTCCATTGTTCTTGTGCTCTCTGAGTTTGTTTAGCATGTTTAACACTTGCATAGATCACGCTCATTGAAGCATGCATGGATACTGCTCGAACATAAGTAGAGTGAAGGCCCCAAAAGCAACATCATCCAAATCATCAGGAGGTGCATTTTTAACCCAATTCAATAGGCATTTCGTATTTCTAAACAAAAATCAATATTCTGGAATATTTCAAATCAAGTGAGCACTTTATATGCCATCATTCAAAATTAAACTGGAATAAATTGTATCAGCGGAACACTTTTTATCTAGTGACATTGATTTGGTCAATGACTTATACAAGTTGCATCACAAAATAATGTACTTAAGAAAGGAATATTTTCAAAAAGTGTCAGTCTTTCTTCTTATAAATGTATTAAATTCTGATTAGGATATTTTAAACATGAATCTACATTCAGAAAAAAACTGCTGCCAGCGTTCTAAATGAAACGGAATTGAATTTAACCCGTTTTGTACTTAAAATTGAGAACGAAACATACTAAAATCGAAAAACAAGTGCTATTATTATTGAAATGAGAACAAATGTTCTTGATTCAAGAACATTATGTACTTAGAGTAAGTTCTAGTACAAAACATGCTAGATTGAGTACAAAATTGACTTATTATGCTAACTCCAAAAAGTGTGCAACGTAAAATGTAAATTATTTTAAAGAGAGTCTGTTCTTTCAATTCCCAACTGATTCTAACTCTTTTGTTTTGGGGTGATGGTTAAATTCTGACCTACAACAGTTCTACTAAAGACTTACTTTATGGGCCTAGGATATTTCCAGCCTTTTTTGGTTCTATACAAAGAACTCGTTTTAGGAGAACTGGGGAATGGACTCCAACCAAGGACATTTTGTATTGGTTTGAAATTCTCATTTTTTCTTTCTACAATAGAGGTGTTCATTAAGTGTTGTATCATTGTATATGTGCAACTTTTCAGCAGAGCTATCGTGAACACTCAATTGCACGATTTGAGTGTTGTAAGTCTTGTAAATTAACGCAATCAGCTGTTCGCTATCGTTATCGCTGAGTTTGTTATTGTGAGGGTAGTTTGAGTTGCTGCTAAAAATATAAATTTAAAAATGCCATTTAAAAGCTTGAAAGCATCACTTCTGGAATGGACCGCAACCCAAGCAATTCACGAAATTGATGCAAATGAAGGTATATAGGTTGAAATGCATTATGTGGTAATTTAAGTACATTAGGTAATATTTATTGCAGGTGTAGCTGACCATGTTGTAGCCGCTTCTGAATTTGACGAAATTAAGGATGATTTTGTTGATTATGCAATTTGCATTTATGCGAGCCGCAGAGGCGACATAGCAAATGTGCCAAAGTCCGTTAGATGGCGGGATGTTTTGATTTAGCACATAAAGCACTAAATTACACCAAAAAATACCAGAAAATTTTGCAACACTTGTCACGCTTTTATTGTTTTCTAACACTAATATTGATTTGCACTTGCAACGATTTTTGTAGTCAAGGGTAGGGGTCTAGCATAAAGTGCAAACTTGACTCAGTACAAATTGTTGTTGGAGCGGCTTGCACAACGTGCAATGTGCAATGATACAACACTAAATGAACACCCCAAATGTTTTTGGACTGACATTAGAAATTACTGGAATTTGAGTAAGAACATTTTGTACTTATTTTGAGAGTCAATCGCGCTTGATTAAAGGCAATTACAACCTAAAAGTATGATTAAAAATATTTTAAAATAATTCAAAATGTACCTAATATATCCCGAAATGGTCTTAAATCAAGTATATTGGGATTGAAAAAATCGTACTTGATCCAAGAATTTTGTACTTGGATCAAGTATTTTCGTACTTACCCTACTATCGACACCGTTTGTACTTAATTCAAGTACAAAATTATCGGTTTTTTTCTGAGTGTATGATATTATAAATAAGCTAATATAGCCATATATGTGGGTCCCACAGTCCGACTGAATGTGCTTTTTACTCTAACTTCTTCCCCAGTTTTTGGGCTACTTGTGCGAAACTTGGCTTTCAAGTCAAAGTCTAATTAAATCAAAGGATAAATGATGTATCATTTTTCTGCTAAGAAGCTAGACTTTCTATCGATATGCTATCAAATTCAAAAGTGTAACCAATACGAACAGCTCTGTGTCAATGGCGTTGCAATGGGGTAAAGGGTTTTTGCATTGTGGGAGAAGCTAAAGACCTGTTTAATTAGTGATTGTAATTTGATGTCGGTTTTTTGGAATTAATGCTGCCTTCAAATTCCCAAGCAAAGCTAACTGAGGAAAGAACCAGTGGGTTCTTGAATCAGCTGAAGATCAAATCCTGGATGGACCGCTTTCTGAAATTTTGTTAGATTTTGTTTGGGTTTGATTATAAACATGTTTTAACAATTCCCACTAATAGATTCTTCTTCCGCATATTTTATTTGCAGGAATGCAATCAAACGATATGCGATTGCAAAGGCATTAGAGGAGGCCCAGGTGACCTAGGCCCAGCCGGAGTGACGGGTAGTGAGGGTCCTGCAGGTGATTACGGCCCCCTGGGTCCGCCAGGCTTTTTTGGAGAGAAAGGCGATGTCGGCGAGTATGGCGAACCAGGCGACCAAGGACATCGTGTAAGTGGACAGCTGCGTTTTTGCAGTGTGTATAAACTCATATTTGATTTGCTCTCTAGGGTGATGTTGGATATCAAGGCGAAACCGGTTATCCGGGTGAACGGGTAAGTGCTAGAAATCTGCGGGTCTTACAATGCCATACTAAACATTTTGCTACCACAGGGTTTGCATGGCGAGGACGGTCCCCATGGACCACGTGGCTTAGATGGCTGCGATGGCAAGGATGGCATACAGGGCGCTCACGGACCTCCGGGAGAGAATGGTTTACGTGGTCCTATGGGAAAACCTGGCTTGGCTGGTGCTCCCGGTGATGCTGGCGAGGGTGGCATCAACTCCAAAGGCACGAAGGGTAGCCGCGGCCAAGATGGACCCCCCGGCGAAGATGGTCAGATAGGCTACAAAGGACCTCTTGGCCTGAAAGGTGACATCGGTTTCGCCGGCATTCAGGGTCATAAGGGCGAACAGGGCATGCAGGGATTCAAGGGTGAGATGGGAGTGCCCGAGAGAGGGCCCACCCTGCAGGGCGATCCCGGCGAGAAAGGTGAACCAGGCGAGGGTGAGCCCGGCGCCTTGGTCTACGATGACTCACTAAAAGGCTACAAGGGCTATGCCGGACCGATGGGAGAACGCGGTCAGCCGGGCCTGTTTGGCGAACCGGGACAATTTGGACGCGATGGTCTGCCCGGCGTCCGGGGTGATATTGGTGAGCCCGGAGACCGAGGCAAGCCCGGAAGAATCGGCGATGCAGGCCCTCCCGGGGAGAAGGGTGTTAAGGGAGCACCAGGATACAATGGCGAGGACGGTGAGGATGGCCGACCAGGAGAACGAGGAGAAGATGGTTTCAATGGCACGCCCGGTGTTCAGGGACCAATGGGCCCACCCGGTATTTATGATCCCACCTTGGACAAGTCATTCCCAGGTCCAATTGGACCTCAGGGTGATATCGGTCCCATCGGTCCACCCGGTTTGGAAGGCGTTCCCGGCAAGCCGGGACGTCGTGGTCTTCAGGGACAGCCCGGGCAACCTGGTGAACCGGGACTGAGTGGCAATCGCGGTCCACCGGGACGCAGCGTCAAGGGCGAAGAGGGTGATTACGGTTATATGGGTCCTCCCGGACCTCAGGGTGCGCCAGGTGAGGCTGGTCCTGTCGGACGTGTTGGCCTACATGGAGATCCTGGCTACAACTTCGCTGGACAAAAGGGTCAGGCCGGTATCAATGGTATGCCCGGCGTCGATGGCTATCGCGGTGAACGCGGTGAGGTGGGCATAACCGGCGACAAAGGCTTGCCCGGTGAGGGCTTCAACATTGTGGGACCACAAGGATCCCAGGGACCACCCGGCATACGTGGTCGCCCCGGTGATGATGGTCTGCGAGGATTCCGGGGATACCCGGGTGACAAAGGCATGCGCGGAGACGACTGCGGCATTTGTCATGCCGGACCTCGTGGAGTTCAGGGACATATTGGCGATACCGGCTATCCGGGTCAGCATGGGGCACGCGGTTTGGCTGGCATAACGGGAGCCCGTGGCATAAAAGGAATACAGGGAAAGCCTGGTCAGCAAGGGCACAAGGGTATGCGCGGTGTACCCGGCATTCCTGGAGAAGTCGGCCGCCCCGGCAGAGCTGGAGCTCCGGGCGAAAAAATTCATGTTGGCAGCAGGCGAGAGGCAGAGAAGGGCGACGACGGTGACTTCGGACAACGCGGCGAGCAGGGTCTACAAGGTGACAAGGGCTTGGATGGGTTATTCGGCGCACCTGGTCTCCGAGGTGAGCCCGGTATGCGTGGTGACTATGGAGATGCTGGACGTCCGGGTCGCGATGGAGTACCAGGACGTCCCGGTCGGGACGGAAAACCAGGTTTCCAGCCAAATCAAAACAAAATCTACCTGTACGGCGAACCTGGCCGTCATGGACGCAAGTGAGTTGCTTTTTTCTACGCTAATCAGTCCAAACTAAACCTCTTTTCCATTTTACTCAGGGGAGAACGCGGCGCTGTGGGCTTCGAGGGCGTTAAGGGTGACAAAGGCGAACCACACCCAGGCGAGATCTACGACAACAGAGGCGAACGAGGAGATGTGGGTTATCCAGGAGATCCAGGCTTTCGCGGACCTAAGGGCGAAATGGGTGAACCGGGTCTGCGTGGAGAAATTGGAGACCAGGGACCACAAGGCGAAGCAATTGTTGGTATACCCGGAGTCAAGGGCTATCCGGGTATAATTGGAGATTTTGGTATGCATGGCGCACCTGGACTGGATGGTAGAGACGGAGAGGAAGGTCTCTATGGTGCTCCTGGCTATAAGGGACAGCGTGGCGAGCCTGGCCAATACATACTGCCTGGCGAGAGGGGCGTATCTGGCCGTCCTGGCATTAAGGGCATCCTGGGTGACAGAGGTTTCATTGGATATCCCGGACCTCAGGGCCGACCCGGACCCAAGGGCCTGAAGGGCGCCCAAGGAGACGAAGGTGTCGCTGGATACGAGGGTCTTCCCGGCAATAAGGGTCAACGCGGTGATTACATTGTGGGTCCGCTCGGACCCCAGGGTGAGCCCGGTCGCGATGGTAGAACGGCGCCACATGGCATTAAGGGTCACAAGGGTGAGCTGGGCTATCATGGTGAGAAGGGTCAAAATGGAGCCAAGGGCAGCATTGGTTACGCTGGCCGAAGAGGCCTGCTTGGCGATCAGGGCCAGCCCGGTGTGATGGGAAATGCGGGTATATCCGGACTGTCTGGTATTCCCGGTGAGCAGGGTGATCAAGGTGCCATCGGCGAGAACGGACGTCCCGGTGATCTTGGGCAACGTGGTAGTGTAGGCGACATGGGACTTAAAGGTAATCGAAAGAACTGTCTTTGAGATCTGTAGTGTGTGCTCTAGCGCTTTATTTTTTCCAGGACTTGCCGGTGATGTTGGACCGTTCGGCTATCCGGGACGCAATGGCTTACCCGGTCGCAAGGGCGAACAGGGCGATCAAGGTTACTCTGGTCAACGCGGTGCTAAGGGTGTGGCCGCTTACAGTGGCATCAAGGGTGAGGCTGGTGTACCCGGCTTCACTGGTCTTCCAGGACCCAAGGGTGCACCTGGTTTGAAGGGAGTGCAGGGCCTACCAGGTGACACTATGCCTGCACTGGACGGCCAGCAAGGTAGAAAAGGTGAACCTGGCCTACCTGGGTACAATGGACAACCTGGCAGACAAGGATTAAAGGGAGCTCCCGGCGACTTTGGCATGGCTGGCCGCAACGGTGAGAAGGGTGACGAAGGCGATGCAGGTTTGCCAGGCTATCACGGTCGCAACGGAGCTGCTGGTTCAAAAGGAGAGGCCGGAGAGGTAGGCCAAACTGGAGAGACTGGCAAGCAGGGCGAGAGGGGTGATAATGGCTTTGATGGACGAACTGGTGAAATCGGCAATCCGGGTCCTCAAGGCGCCCCCGGTTTGCAGGGCCTTAAAGGAGAGCGTGGTGACGAGGGTGAGATGGGACTGCCTGGACGTATGGAAAGCCTAGGAGATCGCCTACGATTCCGCGGATTCCCCGGTGTTCGCGGAGAAGTAGGCGAGCAAGGTCAAAAGGGAGAGCAGGGTATGATTGGCATCCAGGGGTCACCAGGTCTGCGTGGAGAGATGGGTGACATGGGTTTCGCTGGACAAGCTGGATTTGATGGCATGCCAGGAGTCAAAGGAATGTTGGGAGACAGAGGTGCAAGAGGTCCCCCCGGTCTTAGGCTGACCGCGGAACGAGGCGATGAAGGTGACATGGGCTACAATGGACTGAATGGACGACCGGGACGCATAGGAGCAAAGGGCGCACCCGGAGAACAGGGCGAGTACGGCATAAACGGTGAACCGGGACACCAAGGTCCCAGTTTGGTGGGTCCACCTGGTCTGCCTGGTGATCAGGGCTATCCAGGAGCGCCCGGTCGTAGTGGCGCTCATGGCGAACCCGGGCTCAAGGGCGAACGTGGTGACGAGGGCTGGCAGGGAGCGCGAGGCGAGTCCGGATTTGCCATCTGGGGACGACAAGGTGACATGGGAGACATGGGATTCCAGGGTGAAGCTGGCCTTAATGGAGCCAAGGGAGAGCAAGGCTTCCAGGGCCGTCCCGGACGCACTGGACGCGTTGGTCTGCGTGGAGCTCGAGGTATGATCGGTGATGCCGGCTGGAGCGGCATTGATGGCATTGACGGTCTGGATGGTGAGAAGGGTGAGCAAGGTGTTACCTATTCCTATACCTTTGCCAGACGCGGAGATCGCGGTGAGCCAGGCTTGAATGGCTTTAAGGGTGAACGTGGTGATGCCGGCAGTAAGGGTCTGATGGGTGTTTTCGGACGTCGTGGCACCATTGGCTATCAGGGTGAACAGGGTGAGATTGGCTATCCGGGTGCAGATGGTCTGCAGGGTGAACAGGGAGACATGGGTATGATGGGCTTAAGAGGGCGCACGGGTCTACGTGGTCTTCCAGGTCCTCGAGGTGACCCGGCACCGCCAGCACCACCACCCAAAAGTCGCGGTTTCATCTTCACTCGCCACTCGCAGACGGTTCGTGTACCGCAGTGTCCTGCAAATACCAACACCCTGTGGGAGGGCTATTCCCTATCCGGCAATGTGGCTGCCAGTCGTGCCATCGGTCAGGACTTGGGTCAGTCGGGTTCATGTCTAATGCGCTTCACCACCATGCCGTACATGTTCTGCGACCTCAAGAATGTGTGTAACTATGCCCAGAACAACGATGACAGTCTGTGGTTGTCCACAGCCGAGCCCATGCCCATGACCATGACCCCCATACAGTCCAGGGATCTCATGAAGTATATATCCCGGTAAGTGGGTAATTGCTAGAAGGTAAAGAAGTGTACTTACGTCTTCAACTTGCAGTTGCGTGGTGTGTGAGACCTCGACCAGGGTTATAGCTCTGCACTCGCAGTCCATGTCCATACCGGATTGTCCGGGCGGCTGGGAGGAGATGTGGACTGGTTTCAGTTACTACATGGTGAGCTTAATTGAATTCTCTTAATCACCCACCCAACTAACACCCTCCTTAACAGACCACCACAGATAACACGGGCGGCGTGGGTCAGAATCTGGTGTCGCCTGGCTCTTGCCTGGAAGAGTTCCGTGCCAACCCCGTTATCGAATGTCATGGCCATGGACGCTGCAACTACTATGATACTTTGGCCTCATTCTGGTTGAGTGTCATCGAGGAACAGGATCAATTTGTACAGCCACGCCAGCAGACGCTTAAGGCCGATCAGACCAGCAAGATCAGCAGGTAAGAGTGATCACTTACTTACTTACCTATCTACCTACCTAACTACCTACTTTTCTTCTTTACCCAAAGATGCACCGTGTGTCGTCGTAGCGCCGCTAGCTTTATGAGAGAATCAGTTCCCTACAGACCTGGTCCCGGATCGGCTAGGGCATTATTAAGCTGAGCGGACTGCTACAACGTCAATTGTTACAACCGGCGGCGTTTTGGCAATCGAATTAAGTAGCAGATAAAATTTACCTTTTAAGCCCAACACTATCCAATAACAAGTTGAACCAATGTAATTTAATTAAGTACATACAAAAAAAAAAAAACAAAAACCAATTAAAACCAAAAACTAATGTGCCAAATAGCGGAAGGGAAAACTACCAAATAAACAACAACAAAACCCACTGCCCTGTCAATAGTGTAGGGATTATTGTAATAACAACCAACAAAACGAAAACAACAACCCAGTTCTTTGATAAATAAAATTTACAACCACAGAAAACATATGCAAAGAAAATTTCGTTTTACAATTTGGAAATCACAAGCGTTGCCTTTTATTTGATTTTTTTCTTATCATTTTTGCATCGCTCAGAAGAGACCTTTTCCTATCTCCCAGAAGTAACGGTTTCATATAGCCCAGAAGTTATCGCATAGTGTCTCATTTCTTTCCGTAGGTAGATGAGAAAGCGATAATAGTGCGATATCCATGGTCTCCTGTACGTTGAAACACAGATGCAAATCAGTTAAGCACTACCACTTTAGGCAAACGGTGAGTTGGATGCCAGAATTAAAATCCAAGAGGTTTGGAGTGCAATCCGTAAAGGAAAGCGCAACAAGGCTCCGGGCGAAGACCGAATACCGTCAGAATTCCTGATGCACGCAACACCGGAGTTTATCGAATTGCTGACAGAGGAGTACAACAAAATCTTTGAGACGGCTAAGGATATCAGTCGAACATCGTGTACCCAATACTCAAAAATGTCGAAAATTGCAGAGGAATATCTTTTCTAAGCACAGCAATGAATTCGTTCACCGCAATTCTTCAGGTACTTAGCGAAAACCAAGCCTGCTTTCGAGAAGGATATTCCACTGTAGACAGTGGCCATCGCAAGAGACTACCTGTCGCGAGAAAAGAAAATGTACCTCTTCTTTATAGTCTTTAAGGCTGCACTCGATACGATAGATAGAAGAAGTCTGATAGATAGAAGAACTCTATTCGCTCTTCTTGTCGATGGCATAGCAGATGTCCTGGAAGGTGGAGTCAAGCTTGGAGAACAAAAATACAAGATTCTCATGTACGCGAACGACATGGTAATCATGGCAAAGACGCAACATATAAATATTGTTAAATGTGGAACCTCAGCATAAACCTGGAGAAGTCAAAGGTTATGATTGCTCGGAACGGTGGCGAGCGATATGCTTTAAATGAACGATGGAAATTATCTGGAGTCCTTTTGGAAGTGGTAAAAGAATTCAAATACTTAGGAACGGTTCTAACGAGAAATATGAAGTTCGACACATACCTCCAATAAAAGCTCAAAGACACTCGGGTAGCTATTAACTGTACATGGGCGTGCATAATGCGGATAAAAAATGTCAGCACGAGCGTGAAATATAAGATGTATATGGCAACGGCTAGGGCCAGCAATACTAGGAAGTCAGCAATACGAGGATGTAGAACGCAGACTGACATTCTTCATCAAAAAAATTTTCGCGTTGCCCTTTAACATGCCTAACTACGCCATCTACCTTGAAACTGGACTACCACCACTCTTCCTGTATACCCTGCGTCTTCATTTCGAATACATAAATAAAGCTCTCAAAATGCCGGATAGTCGGCATCCAAAAGTGGTCGCAACCTACTTGTTGGAACGCAAATTCCAACTCTTCCAGAGCTGGCAGGAACTTGCGTCACGTTATAACACGGAGATATCATTAGATAACCAAAATGGATGGATTGTTGAGCAGGAAAATTTGCTAGCAAGCATCGATAGATAGAAGGTTCGTTCCTTCTGGAAGTATTCGGGATTCTTTATCGATCCGCCAAAGGAATGGTAAAGTTTTTTTTTTTGTAGTTAAGTGTTAAAAAATAAATAATACAAAATTTTATAAAATTATGGTTGAGGTTCAGACCAAAATGTTGACAATTTAGCGTCGATTGAATTTAGTATCATTAAAATCGGTTCAGTGTAACTGGAGATATCATGGCCGCCAGTTCGAAAAACGTGGTTTCGAGATAAACGCGTTTAACGTTTAAAGTAACACAAAAATGACTCGTTTTAGCGAAGACTTTGCTCCACAAAAAAGGCTATCAGGCCTGTTCCGGCTTTCACATATTTCTTCGATTTCAAATGAAAACAAAATCGAACGATTTTGATTTAGCTGTTCTGGTATTCAAACGATTTGCAACTCGACTGTTTCGTTTCCAAATGGTTTCCGCTGACTAAACTTTCACCTTAATCAGCTGGTGAAGCCAAAAAATCCAGTAAATACAGACTTTTTCCGGTTTTCACATATTTCTTCTATTTCAAATGAAAACAAATACAAACGATTTGGTTTTAGCTGCTCTGGTACTTGAACGATTAGCAATTCGAATGCTTAATTTCCAAATTGTTTCCGTTGATTACACTTTACCCTAATCAGCTGATGAATCAAAACAATCCAATAAATAATCACTCAAAATAGTTGATAGTAGTTGAATAAAGGTATTTAAAATGTCGTTTCCATTTTTAAGGGCATTTTATGAACTTTTTCCCAGTGTTTCATAAAAAAGTGAAAACCAGAACAGCTTGAACAAAATATGTGAATTCGATTTGGATTCCACATTGCAAAATTGAAGCTATTCATAAAAATTATTAATTTGTTTATTAAAAATAATTTTTAAGGGAATGTAAGATTGCAAAAAGAATCTTAATACACTAAACAATGATGCAAAATCAACTTTAAACCATTATTTTGACGCTTTTATGTAAAAAATCGCATTTACTTTTGAATTCATTGGCTCCAAGCAATGTGAAATCAAGTCGTGTAAATCTATCGAAGTGTGAAGACCGCAACAAGTAACCAAATCGAATTGGAGCAAATTTAGTGAAAGTGAAATCCGGAACAGGCCTGTATATCTTCTTAAGTATTTCGAATTTCGAAAAACGGTTTGGTTCAGTTCTTTGACGTGTCTTAAGACGTGAATCGCTTTCTTTTAGCCAATGATACTTATTAATTTTAAAACTTTAATCGCTTCCTAAGATAATTTTTATACGACATTTCGTTCGACTCTCTACAAGGGGGATCACTGATAGACCGAATTGATCCTTAGCGATGCCGGATCGATGTAGCCTTTAAGGATGACGTGATACAAACTTGACATGTTATCCTGCAAATGCCTGCCGATCTCTTAATATATCTGTCATAAATATGCCGTCTTTTTTTGAATGTTGATAATTGATTTGTTGTCATCTAGAGGACAATATTCTTAATTTTCTGTAGTACTTCTTTACCTTAATTCAATATTAGCCGGGAGAATATTTTCTCATTTAATACGACACTCTCTATTTTCGAAGAGTATTCCTCTGGGACCTTGTAAACGATTCCTGCCAGTCCGAATTCATAAACTTTGGACATTCTTCTAAGGTTTAGTTAGCTCTAAAAACCATGTGATGAACCGAACCAATACTTACTTTTTTCGTGTGGTTTGCATCCCTGAATTTCTGTATTTAAAAAAATCAGGAAACATCAATTTTCCCTAGAATCATTTAAATAGAAATTAAATCTTTTTCTGAATGTATATTAAATTGAAAATGATTGCAATTTTTGCTTGCTGTTTTCTATTTAACAAGTTACATGTTACATAATATTTAAATTTAAGCTATAAACACGGTCCACGTTCAAACTAGAATTTCTACAGACATTTTATCTCGTATATACTACTGATGTACCCCATACCCCGGCTGTCTGTCTGAGTGTGTGTGGGTGACTATAGAAACATTTAAATCATAAAAGCACACACAACATTCCGGCATTAAAGTAGATTTCTTAAGGAAAATGACTATTGTTTTAAAGGGAGGAGGAGCTATGGTCAAGTGAATTGCGATGTTATTATTAAATTTTAGTTTGGTGCTTTAAGTCTAATAACTATTATTTAACAAAGTCCGGATTCTCTTGAACCTTCTCGGTGAACTGCAGTTGATTGTCAATGATTTGAAATAAAACTTCGGGGGCCGGAAAACGTCCCGTTTGAATTTTCGACCATACTGGCACATCGTTTAGTGTTATCTCAAAGGCACCCGACGAGATCAGCTGACCCTCCAGCATGTTGCCCAAAAAGAAGATCATCATGCAGGCGTAGATTTTGTTGGCCTGTAAGTGGCCCCACCAGCCGGGCGTGTTGAGGCCAAGGAATGTGAACGGACTAACCGAGCTGACCACCGACACAATTATGCAGATCTTCAGGGCAAAGATCAGTTTGGAGAGATAATAGTTCAGACCCGGCGGATCGTAGTTGGCTCCTTGAATCTGCATTTGTGGATACTTCTCGCCCAGAATGTTTACATAGTCCTCGAAAGCTTTGCGATAGCCACAAGAATAGCTGCAAACGAGTTGGACAGAGAGATAGAGAGCAAATGTTAATTAATCCCACCAAAAAACACGTCACCCCCCTACTCCCCTACCACCATACCAGTAAAGAAAAGTCATCGTCGGTGCCGCAACATTGTTTTGTCCCACAAATTTTGTTGGCGGAATTTCCTTACCCCCAGCCTCGCCATCTGAGGCCAAAGCATAGGTGGCACATAGGCAGAGCACGAGTAAAGCCAGATTACGTCCATTTATAAGCTCCATGTTGTATTTTTCTGCAATTTATTTCACAAATGCTCGGCTGATTGCTATCGATAACTTATCGATATATGGAAAAGAATTAGTGAGACCTTACTCAGATGCCGCTTGCAAGTGTTGTGAAAATATCGATAGTAGAAACGTATCGAAAAAAAATTAATTTTTGAATAAATCCACAAATAACACTGGCCGGCAAAAATTAACTATTTTGCTGATTCAAAGATCGGACAAGAATACTCTTATCACGAATCTGACCTCAAAAAGTGCCCAAAAAACATTAAATCAATCCAAAATATTAATGTAGCACAACTTGTTCGTGTGCGCGCGCACTCTATTATGATTGCTTCGAAAGTCAAACGAATGAAAAACAAGTCTTGGAACTTGAAAATACATAAAGTTAAATTGGAATTTTTCTCAATGCTATTTATGTTAACATAGATGCCAAGTATCAAGCAAATCGTAATCAAAGACGCCAGAGGCCACTTTTGGAGGCCAGATTCGTGTTCAGCGATGATATAAGAATGCAGAACGAATAATTTAAAAACGAACGCTCTTGCAAAAAAATATTTGTTCTCATATTTTCAAGAATTTCGCTCTTGAAATCGAGTTAATTTCATTCTCAGTTTAGTGTTTTTGGGCGAGAGGAGTGAGGTAAAGAAACTCAGATAGTAAGGTATTAAGAAATTAGTCACAACAAAAGGAAAGAGAGGTGGGTGAACAATATTTAAAAGCGAAAAAAACCCCAATAGTATCGATAACGGGTCACTACAATCGATGATTGGCTACATTCACAACTATCGATAGTACCAAAGTTGCTATCGATGGTTTTCACAACACTAATTTCCCTGTGACTATCACGCCGCTTGCTCCTCAATTAGAATTGGCAATATAAATGTTTAAAACATGGTAAATGTTATGAAAGGTGTGCTTGTGGAGTGGTAAGTGGATCCAGCTTCCATCTCAATTCGCGACTAATTCAAGTGCAAATCCCATTACAGTGATCCTGCTATGAAACAATTCCTGCTGCATCTGGACGAGAAGTTGTCACTGGGAAGAAAATTTATTATTCAAGATCTGGACGAGAGTCATTTGTTCATCTCCACGGACATAGTGGAAGTGTTGCAGGCGCGCGTAGATGATTTGATGGATCGCATTAGTTTTCCTTTGCACGACAAGGACGCCTAAGAAAACCACAACTCTCCCTCCCCCTACTCCCTGTACTGTAATAACCACCCACCACAACCATGACAGGCCGAGAATCGAATCGCATTAAGGATGCCGAAAAGAAGCGCGTTTTGGATTCAGCCGCCCGCCAGCGTCGCGCCCGCAAAGCATTAGAGGCCCTGGAGCAGGACAACTTTCATGACGATCCGCATGCCGATTTGGTCATGTCGAAAAAGTTACCCAAATTCCAGGAAAGCCTCAAAACGGCCAAGGATAAGAAAGGCAAACGCAAGGGCGCCGAATATTTTCGTGCCAAATATCGGAAGAATTTCCAACAACTCCTCGAGGAGGACAAGCAGAAGCCCAACTATGAGAGTGCCGCAGCGCCGGCGCCCAAGAAGCCAGTTCGTCATTTTTGTGCCGTCTGTGGCAACTTTTCGGTATATTCATGCACGGCCTGTGGCACACGCTATTGTCGGGTCCGCTGTTTACGCACACACCAGGACACACGCTGTCTAAAGTGGACCGCCTAGATATGGTTGTTAAATGTCTAATTTTTCCTTTAATATATAGAATTTAGAATGTATACAAAATGTTGAATTCCATTTAAGGGGGTCTTCTAGTTAAAAGGGGGCTTCCTCATGTGCAAAAATTTTTTCCGATTAATTTTTTGGTTAGAAAAACTTTTTGTTTTCATTGGAGGCTGCAAGGGTATACAAAACTTCGGCTGAGTCGATGCTAACTTTTCCCTATTTTTCATACAGCCATCCGAATAGAAATATTTACCACATCGAAAAGAGGTTAAGCTTTTCAATATGAAAGCTCCTTAAGGGGTTAATGATCCACAAACCTTTCTACACAGCAAAACTTCTTTATACTGCTCCAGTCCGTCCGGCGCTTGAATACTGCTCATCCGTATGGTGTCCGCAGCATAAAAAGTATATTTCTGGCAGCTCATACGATAAAGGCATTCATGCTTACTAATTCCCCGTTTTTGGTTTTTTTCAAAGATGTACTAGACTCCCAACGAACTATTGGACCTATTTTTTTTTAGGACACCCTTTTGAGCCTAGAACTTGTTAACCGCATGTTAATTGCACTTTTTTTTAAATTTTGTATTTTTCTCAAAAATGCAAAAAACAGATTTAAAAATCTTAACGCGTTTTCTTTCCACAATTAGAAAAAACGGGACCAATTCGGCCCTCTAAACCAGAAGATCCCCTAAAGACCTTTTGTGGGAAGTGTGTACTGACAAAAGGAGCGCCAAAGCGCTTTGGTGCCAAAAGTTTTGTGAGTTTTTTTCTATGAACTTTTTTTGTTTTTGGAAGCTCCTTTGTTGAGGTGTATACTGAGCTTAACTAACAATCAAATTCCAAGACTTTGGCTACCCTAGTCAACTATTTCTAGTATTTGTTTTTTGTTGTTATTTTGGTAAAACATCAAATCGTGCATCTGGTCACACTGTGTTACGCGCAGTCTCAATTTAATATTTTAAACGAAAAGCGGAAAGCGGACGTCGCTGTTTATACAAGTGGCAAATTATTTTAAAAAAAAGTTATAACGAAATTTTGTGTATCCATTTGTTAAAGATTTTACGAAACGTCAAATTTTAATAACAAATAATATTTAAAAAGTGCGAAAGCTCTCCTGCCGTTAACAGCTGTTCGTGTGTGTGTATGTGTGAGGTGTGACACGGACCAAGAAGAGACCGAGTGAGAGAGTTCGACAAAGCCCTCCCCCACCCCTCAGCAAAGCCAAAGGATAAAGGATTTTAAAATGGATTTCAACTTCGCCGAGTTAAAAAAGGAGGCAGCAGCCACCACTGAGGATATCTTTAATCAGGCTACTCAAAAGGTGGAGGATATAGTGGGCTCAAAGGCTGGAACAGCAGGAGCCGTGGGAGATGCAGGCAATGTGAGCCAAGGAGCACAGGATGATAATGCCCATACAGAGCATTACTTTGCCAATGAGCAAAAAATTTCCGATTTCAGTGATCCTCAGGCATTTGTGCAACGCATGTCCGCCGGGGCCAAGGAGGCTCAGGAGCAATTGGATGCCAAATTTGCACAAAAAACGGAGGAGTTTGATGATTTCCTTAAGGAGGCGGGTCAGACCACAAAGCAGGGCATCAGTGACTTGACCAGCGATTTTATGAATGCCGAAAGGGGCATCTTTGGTGGAGCTGCTCCAGCAGCACCACCACCAGTGGCTCAACCAGTCCAAGAGGCCGACTTGCTGGGCAGCTTCAGTGAGAAGCCAGCGGCTCCGCTGCAACCCTTTGAGCCCTCAGCGCCCATTAAATCAACCCATTTCTATGATGACGATGATGATGACTTCCTGGCTAAGCCGACAGCTCCGGCTGTTCCCCTACCGGCTGTGCCCCTGCATCAGGACTCCGATACCGATACGCCGTCCGTCTCCTGCACACCGTCGCCGGCCAAGAAACCCATTGCCGATGCTCTCAAAGAGCAGGACAATGAGAAATTCATTTCTTCCGAGGATTTACTCAGCGATTTTAAGGAACCAGCTTCCAAGCCGTTGCCAATTCCGGCTGCCACTTTAATCACCGATCTGGATGCTGAGGAGGAGCTCAAGCCCATTGTCCAGGCCAAAGCCGAACCGAAACCGGAGCCAGCCAAACCCAAAGTGGAACCGCCCAAAGCCAAGCCAGTGCAAGTCTCCCAGGTCTCCCAGCCCCAAATAGTGTCCGTCAAGGATGTGTTCTACCAATATGGATTGGGTAAGTTCCTAGTCTACGCTATTATTTGTTTTGTGTTAATTAGTTTCATTTTTGTTGTTTTGTGTCCTCGCAACCGTCGTCGCCGCACCTGTTCCTAGTTAATGTATCCCTCCCCCCCTCTCGTTTCGTTTTGTACATGCGGCTTTTGCTTATTGCCTCCCATGATGTCATCATCACCGGCTACCGCCTCTCTCTATTGCTTGTTATTCTTGTTGTTGAGTAATCCGATAACTTACAAAAGTTTGCACTTTGCTCTGGAGAGTGCGAGAAGCTGTTAACTTCTTCTCACGTAGAGGAGCAGCAGCTGCTCTGCCGCTAAGTTGACCTTCTCACAGTTTTGCAAATCGATCGGCAAATTCAATGTCTTCGTCATCATCATCCGCCGGTTGACGCGTGACTCACCCCCCCATTTGTACTGAAATGGACACAATTGTTTATAAAACATTTTATTTACTAGCTAAAAAATACCCTCAGGCATTGCTACACAATTTTTTTTTTATTCTTTTCTTTTGCAAAATTCTAAAATATTTTTCTAGCCTTTATGTGAGAGCTTTTTATTTATTTTGAAATAGTTTTGATTTTAGTTGTTTAAGTTCTTGAAATGAGGCTCTGAACCACTTTTCAATCGGACCCCAATCACTTTCAACCCGAATCTGCTTCTAGAAGTTCTATACATATAATGGGTTAAGTTGTAAATTTGACCATAAAATGCTAAAAATGTCTATTTATACCAAGGACCAAACCGATTTTGAACCGAACCGAACCGAACCAAACCGTACCATACCTCTAGCTTGTGCACTGAAACCTAACCTGAAGATGCTGAACCAAACCGTAAACCACAAAAGAAAATGGTTCGGTTCGATATATTCATCGACGAGTTTTATGACGTAGCGCCTACCTTAGGTTAGGTAAATTTAGAACATTTTATTGGAAAAATGCGTTATAGGAAATGTCTTGAAATTTCTATCTACATTTTAAAGAATGCTCTGTTTCCACCCCATCTGAATTTGTTATATTTGTCTCTTTTTGTATTAATATATATGACATCCATTCCACGTTTCTCCATTCTTTCCGTTTTTAAAATGCTCACAATATCTGCTGCAGGATAATCGTGAAGCTTTTCAACTGCCTCGGAATATCCGACTTTTTATACCCTTGCAGAGGGTATTATAAAATTGTCAGGATGTTTTTAACGCATTGAAGGAAGCATCTCCGACCACATTAAGTAAATATATTTTTGTTCAGCACGACGAGCTGAGTTGATTTAGCAATGTCCGTTTGTCTGTTTTCATGTTGTCTCCTCCTTCAGTTTGAAAGCTCTCTTACCAAACTTTGCACGAAGTCTTTTGGTACATATACGCTGCACATTTGTCGGAACCGGCCGGATCGGATGACTATATCATATAGCTGTCATAGGAACAATGGGTCGAAAATCAAGTTTTAGTGAGAAAAACATTTTTGTTTTCAATGGAAACGCCTTTAAACTTCGTATTTCTAAGTTTGCTATGCTTTCCCATGATTCCACTAAGTTTGGTCGAAATCGGACATCTATATAGTACAGCTAAAACTTTTTTGTTTTCAATGGAAATGTCTTAAAACTGGGCATTTCTTATTTGAAATGCTTTCACATAGTTTTACAAATTTTTGTCTAAATCAGATGACTAGCATATAGCTCCCATGGGAACGATCGGTCGAAAAACTAGTTCTAGTGAGAAAAACTTTTTGTTTTCAATGGAAACGTCCTTATCATTGGCATATATGTACTTATTTTATGTAAAAAGTAAAATAAAATCGGCTTGTCAAGATGACAACAGCCCCTAGGGGCCAAAGCCGAGCCTCTCTCAATCTCTTGGCTTGTGCGCTTCTAATTTTAGCACAAAAGGGACCTACAGTTTAACGCCGAACCGAACGGCAGTTTTTGAGAGGCTTTCATGGCTAATTACTGCAATGCTGGCGCCAACAGCAAGAGGTGTGGCCGGGTGTAAAGTTTTATTCAAAGAAAAAACTTTTCATTAGATGTTCCGAGGCGGGATCGAACCCACGACCTCGCCGCGTCCTCCGGCCACTTATTTTATGTACTTTCACACAATTTTACAAAGTTTTGTCAAAATCGGATGACTATAGCATATAGCTGCAGTACGAATGATCGGTCGAAAAGAAGTTCTAGTGAGTTTGTTTCAAATGGGATTGCCTCCAGAAAACGATTGTCTTTGCGACAGATTTCTTTGGCTAGGCTTTTGACTTTGCAAAGTCAGCAGCTTAGATCTTTGTAAGACAGCCATTCCAGCAGTTATCAAAGCAGTGACCACTACAGTGACCGAAACAGTGACTAAAATAGTGACCAAAACAGTGACCAAAACAGTGACTAAAACAGTGACCAAAACAGTGACAGAACATTGACCAAACCGTGAACAAAGCAGTGACCAAAACAGTGACCGAAACAGTGACCAAACAGTGAACAAAAACAGTGACTTAATAGTGACCAAAACAGCGGCTTTATTATGCCCGAGTTTTTGAAGGGACGAATTTCGGTCAAACAGTATCGGCATGAAAATGAGAATGCGTCCCTAATAGATTGTAGGATCGGGAGTAGTCCCTAACAATTTCCAACACCTTTAAGTGCTTCAGAAGAATGCGACGACTTTACCACCCATCTATTACTTAAATACTTAAAAAAACAGTATAACTATTTGTGAAGCCTTATTTTAAATCTAAGAAATAGTTTGTTACTATGATTTCGAAAGTTCGAAAGCAAAGATGAATTCCTAATATAATTGTGAATACATGGTCAAATTGGAAAATTCAGCAAAATTTTCTTTGGTCAAAATGGAAAATTTCTAAAAATATATAACACTATCGTCAATAACGATTTTCGATGAGGCAAAACAAGTATTGTAATTTCCAGTGTTTAAAAAACTGCAGTAAGTTTCATTTTATATCCTTATTTACTCATAACCCCTTGCATGTCCTCTGTCCAAACCCAAAATTGTCATCTGTGATTATTAAAAGGGATTACCAAGGATAATAGTTTTTCCTGTGATATGGCTCTCTAACAACCACCGATTCGGTTTGGATTTCAGTATTCCTAGAACCGGACTTTCTACATTTAAGGAAACACGAATCTAATCCCGAACATTACTCCCTCTGTTTGAAATAGGGTTCACCTCAAAAAATAATTTTCGACTCTTTTTAAGTTTTTATATTAAGAAAGTTAATTTCCTAATATTTCCGACTGAAAATATAATTGTATATTACTGGATCAGAGCATAGTTTTGTGAAGATGTCGCTAGAAATCATATACAAACTCAGTATATTGCGAATTTGAAAAGAGAAATAATGCAAAAGTCGATTTGTCTGCAAATCTCGCATATTTTGTAGATGGTGTCGCCTACGGCCGATTCTCTGATAAAACCATTGGGAGCATTCAACTGATAAATCAAATTTGCGACTACTGTTTTACGATTTCCGATAGCTGATGATTGTCAGCTGAATTATTTAGTTCATTTGGTCAAAAAATACGTTGACACTATAAATAATTTTAGAAGAATTTTAGAGGGCTTTTAACGCCATTAGTTTGTCAGTTTATTTTCAGCTTTGGGGTTAACAGTTGACCGCACAATCGGTAAACAATCTTTCCAATCATGATTGTCAAATTTATCAATCGCAATCGGCAATCACTGTATTCAACAGGTAAAATCGACAGCAATCATAGATCGTAATCGTAAATCGGATTAATCTGCTGAATGCGCCCATTACATTAACATTTATCGAAAAATTTAATAAAGCACGTATCTTTGTCAGCTAAGGCACCTTGTAGGCTAGCCAGAGCCTCAAGGGCCACTACGTGGTTTGAAATACGCACTACAATGATTTTCACTACAACTTCGTTACGTACGAATTTTTAGATTTTTTCTTTAAAGTCTACCATTTGGGTTAAAATATTTCACTTTTCTTTGATTTTATCTCAGCGAAAATCATAAAAAAAACTCATTTTTTTTGTCACTGTCAGAAAATAGCAAAATTATGACAAAATGAGCACGTAATACCATTAAACATGTCAACTTGAACGATGCTAATGCCAAATTGGATGTTGAAGTGTTAAAGCTGCCAAATTTTGAAACTTCAAAAGCAGCCCTTTCATCAAATTAAAACAAATGACGTAACTTCTTGAAAGTTTCAACCAGCAACCTTTTCCAAAAAAATAGAATGAAAGGCTAACCAAAAAAAAAAAAGCAAAACTTTCATGGCTAGTTTCACTAATTTTCTACTTATTTTACCGGGCATGAATCAGCTGCTGCTTTGTCTCCTCCTCACCCCCTTCCCTGGTCGAGCGTCGTACATACGTTCATTGACGTCTGTACACATTGCGTTCATATTTCGTTTTGTTCCGCTTTTAGTTTTTAGTATTTTGTCCATTAAAGCAATTTGCGGCACTCACATAATTTTTTGATTCAACTATCCCGATCCCTCGACTAATTTAAGCCCTGGATAATCCAATTGCCCACTTGAATCTCATTGTCTGGGGGGCGTACCCCACTATGCTGCGCTTGAATGCGCAGATATGAATGTAGATTTTCCACCAAAAACAAAAGAAAACCGTTTTTCCAATTAGTAATTTTCCCGGCTGCAATCTCTCTTTGCCTTTGTTCCACGACGTCTTTGTTGTGCATTGGTCTTTGCAGATTAAGTATGCGGCTATTTTTAAAAAAAATTTTGCTGATTCTTTTGCCATTGATTTTCTTCGTTGAGATGGAGCTTAGCTTCCACATATCACTTTGGCCTTTCTCTTGCACTTTTATCGGTTGCTGGTTGCTCGTTTTTAATCGCAGTTCCCTATGGAATGGTTTTTATTTCTACATAAATTGAAAAAGAACTGTGAAACTGTTAAGTGACGACGTGTGGAGTGTCTAAACAAAAGTTGAAAGTATTTTTAAACGATCTCCCACACAGACATGAATTGAAACGGAGGCTGAGTGGTGCGGTGTGGGCAGAGAAATCGATTGTAGCAATGTGCCGGTATAGAAAATTAGAAATCAAATAATTAATTGGATTAATTGGTGGAAAATATTGATGACTATTGCAATATTGTGAATTTGTGTTGTGACCGAAGCATTACTCATTTACCCCATGATGAGCTTTGTTTTCTGTTAATGCAGTTTTTATATTTAACATCAAAGACATTCGTAAACAAAGAAATTTTGTCACATTACGAAGCTCTAAAAGATTAGCTAAAGTCTTTTAAAACAAAAACTGATACACCTTTCCCTTCCACTTCTACCAAAAGTGCAAGGATTGTCGAAACTTTACCTTTGTATTGTCATTTTATCACTTGACTTGTGGTCACGAATGCAAATCCTTTGGGAATTAGAATGGCTTCGGTTCACTGGTTCACAGGGGCCTTAAACCATCGGTTCGGTGTATAACATGGTTTTTCTGTTAGCCGAAAGGTGGTTAATGGATATAATATTATCGCGAATATTTCTGTTTTCTTCTTTTTTCAATTGAATTCCTAATAAACAAGAAAAAATCTTATGTGTGCTTGTGGCTATCTGATGCACGCAACAAATACAAAATCAACGCTGCAGACAGCCCATACATATTGTTGTTACCATCGCAAGAGGCATAGGAGAGAAAGAGAAGAGAGACACATACGAAGTTGTCGTTGAAAATCCGTGATGCGTGAGTCCTATACGCGTGGCAATGGGTTTGCGCGAAAAACAACAAATGCGGCCGAAGCGTATAGTGGGCGGGCACCCCTGATATAAAACATGACATATGCAACAGCTAGCTTTCAATGACGAGGAAGAACCTAGAAGATATCTAGATGTTAGCATAAATCGTTCGTCACTTGAGATCAATTCCGTCTATTTGTAGACTACCTTTGTTTAGGGTCGTCTCTTTCCTAGACACAAATAATGGGCCCTCTTCCAAATTCCGAGTCGATTTTGTGTAAACATTTGTATTTTGAGTTCAAGTTGTATAAATTCACTTGGTGGACTGTCATAAACCAATCTGAAAACAAGAGAATAAGTAAAAGGTTTGCCAGTTGGAAAGTATATATGTATAAGGTAAAGATCTTAATCAGCATCAACAGTCGAGTCGATATAGCCATGTTCGTCCGTCCGTTTGAACAAACAGATCTCAGAGATGGTAAGAGATAGAGATTTGACATGTAAGGGACATATGCTTCTTATACTTGCGGCAGATCAAGTTTATTTTCAATTTTTGCCACGCCCCCTCCCGCCCCCGGCAATTTAGATAAAACGTCATATCTCCGTCAGTTTTATAGATAGAAGGTTCGAACCTTCTGGACATATTTATACCCTTGCAGAGGGTATTATAAAATTGTGCGGATGTTTGTAACGCATTGAAGGAAGCCGAGACGAGCTGAGTTGATTTAGCCCTGTCCGTCTGTCCGTCTGTCTGTTTCTATGCTATCTCCTCAGTCAGTTTTAAAGCTATCCTCACCAAACTTTGCACGAAGTCTTCTGGTACATATACGCTGCACATTTGTCGGAACCGGCCGGATCGGATGACTATAGCATATAGCTGCCATAGGAACGATCGGTTGAAAAACTAGTCTTAAAGAGAAAAACTTTTTTGTTTTTAATGGAAACGCCTCCAAAGTACGTATTTCTTAGTTTACTATCCCTTTTTTATCTCGAAAACCCATGACTTTTTTTTTTTTCACAAAGTTTGGTCGAAATCGGATGACTATAACATATAGCTCCCATAGGAACGATCGGTCGAAAAACTAGTTCTAGTGAGAAAAACTTTTTTGTTTTTAATGAAAACGTCCTTTTTATTGGCATATTCTTATTTCATATACTTTAACATAATTTTACAAAGTTTTATCAAAATCGGATAACTATAGCATACAGCTGCAGTATGAATGATCGGTCGAAAAAGAAGTTCTAGTGAGAAAAACTTTTGTTTTAAATGGGATCGCCTCCAAAGTTTGGTCGAAATCAGTCATCTATATAGTATAGATCCTATAGAAAAGTAAGGTCCAAAAAGTAGTCTTAGAAAAACTTTTTGTTTTTAATGGAAGCTGCAAGGGTATACAAAACTTCGGCCGAGCCGAAGTTAACTTTCCCCTATTTTTTTAAATTAAGATTATTTATCGATCCACTTTTGGTAGAAGTGGAAGGGAAAGGTGTATCAGTTTTTGTTTTAAAACACTTTAGCTAATCTTTTAGAGCTTCGTAATGTGACAAAATTTCTTTGTTTACGAATGTTTTCAATATTAACTATAAAAACTGCATTAACAGAAAACAAAGCTCATCATGGGGTAAATGAGTAATAATGCTTCGGTCACAACACAAATTCACAATATTGCAATAGTCATCAATATCGTCCACCAATTAATGGTTAAAAACGGATGAACGGTTGTCGAGTTATAAGGAAAACAAACAACTATGGGCAGCACCGGACGCTACGGTGATGGGCAGTACACGAACGGAGTATGTTATAGTCGGGCTTGACCGACTTTCTTTCTTGATTTTTCCTGTGTATACTTTCATTTGTGGCCGGGTGGCTCAGTGGCTAGTGTGCGCGACAGCTGTGCAAGAGGTCGTGGGTTGGATCCCCCCCCTCCGGAACATCTAATAAAAAAGTTTTTTCTTTGAATAAACTTTACCCCTCTCTGCTGTTGTAGTAATTAGCCATGAAAAGCTTCTCAAACTGCCGTTGGGATTCGGTGTTAAACTGTAGGTCTCTTTCTCTTGTGCGAAAATTAGAAGCGCTCAAGCCAAGAGATTGTGAGTGGCTCGGCTTTGGGGCTGTGTCAAGCCATTTCACATTTACATACATTCATTTAGTTCAAACTCCGATCCGAAATTTAATATACTCGTATAATTATTGTTGAACCGAATCAAAATCTTGGGTTCGGAACAGGCTTAGGTTCAATTATTTTCTCAGACAGAGTTACGCCGTAATTATTATAGCACTTAAAACTCTTTGCGGCAGTTGTATGGAAACAGCTCGCAGAGCTCTCAAACCACCGGTTCGGTTAATTTCGAGGTTTATGTAAGTTGCTGATTGAACCGCGGGGGCTTACTATGAGCTCTAATGTTATTATTACATTTCCGAAATTGGATTCCTAGACATTTCGGTTTTTGTTTGCTCATTAAGAAAAAACACATGTTTTTTGCTTTTCGAAATATTTTAAACACCATCAGGATTCTTCGTAAGTGCTGTAACAATTCTTGTTGGTTTTAAATTACAAAACAGTTTTATAAAAAGTTTGTCTCTCATCATATCTGGGTGACCCACACACACACACACACACACAAGGCAATGCGTCAAGTTGGTTCATAGCCAAAGTGCTTACGAATGGACTAGGGCAATGCATTAAAATGATTGAAAGCAAATAGCAAGCGGCGGAAATAAACCATATCCATTCCACCCCATCAAATGTCGTACGTTGCCTGTCCGTCCGTTCTGCTCATTGATTTCATATCTAATTTTCACACCGCACGCAATACTCGCCCACTCGCAACACCCACCCAAGAATCACCCCTTCTGTTGATAGCAACAGCATCTGCATTCCAGTTGCAGCAGCAACACCACCGCACCCAGTAATTTCCGGGCCTCATGCCTTACCCCTAAAAACAAAAACAGGAAAAAAACAAAGCGGCGCATGCGTTTTCTCTATTCTCCAAAAAAAAAAAAAAAAGAAAAACAAGAACCCCTCTCAAAAGTCTACACACACACACACAGGTCAGCTGCAATCAGTTTTGAAATCGATAAACCGGAAAATTCACCGCTCTAGGCTTGAGCTTTTATTTTGTACTTGTAATTCTCTGTAGAGTTCAGGGCTAAAAGCGGCATTGATGCTCAACCCCATCGACCTGTCTCTCTCTCACGGCGCCGTCGCCTTGTCCTGTTGCAATTATTTTAAGCTTTCCATCCTACATTTCAGTCTCTATACGCGTCGTGTGTCAAACAGACGGTAAATCCTTAAAACGTAATAACGCGTTGTGCTTTTTGTTTATGTAGAACAAGAAAAAAGAACCAAAAGACCTACAAATTTTATATATATATAACAAAGATTAAAGTGAAATTAAAAATTATTGGAAAATATGTCGGCAATTGGTGAAAACGGGCAGAACGGCGTTTACAGGCAGCGCCCTTTAATTTGTTCCATTTTGGATCCCAGTAAGTTTGTGCAACTTTAAAAAACTCACCCCGTATAACCCCCCAAGAAGCAACAACAAAACTAACCTGTGACAACTAACCTTTCCAATTGTGTAACTCTAATCTCTACTCCGTATTTGTGGCTAATAAACTGAATGTTTCCTTCCATTATTGTGGGTGCGCTTTAGTTTTGTAAATATTTTTACAATAATCACTCCGCCTCTGCACGCTATTTTTCCTTTTCTTTGCCGCACACTACACGAAACTAACCGCTAACTAACGAAAATCAATATATCCCATCGCCTATTTGCAGATGCCTGGTTCAAGCCCGAACGTTTGCACCCACAAGGTAAGTGACTCTCAAACTGTACATCGACCACTGCTTGACCAAAGGAACGAAAAAAAAAATAATGTTAAATATGATAACCTGTAACTGTACAAGTGTTACTTATGATGTCATCGAAAGCCACCCCCTGTTTCTTAAGCCTATAAGAATGCACTGCTTATTAGTGTTATTATGTTTGTTGTTGTTGTTGCTATTGTTGTTCTCATTGTGCTTTTGCTGACAATAATACAAAAATGATTATGATGGGAGGGGTGTGCGCCTGAAAGTATGTCATACGACTATTGTAAATATCCTTGCAACTGCATTGCACTGTGGGTAATTTTTCCATTTTTCATTTAAAAACTGCTCAAAGTTTAACCGTTTTATTTTATTGTTAAACTAGTTGAATGTCATTGGGAAAAGTTTTTGGAAAATTTGTTAAAAAGTTGGGCCTCATTTAATTTTGGAATAAAATTACATTTGTTTATTAAAGCTAAGTTTTTTGACAGCGGAATCGACAGATTATTTCTATTGAGGTGAGGTTATAGAGTTAGGTGTGACCCCTTCAACCCCAAAATTCCACCATTAAATAGCTAAATACCACCAAATGTGAAACGGTCACACTTTTCTTGTCGGCTCTGTTTTGATTGCATTTGAATTTAGTTAAGTATTTGTTTCTTTTTTAATATTCGAAGCATAGAATGGAAGTCTCGTTGTCCGTTTTCTTAATATGTATACGAATATTTTCTCAATTGTTAGAGGCAACATTAGCGACCCCTACAAGTAGGCTTAGGCACGATTTCTCAATGTCCGGCTAGTCAAACTGACCTGAGTTTTGCTGAAAGCAAGTGTTTTATTTTGAGATTGAGAAAAACCACAAAAAAAACAAAACCCTTCTCTTCCTTCACCTCTTTTTTTTTTTCCTTTTTTACATTTTATATTTTTTTCATAGATAGACAAACAGCTGAGTTCCAAAACTTGCTAAGACAATTATGTTTTTCATCCACGCATGAAAATTGTGTTGGGTAAGGGGTTTTTTTCCAAATTTTAGTCAACTCACTTAAATAGAGCAGTTTTTTTTTTTTTTTTTTGCTCATGTTTTTCAGTTTTCATTTTAGTTCAGTTGCTCACTTGCTTATCAACTATCCTTAGGGCATTCTGACGACTATCGATCATTCGAACTAATTTTAATCCTTCGTTGCTGGTCAAACGGTTTTTTTTTAATCCACCCCCACCCGCAAATGTGATTTTTTATTAAAGATTTTTAATGAAAAGACGATTGTGACTGCCACACCAGCATGTTGCTTACATTGAAAAAAGAGAAACTCGAGAAAAAAAACAGCTGATTAATCAGCGAACTAAGGAAACAAGTCACTGAACAACTCACTGAACAATTTTCACCGAACAACTCACAGAGCAATATAGCCTGAACAAGACTCACTGAACAAAGATGAACAATGATCATGTTCAACTCAACTTTGTTTACTCACTCATTATCCACTCAACAACTAATGGAAATGGAATTGAAAAAGACAGAGCAACATATTAATAATGCAGGAGTGTACAGGTTGAGGCCTTTTTATTTTACTAATCGGGATAAAGGTAAATTTATTAAACAAATCAGTTTGACTATTGCTTTATTACCAGCAGGAAACGTATCATATCACTTAAATACTTCAGTTTAATGGATTAAAGACATTTAAGGCGAAAATTGTGTGATGTGTACGGAGAAGATGTGTTGTACGGAGAAGATGTGTTGACCGAACGCCAATTCCAAAATTGGTTTACAAAATTTCGTTCCGGCAATTTCGATCTTGAGGATGCACCATGTCCTGAAAGGCCACTTGAAGCCGATTTGGATAAAATAAAGTCGTTGGTCGATGCAAATCGTCGAATAACAACTCGAGAGATTCCTGAAAGATTAAATTTCTCTAACGCGACCGTGCACATAAATCGTCTAGGATTAATTTCGAAGCTTGACACACGGGTTCCTCATGTTCTTACAGAACGAAATTTGCGTCGTCATATTCTCCAGACTTGCAACCTTCGGACTATTACTTGTTCCGGTCTCTGCAAAATTTTTTGGCTGGGAGAATCTTCACCTCAAATCAGGACGTCAAAAACCCCTTGGACAAGTTTTTTGCTTGCAATGATAAAAAATTTTATGAGCTTGGAATCAATCTTTTGCCCGACATATGGCAAAAGGTATTGCATAAAAATGGAGAATGTATCATTTCATAAAATGTTTTACACAATAAAAAAAAATTGTGTTTATTTTGAACTAAAAAAAACAAAATTACTTACTAAAAGGACCCAATAAGTTAAAAATAAGCTTAACTATTAAAAAGAGACATACAACTTCGCTAAGAAGACTGTTAGATCGTACACAGTCACATACATAAGTAAAACAATAGCTGCATATATCACTACAAAATACCCTGTTCCCTTGATATCGTGTGTTTTCTTTACATAATACACCCACACTCAAAATAAAAAAAAATTTTTTGGTTTTTTTTTAAAATTAACACCTTCTCTGATTCTTGTAACATAACATCACCTCAAACCGTCTAAAACTGCAGGTTTAGTTAAGCCATTAACATAAAATATCCATAGAAAGCGAGCTTAGGGTACATTTAAAAAACTGAGTAAGACGTGATGTTTTCAGAAGTCTCTTATATCAAAATTTAAGGGTCTCATACCAGGTTTTTTAAAAAGTTTGATTTTGTCGAACTGGGAATAATTTTTCTTAATTTTTCAAGACTCGGAATTAAGATAATTGTTCTCCAACAAACTTTGGTGGCGCTGCGTTTTAATGCAAGTGACAGCTTTCTTATCACTGTAGTGGCTTTGTAGACAAAGCGCGACTCCGACAGAGTCAAATTCTCCATCCATCTATCTCCATTTCTCTATATTTGTTCTCCAAAATATATTTTCTTAACTCAACTAGGTCCACAAGCAAATGTTCCTCAGCCACGGAAAAGTTTTTCCCTCTTGGTTTTTGATTCTTTGTTTCAACACACGCAATTTTTTTTAACTTTTTCGCAAATAGCTGATTCGGCCTATATATTTAACAGTCTCTGGTCACTCCATTAAAGCAACAGGAAATGATCGGTATCGGGTGAAACTGTCGTTGAGAAAGCCAAAGTACTTAAGCTTAGGTCATTTCGAGCAACAAATTTGTCCGGCGATTACCTAATCTGAACTTAAGAGAAGTTGTGCCTTAATCATCAAAAAAAGTTAAATATTTACTGACGCATTTATTTGATAGCCGTTTTCTTTGGCGAATTTGAGCAATCTCAATATATTTCTGTTGAGAATTTATTGTGAAACCGAAAAAATGTCAATACCATCCTAGACAAAACTAGTTAAAGAAGGGTAATTTATTTGCAAGAGGTGAGACTTTTTAGGGAAGAAAGGAAGCTAAGGCTGGTACTCTATTAAACTGTTTTTTAATCTTATTTTACACAACTGGTCAGCTTCACCAGAAAAGTGTAATACAATTTTATTCTTGCACCTTAAAATGCTTTGAAAATAGCTGCTTACTACACAAGCTTAATAAGATCAAGTGCGACCATTACTAAAATCTAGCTCAGCTGGTGAAATCAAAATCAATGACTAACAGATTGTCAGATGCCGAGTACAAAAGCTCAAAAACGTCAGCAATTCGAGAATGATGGTTAGTCATTCCCAAACGATTTTTTCATGAGCGTTTATAAGCTGATTTATATATACAAAAGCACAATAAAAATGGCTAAACTGTACTGTACATATATACAAAGTAGAAAGTGCATGTCTACAGAGCACTATTTAAACCACAGCCCCCTTGCATGCGAGACTCGTGTGGCTGGGTTGCCCCCCTCCCCCCAGACATAAACACCCTGTGTTTTCCAGCCGCTGTGCTCCATATCAGCTTGCAGTTCGCAGTAATGAAAAGTTTACCTTTATTTTTCTATAAACTATCATAAACGAGGAGTAGCGCAACTTAGCTTAGCATGCGATCCGATTACGTTTAGCGCTTGAGTGCAAATAGAAGGTAACTGAACTTAAACCGAAAAACGACAACTAATTATAGAGGAGCTCTAGACATGGAATAGTTTTTTTTGGTGGTTTGTTATACTGCGCATGGCGTATGCAAAAAAAGGAGGAATTTAAAGCAGCAGGAACAATGAACTGTGGGTCATTTTTGCGAATTTTAAAAAGAAAAATCATTTTCAAAGTGTTTAAAATAATAGTTTTTTTTGTCATCAACAAAATATAAAATGAAAAAAAATGTTCGTCAAAACTACACTCAGAAAAAAAGGAATTCTTAATTTAGTAGGTCCGAGATTTAGACCGTTTTCTTCCTAAAGTTTAAGGACTATTTTGTTCATAATTTAAAATCATAAGAATGCGAATAAATAATAAGTATGGCAATTTAAAAAAATAGAGGATAATTACCCTTACCTTATTTTCGTTTTGATCAATGCTAGCTGATTGATTTCCAAAGCTGACCAATAGATGGCGCATCTTTTGTGATGGCGCATGATTTTTTATATTCATCCGATTTTCATTAAAGTCGACTAAATTGTGCTAAAGCAGATAATATTGATATCTGGTCAGTTTAAAGAAGCTACCATTGAAAACAAGAAAGTTTTTCTGACAAGAACTAGTTTCTCGACCGATCGTTCCTATGACAGCTATAGGCTATATTCATCCAATCCGGCCGGTTCTGACAAATGTGCAGCGTACCGAGATAGCTTTAAAACTGACGGAGGAGTTAGCATAAGTACAGACGGACTAACTAACTCAACTCAGCTCGTCATGCTGGTCAAGAATATATATACTTTATGTAGTCGGAGATGCTTTCTTCTTAAGGCAATTTTCAGTAAAAGCCGCCTGTATGCCCTAGTGTAAATTGAGCTATTAATTGTGTGCCAAAACTTGACTAGTGAATATAAAACAAAATATATTTGCAAAGACAAAAGGTGAAACAAGCTTTGAATAAGCCAAAAATTGACTTGGCCCTTTAAGAAATTGTATGCAAAATAGCTGCATCAATAAGGAAAATTAAAACAATGTTTGGAGTAGGTGATGGCGGCTCTTTAGGTCTTGTTACAGACAGAGTTTTATTGATTGTATTTTTTAATGTTTTTAAGTCTTGGGAGTTCAAGAACCCCAGTTAAGCTACGGAATTGTTAAATAAAGTTATTTTAAGTTGTTTGTAAACATGTCAGTAGAATTGTCTGCTTGTTTTCGAATTGATGGCGCACGAGTTGGAGGAACCCTTTGCAGCATTGATCAGCTTATTGACCAAGCACTCGGCAATGATCTTGGTGTTGCTGAAGGCATCCCCACATGCTCCAGTGCACAGCAGCCAGATGGCCTGGTTAACGCAACGCAAGGACGACACATCCACCATGAATCATCTCGAGCGAGCGGTTGACAGTGCGACAGGAACTCAGCTTCTTGCCATTGTTGCGTCTCTTCAACATCAACGTGCAGGCTAGCCGCTCCACAATGTGGCACTGGACCTTGCGGAAACGCTAGGCTTCATAACATTATTCCAGCGCTTTGAACTGCCTTTCAGATTTCTTTTTATAATTTGCGGTTTGCTGGTGTCTCGAAATGTTCGAGCCATACCAAGAATTTTTAACCGATTCTTTGAAAAATTTTACAACACTTCAAAACATTACACTTTTACACATTTACGACTGATTTTTTATACATAAGCTAAGGCATGTTAAATGTGGTAATTTTATTCTCATGTGTTTTGTTGTTGCTTCGTAAACTTTAGGATTTAGGCTCTTATTTCTTCTTTTCAATCAATTTTTAAATCTATTAATGATTGACTAGCAGTTACCCGGCGAACTTTGCCACGACTCCTTTTGCAGTTATAACTCAAATCAAACATTCAAAGCTGATTTGACAATTGACATCTATCCCGGGTGTAGCTCAGCGTCTAGTGTGCACGACCGCTGTGCAACAGGTCGTGGGTTCGATCCCGCCTCTGAACATCTAATGAAAACGTTTTTTCTTTGAATAAACCTACACACACGGTCATCCCTCACTGCTGTTGGCGCCAGCTTTGTAGTAATTAGCCTTGCAAAAGCTTCTCACACTGCCGTTCGGATTCGGCGTAGGTCCCTTTCTTTTGTGCGAAAATTAGAAGCGCACAAGCCAAGAGATTGAGAGGAGCTCGGCTTTTGGCCCTTTGGGGCTGTGTCAAGTCATTTTACATTTACAAATCTTCATGACAAACTAAACTTATTATAAAGTTCGATCTTTACCACACATATCAGCCGGTAGTTTTCGTAATATTTTGAACTATTTGAAAACCATTTAATCTAATCCTCCTACTTCCTATTACAGTTGTCATCTATTATATGAGAAATTTGCAAATTTCGCGATTCTCTGGACCATTCGATTTACACTATTTGTCTATTTACCAGTCTTCTTTTTTTTGACCATTTGGTCCTATTTGTCGCCGTTGTGACAATCTTTCAGCAACAGACTATCTCCAAGCTTCAGCTTATACTGCTGTCTCAGCAGCTCTCTGGGATGCAATGTGTTCAGCGAATTGTTGGCGTCGATTGCTCGACTGCTTCGGCGTTCCTGCAGATTCCTGGCAATTGTTCATGAGTTTCAGAAGCACAATAGGATGCGATGTGATCAGCCGTCGATTGCTCGACTTTTCTGACGATTCCGCAGCTTTCCGATATTTCGTTTTAGAATTGTTGAAGTTTATTTCTTTTTAACCGTTTACAGTTAGAGCGATTCCGTTCGATCTACTCAATAGTTCGATAAGATTGAAAATTCTCGATCCAAGAACGAAATTCTTGATCCAAGTATGAATGTTTGATCCCGTTTTTCTTGATCCAAGAGCTGCAATTCTTGATCCAGTCGGTTACAAAAACTCTTCTGTAAAAAAAGAAGGGGGAGTAGAATTTAGGGTGATTTCGGAGGGGGAGGGGTTGCCTGGGAATTTTGGTTGGGGGGCGGTGAGGGGTTGGTACCAACCACACCAACCCACCCCACTCCATTTATTCTGAATTATTTTAATTTTTTTATTTTATTTTATACTTACCTTTACTGCGACTCGAACTCGGCACCTCGAAAGACTGCACTCACAGACACCACCGCTTAGACAACAGCATCACATGTAGGATGCCTTGAGCATCGTCCAAATTTATATTATAAACTGACGGGGAGCGCTCTTCACTCGTTTGTTTCCCCACACACCTCTCTACCACAAAAAATCGAAGCAGTGAGAGCGGGTTCATCGCTATTCTCTCAAATGTGCTTGGTCTCCTCTCTCAGTTTCTTTTCCTCACACTCCTCGCCTAAAAACACCAAACAGAACGAATTTAGCTCGATTTCAAGCGCGAAATTCTTAAAAATTCAAGAATGAATCAAGAGCGTTCGTACTTAAATTATTCGTTCTACTTTATCCTGGGTGTGTACGCTCATATGAAAATGAAAAGTTTATGAAAATTTCGCAGATTTTTCACCATTAAAAGAAAGTTAAATAGCCTACGTACTATTCCAGGTTATGAACTATCTGTGCGTAAAATTTTGTCCAAATCCGTTCAGCTATATCTGCGGGATTGCGTAACGAATATACAAACTTTCCCATTTATAATACTGGCAAGATAACATCTGATTCAATCTAGGACATACGTAGATGAAGTATGAAATTATATTTCGGTTTGTAGCTATTGTTTAGTATAATATTTTTCCCCACTCCCTTAAAGTATTCCGCAGATAATAAATAAAATGGTTCTCAAATTGATTATCTGCCATAGATACAAACTTATTCCCTTGCAAACAATTCCTTTTATATGCAGAAAACAAGTTAATTGGATTACTTCCTTAATTTTCTTTCTCCCCCGTTGTCAATTTGCTAAAAATTTTATATTAGAGTGGCCGGCAAGCCATAACCCCATGTCTTTATGGTTACCACCCATTGCCTAGGCATTGCCTCTCGACTTGACTTCCCCAATTTGGGTTTGCCCACAGCACTTAAACGCTCGCCATCCCACTGTGGCCACTCCATGCTGCATGAGCACACACCAACACTCAGTCAACCAACCTACATCTAGTACACCTTTCCTCAGCCGCTGGTCTTGACCATTAAGAAAGTTAGCCAGGCGTCAACTGTAAACGAACGATTTATGTTTTCATAATTAGTTAAGCGTTATAAAAAAAATTATGATTAATATTGTTAGCAATTTTCCGGTTTCATTTTTGGGCATGACCACATGCCCGGTGTTTGAAATCTAAACCAACCGGCTTTTTTATACTTTACTGCAATTTAAAACGTCTCGAAATAGAATCAAAAGATAGCAGAGGGTCCCGTGTTTACGTGCAAGATTTTCTTGTGTATCTTTGTGTATAATATTAATTATTATATATAGAAGCTCCAGGCAAGGCGATTAGATCATCGACGGCATTTTTTGCACCCAAAAAAGAAATAACAAAAATTTGCATTCAAGTGCGAAACCAAGATAAGCAAGTAATGACTTAATTCGCCAACATTTTGTGTATTGTAGTGATAAGCAATGCAGAAAAAATGAACGATAACAAGCTGGCATTCATATCAAGCCTTTTATTACAGTTTAGTTTCACTTTTTCCGACGTCAATTCCGGAAACGAGTAAACAAAATTTAATCTTAGGCGCCTCTACTAAAGCAGTGTCGACTGCTTTGACAAGCTGTGTCTAGCTCAAGCAGTTGGTCAAGCAGTAGCCCGCCCCCTTCAAAAAAATTAACCTTGAATTTGCGAACTTGAGAGTGAGAAAGTGTGAGAGCGAGAGGAGAGAGCTTAATACAATTGTTATTGTTTATTAAGCTCTCTAAAAAAATGCCTTTTCCCATGCTCATTCTGCTCTTGGCCATTTCTAAATATTTCTACGAGTGTTTGCGGTGTCTGCCCGGCCGGCGCGGCGTCAGCTTCGCCTTGTTCACAGTTTTTTTGCTAATTTTAGCTTTTTAGCTAAGTATTCAGCCATTTCACTGCGGTTGTTGGTGTTGTTGTTATGCGGTTTAACATGAAAAGATTGCGACGTGGGTTGCTCTTGGGCACTGGGCATTGGGTTGAAGAGGCACACTGTGTTGGGTGTACTATAGTAGGGCTTCGATATGGAGCACAAACTGCTAGATTGATTGAAAAAGGCTTTGATTTTGATACTCTTCAGTTTTCTTCTATGCGCCGATACTAAAAATTAAAATTACGTCTCTCCTTAACACCATATAACGGTGACAACTAAGCGATCTCGACTGTACTCAATCTTCACACGCTATTCAACTGTACGCAAAGTTGGAAATACTTGACGTACCCATCTGGCAACACTATAACTTTTGACAGCGATGCCAGATCAACTATCTCTTAAACGTTTAAGACTTCAAAGCCCTAAAACTCTGAAGATTAGTCTGTAGGGTGAAACGCTTCTGAACATATTGAACGTATTGTTCCCGGACTGATTTTAAAAAGCATCGAACCCAAGGTTACAGTTCGAACCTTAGATTCTGACATACTTATTATACTCAGGCCTGTTATCGTTTTCGAATTCAAGCGATCGGAATTGGTAACAGATCCAACAAAGGTTTGGAGAATTCGATTGAAGCTTTCAAAGATCAAGACAGTTGGATGCTGATAAATTGCAATTAGAAGATAAGAACCGTGTCACTTAATCGGTTTTCGAAAAAGGGAAGAGTTTCCAATTCCGCATAATTTGATCAAAATCAAAATGTGTGCGTAAACACAACGTACAAGCAAGTGCGTATGTGTGAAAAACGAATACATGCAGGATATAGTTAATTCGGTGCAAAATCGGTAATTTTTTAAGAATTTTTATTGGCGATACGGATAGTCTCAGCTCAATTTTGGTTTTTGCATGTGATAGGGCAACATTTAAACAACATGTGTGAATTTTTTCATCCAAAAATATTAAAAATTGAATGAGATACAGGCAATCTCCGGCGGCGCCTCGAAGAAAACACGTTTTGCGGTGTACACGATAACTGGTCACAGAATCATCTTAAGTGAAAAAATCAAATTGCATTAGTTAAAGGACAAGATTCCTCAGGTAACGCTGTTGAGTTTTTATTTTTTTTTTTTTTTTTCGATTTTTTAAGGCACTTGAAAGTCAAAAACACAGATTTTCGGCCAAAACGTCGAGATATTTGTTGCTCTAAAAATAATAAATTAAAAAAAAAAAACTCCACAGCGTTACCTGAGGAATTTAGTAGAGAAATACTGTGCAAAATCTCAAAACGATCCGTCCGATAGATATTGCAGGATCGTGTACACCGACTTTGAAAATGGTAACTTTTAAGGAGAGCGTTTTAAAGTTTTGGACTCTCGAAAATCGAATATAAAACGGCCGGCCGACCTGCGTTCAACTGCGCATAACTTCGGAAGTTTTACTCGGATCGATCTAAAATTTTAACACAATATTCTCGAGATGTTGTGCATTCAGAAAAAAAAAATAAAAAAAAAATGCAAAAAAAAAATTTAAATACTAAACCCAAAATCTTTATTGATATATCGTTTAAAGAAAAATCACATATCGCCTAATTAAACAATCGACGTATCGATACGATATTGGTCGGATTTTTAAAGAACTTTCACTAAACCAATTCATTAAACGAAATTCTCCCCTCACTTGTAGATTCTGTTGTATCTGTCTCATAGGGCAAGTACCTGCTGTGTACCCGTTTTTCTCTCCCCCACCCCTTCTCATCACCTTTGTGTTTACCTGCTCGCGATGCGCTTGCAAAGACATGCTCTTTCCATCTCAAATCGAAACCCGTCTGCTACCTAAACTGCATTCAATGCGGAGTAGATAAAGAGATACAAAACAGCGACAACTGCGTTAACAGCTACAAATGCGTATCGCTACGCAGCGAAGCGCACGACCCTCTCACTCTCGCAAACAATCATCATCATCATCCCTCCCTCTCTCTCTCTCTCAGTTCTCTCGGTTCTATTTGCAATTTGCCATATGCAGGGGAGGGTGAGTACTCGCACTCGTACCTACTACATACCACAATAGTGTGTTTGCCCTGTGCTGAGCGCATCAGAAATTAATTGTACTTTAGTTGATATACGGACTTTGAGAACGTCGCACAGATCGAGGAGAAGGCATCGTGTTGTACCGCACCCGTAAGATACATGTCAGCTGTTGAACCCTACGCGTACGCGGTGACCTTCTTGCTGCACTTGCCGCTTGACAGCTACACGAGATTACTTTGTCATTGTCGCCGAGGCTGAGGAATTGGCATTTAACAATTGCGGAAATTTTCTAATTATATAAGTTGAATAGGTGTCGTCGTCTATATTAATCAAGTCTGACCGAAGTGCACCTACCTTTCCCTTGTGGGTAGTTACTAATCATCAAAAAATATCTATAATCAATATAATAATAATATAATAATAATCCTATCTGTGGTGAAACTACGACGATCGCCTAGTCACTGTGCGCGCGACTTTGCTTCTATTTTGATATCAGTTCCGAGTGCGAGGAACTTTTCGTCGCGGTCTTTTGGTTCGATCGCCTCGCTGATGGTTTTCAGTTAATGTTAATGCCCGCCGCCGTGTAGCTGCATTTTGCATCCGTGAACCGCGTGTGTTTCCGTGTGTTTGTGTGTGGAAACTTTCGCTTTATTATTTGCTTGTTCTTTCCTTTTTTGCAGTCGAGAAAGCTTTCAATTGTTAGCGCTAGATATATCTGCATATAGTACATACATATTAGCTCATACGAAATGGCTGCTGCTCTGGAAACGCTACAGGCTCTGCTCCAAACACTGGGTGAACTGAAAGAGTTGCCCCTGAATCGCGAGTCGTGTAAGTATTTGCTCCATTAGTCATCGTTAAATGAAATGACAACTTTGCTCGATAAGGTCTGAGAGGGCCTTTTTGGTCGACCCGCATGGCCATTCTGTTCTTTCTGTTGTCGTGCGTCGTCGAGTTGTTTCTAATTGCAGCTATAATTTATTTATAAATATTTTTTTTTTTTTTTGGTATGTTAGAAAGAACCAAAATGTAAAAAAAAATGTTGTAAACTATAAAATATGTGGATACGAGCTAAGGGAACGTGCTGGGAAGAATAAGAATAGTGTGCTCAGATTGGGTTAGGGCGACCTGGTAAATGCTCTTTTGTGTTTATCGATTTGTTGATATTGAAAAAACTTCAAATATACTAAGATTGTTCTGTATCTTTATTAGCATCTTGAACAATTTCTTAAGCTACCTATGGGGTTTCCATTAAAAAGATGATTTTACGAACCATTCGAAATGGAGATACCGTTAAACGATCGTAACTATTGGAAATTTACCCAAACGATTGGAATAAATATATTGGTTAATTTTGGGATCTTATTCTATACCTGGATTAGTTCCTAAAATTTCAATCAAGTTTTGTTTTTAAATTCAAAGCAATCTATGTACTTGACGTCTCTCGGGTCCTGAAAATTGTGTTGATAGGCTAATTTCACAAAATTGTATTATGTTTTAAATACCCTTATCAGCGAATTAAGTCTAAACCAACTGGGAATTTCATTCCATATTTGATAAGGTTCAAACTTGTTCGAAACCTTTCTTGAACCGGTAAAATGTGAATGTCAGTATTACCAACCCACACCCCTAATTTCAAGTTCATCAGAGATGAGAGCCTGAACCACTTTTGAAACGATTAGGTTGGGTTCGGAACCGCTCTTGAATCAGTAAAATGTCTAACTCAATTTCACTAAAACAGAAAATTTCCAGTTTATAGCTTCTTAACCGATTCGGTACGACTTTTTCACCGATTCGGAACTGTTATTGAACCAGCATACTCATCTTATTTGAGACTCGAAGCTTAAATAATTTCTGAGTTAATGGTCTAAGCCAATGAGGAACCCAAACCACAAATTTTAAGTTCATAGATTAGATAGATTCCGAGATATGGCTATGAACCGTTCTTGATCCTGTTCATTTTGTCTCGGAACCGGTTTTATATGGCTTCTTCACAGAAGCATATTTTTAAAAAAGTTATCGTCATCTCTGAAAACGCAATTTGCTGTCCTCATTAAGCTGCTTTAGCATTTGCATCTTGAGAACATTTGTTTTTGGGTACAATTTACAAAATGAATGGCAACAAAGTATACAGATTAAACATACTTTACCAATTGGAACTTATAAAACATAATATCTATTGTTGGCAAGGGTTTAAAGTTTATCCAGGTGAAAACATTCTTTGTAAAAGTTAAACTATTGCGTGGGCCAAACCATTGATGTGTTCAGACCTGAGGTCTTCAGCCCAATTGCTGCTACATTGGGAGTCTTTGAATTCTGTTGTTCATTGTTTATTGTGCTATTATTGAAGTTATTGTTAAGTTTATAAAGGTTAATTGAATTGCTAATTCTAACCTTCTTCCAATTCGCGCGGCTTAATGTAGTGATGCCCACTTCGTCTGAATTCTATGTAGTTTACGTAAATCAAACTCAAAAATCAAGAACTCTGAAATCACTGATCTTCATTATGCCATTCGTGTTAGAGTCGTGCCGTGAACCACTTTTTAGCCTCTTTAATCCCGGAAAATGTCATATTACCAACGCAAGTTTTTATACCCGTTACTCGTAGAGTAAAAAGGGTATACAAAAGTCGTGCAAAAGTATGTAACAGGCAGAAGGAAGCATCTCCGACCCCATAAAGTATATATATATTCTTGATCAGCATCTTCTGTCCGTCTGTCTGTATGAACACCTTCATCTCAGAGACTAGATGAGCTTGAGCCACTATGTAAACTCCTATTGTCTGAATAACTAGAATTTTGACTTATTTCAATTAGTTACAATCTCTGAAAGTTTCATAAAGATAGGATAAAACAAATTTTCACCCCATTTAATCGCGTACCTCTGCTCTAAAGCACGCTGCATTTTTTTTTATGAACCAAAAAACCCAAAAAAAACGGCCCCCACCAAAGTACAGTCGCGGCGGAAGAAAAGCAGTTCTATTACTTTCCGTACAAACCCTGTATGTTTAGTCTTCTGAAAGGGATAATGATCTATATCTATAATTTTGAATAAGACCGTATTGGCTTAGCCTAACGATTTGTAGACTCTTTCGCAGATAACAAAAAAATTACTCGGCATTAGTTCAGATTTTGTAATGTATAATTTTTCTGAGCTGGGACAAAAATTTTATCTCACTTGGCTCGGTATAAGGTTCTCTGTAGGGATGTCGGATATTTCAAAAAATATCTATATCGATATTTTTGGCGATATTGAAAAAGTATCATTTCAATATATCGATAATATCGTCTATTTGATGACTATGTGTCTTTACAATTAGCAGGTCTATTGAGGTAATAAGGGTGTATTTTGACGCATGAAAAAACTACATTCTGATAAAATGGATTCAATGTATTTTTATAAGTTTAAGAAAAGATATATATTTTATTTCATTTATAATAGGAACTTCTGGAAACTTTTTCATGTTTTTATATTAATGGGATTAAGAGAAAGCATCTTCTCTTTAAAACTTAAAAGGTAAACATGTCATTATGATTAATACGTTGAATTCAAATTTGATTTAGCTCATTGAATCATCATAGTCGTAGGTATATTTTTTGTTCTTAAGTGATTAGTTTTTTTATTCATTTTTTAGTATAGAGCTTTATAGCTGAAATATACCACAAACATATCCAAAAAAACGTATAGTCCTATATCCACAAATCGTAAGAAATTCTGTTTTTACCAATAATCGTTAGACACGTTGAGTTATTTGCTCATCGGTCATTCGACTTCTGTAGTCAGAAACCACACTTTTTATAGCCGAAGCCAAGCGATCCGATGGCACTGAGCTTCCTGGTGTAATAAGATATGCCAATCCATTGGCATTGCAATGCCAAGTCAGATAGCACTGGCAATGCGGGTGACCGCTCCAGGTTTAGCGACGGAAAATTTATTTAAAAGTCCAATGATTCTGCTTGGTTTGAATTTCCGTCTAAAAAAATTCAAAAGATTTGAAATATAAATTTTATGATTTTCATTAGCGCTTCCAGAGATTGAACATATCCGATCCTGGCTATGGTTTTTTGTATAGACATACAAGCATACGTACAATATCAGTATAAAATAAAAATGCACAATATACGGACATGCATAAAAAGCGGAGGTCAATATCATTTATACTTACATTTACCGATGTAGGTTTGCAATTCAGCCAAGCATCTCTATGCTTTTCCTCTAAGTGCGCCTTTATGTTAGTCGAATTGCCACTGGTCTTAATAGTTTTATTACACAATTTGCACTGGGAAAAAAAAACAAAAGAAACAGTTGATCGCAGCAGTGTGACCGAACGCTGCAAGCAAAATATCGTTGAAAAATGTCGCCAAAAAATATCCGATATATCGCCTCTGGAAAATATTCGATAACGATATATCGTATTTTTGGACAAAAATGTCGATATTCGATATTATTTTCGACATCCCTAGTTCACAGTAAGCAATATGTCAGCATTTCGTGTTCGAACCGGTTCGGTTCAAGGACGGTTTGTAGCCCAGCTATTAATTATACTATAAGAAGAAAAACTTTCTTTTATCAAGAATTCTTTATTCTTAAAGCAACCATATTTTGGAACGCGTTCCTTATCGGAGTAAAAAAAAATATTTTTTAATTATTCGCCAAACACTAAAGCCTTTTTAGAATGGTTCAAGTGTGTCGTTTCAATCAAATCTTTGGTAATTTTAAACTTTTCCAGTTTAAATCATTATACCCTTGCAGAGGGTATTATAAAATTGTGCGGATGTGTGTAACGCATTGAAGGAAGCATCTCCGACCACATAAAGTATATATATTCTTGATCAGCATGACGAGCTAAGTTGGTTTAGCCCCGTCCGTCCGTCCGTCTGTCTGTTTCTATGCTATCTCCTCCGTCAGTTTTAAAGCTATCCTCACCAAACTTTGCACGAAGTCTTCTGGTACATATACGCTGCACATTTGTCGGAACCGGCCGGATCGGATGACTATAGCATATAGCTGCCATAGGAACGATCGGTCGAAAAACTATTCTATTCTAGTGAGAAAAACACTTTTTGTATACTTTTAATAGTTTTAAAATGGGACCGCATTCTATAGAAAAACTTTTTTCCAAACGTCTTTCCAATGCGTAATTAACAGTGTATTATGCTTTTCCAAGATTTGGTCGAAAAAGAAGTTCTAGTGAGAAAAACTTTATAGTTTTAAATGGGATCGCCTCCAAATTTCGTAATTAACAGAAATCAGACATCCATATAGTATAGATCCCATAGAAAAATAAGGTCCAAAAAGTAGTCTTAGTTAGAAAAACTTTTTTGTTTTCAATGGAAGCTGCAAGGGTATACAAAACTTCGGCCGAGCCGAAGTTAACTTTCCCCTATTTTTGAAATCTTAAAAAACTAAAATTAAAGGTGCGATAATCAGATAATTTCATTTATCTCCCCAATGCTATGAGTATACTTGTCTAGACTCTGGTCTAGACCAGCATGATTAATTTCTTGATTTCATACAAACTATTTGCAATCTAGTTTTTGGACCTTTATAAGTGTGTGAGGGGCAATTGTAGTAGTTTGTACTTCTGTTATCAGTAGTCAACATCTTTTGTTTTATTTCATGCAAACCTTCTGGCCATAACTCATATACCTCAACAGTGTCTGTTGGCTGTAGTTTTGGGATGTCTGTTTCATCTCTTCTCTTTTAATTATTTATTATTATCGAAGCTTATGCAATTTCATACATAATCGTGTTATATTCTGACAATGTCAGGTGCAAAGCACAAGTTGTATTTGTTTTAGTTTTTTTTTTTTGTGAGGGAATTATGTCAGCGGTGAATTCTCTCAGGCTGTCTGTGAAAGTTCTCTGTATTTGGGGAGCATGATATCATTTGAAGCAGAGCTTACTCACTTTAACGCGCCAAAAAAAAAACAAAAACTGGGGAACAAGTAAGAGCAGAGGGTTGTTGATGATGTCACTAACAGCATTTGAGTAGAACGTAAATTGAATTCGAATTTGCGTTTCATTTAACTTCCGAGTGACTGTCAAACTGTAACCAAGCAGTGCATTGAACTGTTGAATTGAAGTGTGGATTTTATTGATTTAGCTATGCTTCAACACTTCCATTAATTTTTTCGCCATTGTTGGTCACGCTTCGGTTACATGATTTATACATGTGTATGTATGCTTGTATGTACTTGCCACAACCGCACCCACTACGTCAAAATCTAACGTAAGTGTCAGACTACTAAACACGAAAGGTAAAAGCCGAAACCAAGTTCGTAGCTCTCTGGCCGGTTGACACGTCTAAAAGCCTACGTAGCCAACTTTTGTTGTTGCTATTGCGCCTTATCTTTTACTTTCAATATGGATCGAGACGCGCTCTTGCTCTCTATCAATCCAGAAAACTTGTTTCTCTCTCTCACACTCTCAAGCTGAAGCTCCCCCCAGAGAATTGGAGGCGGCTTGTGTGACTTGTTGGTATATTTTGTGTTTAAACTTCTTCCAGTTCTTTTACTGCTCTCGTGCCAGACGGTCGGCTGTATCGTCGTGTGCGTGTTTGTGTGTTTGTTTGTTTGTATGTGTTTTTGCTAGTGCATTGACTAACGATTTTCTTTGGTTAATTACACCAAAGCACGCCAAGTGATTTGATATTTTGAAATTTGGCGCCAAAGTTAGAACAACAATGGCCGGTGGCAACAAACGTTATTCCCGCAACAATTCAAATGGCAACTTTCAACAGCTGCCAGAACGTGGCCCAGGTAAAGACTACAACAACTACTACCACTCGCTTATCAACAGTGTCCACGTTGTCCACTTTGATTTTAGGAGAAAAAAAAATCAAAACCTTATCTTAAAAGAGTCGTTAAATTATATATACAACATACGTAAGAGAGGGAGGGGGAGCAACGTCAGCAAGCGCAGCCAACGTGGCCGAAAATCATAACTTTTTGATTTTTTGTCTACGTTGTGATTTTATGGATTTCAATTGCCACGTTGGGAAAATATGTACTTGATTCCAGTTTGCATTTTATAAATCAAGGTTATCAGTTGCAGTCCTGCTCTTATCTGCTGCCACTTTGAGCCACTTCACTTTCAGCGTAAACTTGTTTCCAATTTACTCTACAAAACCAGTTCCCAGGGCTTCTTCCTTATTATTACTTTGGATGACTTTCTCTGTATTTGTATCTGTCTCTGTAGCGCTTTCTCAGACAGTCGAACAACCTAATTTCTCAGTTGCATTGTCATCGCTTCATTTGTTGTCTCCTTTCTAATTTTCTAATTCGATTTGCATTTACATAATCTTCTCTTAGCAACGAATAATCTTTCCAGAGAATCCGACAAACTAGTTTATTTCACCTGGCTACTCTGTATTCATTGGAGCTGCTTACCCGCATCTTTGATATTTGCTTAGCTGTATGTGTTCTTTTTTTGTTTAGCATGTTTTACTTGCTTTCGACTGTTGCTGGTGGGAGTCCATATACAAAAATGTTGGTTTGGAGAAATGAGTTCAAGTGCGAAGAATTGGAGCTTCAATTGTCAATCCTAAGTTCACTAAGTGGGGTGTTACAATTTTGACAAGAAATAAAAATAGCACAAAGCATTTGTGACTTATGATTGAGACGAGATATTCTGTTCGAGATTTTATTAAGAAATACCTAGGTTAGCAACAAGGTGGAGAAAAGCGTACCGAACCTTAACCCAATTTGGTTTCCATCTGTTTGAAAAAGTTTCGTTTCAAAAAGAGACGCAATCTGAAAGCCCAACTTACATTTTCAATACCAATTTTTACCAAAGATTCATCTTAGTCGGTGAAGCCCGACTATAACATACTCTGTACCTGTGAAGTGCTGCCCATCACTATTGCGACCGGTGCTGCCCATAATTGTTTGTTTTTCTTATAACTCCTATAACCGTTCATCCGATCTTTACCATTGAAAATAAACTTCATCTGCCCTGCAAGTATAAGAGGAATATGTCGCATACATGTCACGCCTCTATCTTTTATCATCTCTGGAATCTGTTTGTTCATACTTACAGACGGACAGACAGACAGACGGACATGGCTAGATCGACTCGGCTGTTGTTGTTGTAACGGAAAGAAAGAAAAGTTTAGAGAGAAGAGTTTAGAAAATGAAATGGGGGTGATGAGAAGGTGGGTTAAGAGTGTGTGTGTGTGTTTTCGAGTCTCCCAGGTCTAGTCTGAGGAATGCTGCGACAAGACATGGTTGAGTCCAGAGGTGGTGCGGTGTGAGGTTGGTGGGATCAGCTGGGCAGTTGAAGAGATGGTTAGTGTCATGCGGGGCTTGCCCGAACTTGGGACACTCGTCTGCAACTGTGGGTTAATCCTTGCTAGGTAGCTGTTTAGCGAGGTAGAGAAACCAGATCGAAGCTGTGCAAGGGTCGTCCGGGTGCTTCTGGGCAGGGATTTTTCGGCGTCGCTCAAGGACGGAGGCCTACCTCCCAAGACAACGTTCGGCGTAAGGTGGTGTCCTCTGGTGAATGGCTTCTCTCGCTAACTTAGCTTCGGTGGTGGTGATGGTGGTGGCGTTTCCCGTTTGAGCAAGCACGTCAGGCAGGTGTAGACGCAAGTCTTGCCTGATGGTTCTTGGGGGCAGCGGGACTTGGAGTGCCTGGTAGTTTGGATGCCACAAGTGGTCACTTACGCCCAGGATTCGGGTCTCCTCATGTAGGTGGTCTACATGGGTCATAGTGTGGCACCCTGTAACGGTGCGGAGGGCAGCATTTTGCTCTCGCTGGAGGTTGCTACACTGCGTGTCGCTGAGTGCCGCTGTCCATGCTGGTGCCTCGTAATCGAACTGGGCACGGCCAATGGCCTTGTATGTAATCAGTAGAGTCTCCTTTTCTTTTCCCCAGGAGCTGCCAGCGATCGCCTTAACTGACCTGTTTCGATCTCTCACTTTGCGGGCTGTGTTCTCCGAGTGCCTCGCAAAGAAGAACAGGTTGTCAAACGTCACTCCCAATATTTTTGGGTATTTGCTCGTGAGAATTGTGGCTCCATCCACAGTGACGTTGAGCTGGGCGTTCACTATCTTGGTCCAAGTAGTGAATAAGGTGCCGCTGGATTTTCCTGGGGAGAGCGACAGGTTTCGGCTAGCCAGATATACTGAAACTGTTGGGGGAGGTAGGAGTTTAAACTCTCAACTACCTTGTTGTAGTCCCTGTCCGATCCTAGGATGGTGCAGTCGTCTGTATAGCTGACTAGCTTGAGTTCCGGAGGTGGTGTTGGCAAAACCAGACACATAAAAATTGAAGAGGAGTGGGGAGAGAACTCCACCTTGGGGGACTCCTTGCTTTAGTTTTCTGTACTTTGATTTAGCGTCACGGAACTCAACAAAGCGCTTGAGTGTGTTCGGGAGCGCTGTGCCTTCGATGTCCTTGAGTAGGATAACATGATTAACTGTGTCGAAGGCTTTTGACAGGTCTAGGGCAACCAGCACTGTGCGCTTGTGCGGACTAGGGGAGTTTAGCCCTTCTGCGATGGTGGTGGTGATTTCGCAGAGCGCAGTGCTAGTGCTACGGCCTATCCGGAAACCATGTTGATAATTTGCTAGCGGGAGGTGGTCTTGCAGGATGGGTAGGATGAGGGCTTCCAGAATCTTTATCGCTAGAGCAAGCAGCGTAATGGGCCTGTACGAGGTGCCCAGCTCAGTAGGTTTCCCAGGCTTGGGGAAAGGCAGGATTTTGCCCGTTTTCCATATGTCCGGGATGACCAAACTGGACATGCTGAGATTGAACAGACTGGTGAGGTACTCCACACCTTTCTGATCGAGCTTCTTTAGCATGATTGTGGCGATCCCGTCGGGTCCCACAGCCTTGGAGGTTTTGGCAAGATTGATGGCATTTGCCACCTCCTCTGCAGTGAAGTCGGGTGCCAGCGGGCTCGTCTGTGGATCCGGCGGAGGACGGCTCTGTGTGGTGTGCTGGATTTTCGGCTCTTAATGCATCTCGGATGCGAGCCTTTTTGCGGCTTCTGTTGGGAAGCAGCCTCGGAATTCTTCCAGCTGGGATGTGTCACTTCCCCGCACCTGTAAGGATTTTCCGGAAAATAACTTCTCCTGAGGTGACATCAGTGGCGGGCTGGGTTTGCTCAAAAAGCTCTTCAGTGAGGGCTGTGAAAGCGGTCCAATCTGCCTTAGAGAAATTCGTGTATAGTTTCCTCTCGGAGGACACGAATTCTGCATCACCGTGAAGGGTGAGGGTGATTAGCAAATGGTCGGAGCTTAGAGCAACATCCACGCTCCACTCAGAGATGGCCAGTAGGTTGGAGTTGACGATGGTGATGTCATGCGAGCTGCTGCAGTTTGGCGTGATTCGGGTAGGCTGGACCTTATTCACACTATCGAAGGAGGTGTTCTCAACCTGCTCTGCTATGCTGATTCCTCTAGGATCGTTACGAAGTAGAGAGAACCAGCTTTCATGATGAGCGTTTAGGTCGCCCATAATGATGCGGTTTTCACCTGTAAGCAGTTGAGTCAAGACGGGGAACATGCTGCAACAGGAGAAATATAGACATTTAAATTGTGTCCATCGGGGGCTAGGTCCATCTGCAGGAGTCTGTAATTTACATAATGGTGGATGATGAACGCCAGTCCACCACCTGCGTTTCGCTGTCTGTCCTGTCTCACAATGTTATATTCTCCTGCTGAGACAATATGAGCCCTGGGGGTGAGTTTTGTTTCCTGGACCGCTGATATCCGTATCTTCTTGCGGGTCATATAGTCAGTGAGCTTGGTGATTTTAGCTCTCAGCACGTTGTAGTTCCAGTGGAGTATCTGGAAACTTTCTACGATAGTGTGGTTGGCTATGGGCGTGGTGGTTATGTTACGAGCTTTAGCTTTGAGCGTTGGCTACCGGTGTTGTTGGTGGCGGAGGGTGCGCTAGTTCTTTGCTGTGGCGAGGGTGGGGGCAAAGACTGTGGTGCATTGGCTGCAAGCACTGTTGTGGCTGCCAGATTTGAGCAGCAGGGGCCATGAAATGGCCTACAGTAGTAACGGGGTTTGGCTGGGCGGGAGCATTTTAAATGCAGCCATTGCAGACAATCATAGCATTCGAAAGAATTGGCTCGGCTTGTTATCTTGCCCTTGCAGATCGGGCACCACCAGGTCCTATAGGACCTGGGATTGACTCGACATCACCGGCGCGAAGGATGAGAGTTCTTAGCAGACAGGCCGGTGCTGTCTGCTCAGTATGAAAAAAAACAAGGGGGAGAAAAGAGGAAAAGAAGGGGATGCGTATATACCTTGTTCCTCGTTTCCGTGAGTTTACAGTCCTTGTTTGGAGGATGAGCCTTTGAAATCGGGGATCTAAAGAGTTTTTAACAGGTACAGAGCATGCTATAGTCGGGCTTGACCGACTTTCTTTCTTGTTATTATAGAGTAGCTCTGAAAATAGTGTAACCAACTAAAAACCTATCTCTGCTTTAGACTTCAAATTATCTTTTCCCCACACACTTCATAACGTTTTCCAGTTCAACAAATCAACATCCCATTTGCTCCAAATTTTGTAGTAATTTTTTTTGTTTACAAATCCATATACAAAATGACGCCACTAGACATTATTTTGGACATTCTACTTGAATACAAACGGCCAGTACATGAACAGGAGCTGCTGTGCCAAATAGGGAATCGTGCTAAAATGACATATGAGGAAATGCTTAAGTCAGCCGAGTCGTTATGCAGGGGTCTGCGCAATTTATTGCAGCACGGATTTCTCCAACAAGTTCAGCCGGGTTGGTATATCTTACGGCCGCTCAAACCCAAATATAATCCTCTGGGTGATACGTATTGTGCTAACAACTATTTATCGCTGTGCGATGCTTATATGCAAGCCAGTCTAAACAATACAAGCATGTTGATAGCACCCATGCCGCCTGGTTCGATGTCAGCGATAATGAAGAAGTTGAAGAAATCCAGACCCAAGCAAACGCGTGCTAAAAAGGCGCCACCAGCAACGAAAGTTCGTCTACTTAAGAATAAGCTACAGATGAAAAAACGAGTGGCTAAAGCAAACAAGAAGCAGGCTACCAAAAACTAACGAGAGCGTAAGTTAAAGTCGGTCCTGCCCGACTTCGATATACCCGTTACTCAGGGCAATTAGTGTTTAATAGCCTTTCCCTATGTTAATTAACAGAGCATTAACATTAATGTGACGCACGTAGCGCCAAAAAGTAAGTGTAGATATTGGGCACATACACTACACTGCAAAATATGAGCTTGATATCTTCAAAATTGTAGGGGGGTGTGCCGGTATCGGCCCCAGGACCTCTTGCACAGCAGGCATACCCACTAACCGCTGCACCACTCATAAAGATAAGTCAATTTAATTCAATTTAAACCGAATACAGTCTATAAAGAAACCACAACAGCAATGCTTTATCAGTTAAACTTAAATGAGCAATCCTTTGGTAAATCAGTTTCCTTGAAATCAAAGTTGACAAATACAATTCTTTAGAACTGTGAACAATCTTTATTTTAGGTATTCTGGACGGAATTGTCTGATCTAAGGGGCATGTACATTCCAAAGGTTGCACTCATTCTCAAAAATTCTATAAAAACAATCGATTTGTTTTTGTTTACTTTAGACTCAAAAGGCCCAAAATTAAAATTAAAATTGATTGTTTATTCCAGTCGGGCAATCTATTAATAAAACCCTTAACAAATTTTCTCAACGTTGAATAGATGCAATGAAAGTGGCATTGCACCGCGCTATTTTGTGTATCCATGAGATACTTTTCCAGCGTTAAGGAGTTGGGGGTAGGCGGCACTGGCCAACGACCGCCTAATTCGATTGATTCTTAAGCGTTTCAATTCGTTTCCGTTCCGTTCCCTCACGCAGACTCTCTCTCTCATTGTTGTCCGGCAGGGTCCGGACAATTTTTGTTTCTTTGCTCGTCGGGGTCTCATAAAAACAATATTTCTCTAGTATAAAACTTGGCAACGAGGAACGTCCAACGGCGCAGCGCACGGCGAGCGATCTACACGAAATATCACGAAATAAAAATGTCGAATAGAATTTGTGAGTGAATCCGGGACGTGGGGGGAGGAGCGGCACTTAGAATAATAAGTATATAATAGCTAAGATGCATGAGGAACTAATGCTACCAATAATTACCACCTAGCATTTGCCTTAGCATTGAGGTGCAATAAATTTATGCTAAAAGTGCAGACACACACAGATGTGTCCCAAAGATTGCATAATTTGGTCAGAGCAAATGATATATAAAAGTCTCTCTGTGTGTGTGTGTGTGTGTGTGTGAGTGAGCACATATCTGTGGGTATATTTTAGAATATTTCAGTCGCTTGTCAACTTAAACTATATAAAACGAAAATGTTTAATTCCTAGGAATGTTTCAAACCATAACTCTGACAAGCGAATGACTCTCAAACTGTAACTGCTTTTACCAGCTACCATTAGAGTTCCTGTCAAACTAATTTGTAATCCACTTTTGTTTTTGTCTACTTCCAGTGGAGTCCCTCATCTACTGGCGTGATGTGAAAAAATCCGGCATTGTATTCGGCGCCGGTTTGGTCACATTGGTGGCCATTTCCTGCTTTTCCGTGATCAGTGTGTTTGCCTACTTGTCGCTGCTGACGCTGTTCGGCACGGTGGCCTTCAGAATCTACAAATCGGTGACACAGGCCGTACAAAAGACAAACGATGGACATCCCTTCAAGTAAGTGAAACGATATAAAATCTATGGCATTTGAAAGCCCTTGAGGAAAGCACACAACCTCGTGAATATCAAAGAAAAGTGTGTGCTCTTCTAGCAAAGACGTATAATAATACTATGGAGACTCTGCATCATCATTTTTAATGGTTAATTTGTGGTCATACCACAATTAATCCATGAAATGATTTCTGACTATCAGAGAGTGAAAGTGGTTGAGATACCTGAGGCTGTAGGCATCTCAACTTAGTGGGAACATCACTTGGAATATGAATATGAAATAGCTATAATAGCATTGTTTTGTTCACCTTAATCCGAACAATTTTTTTCGTGGCAGTTTTTTAAGGGCACCGCACTGCTACCTTATCCAGCATATTCTTAGGGTACGTTCACACACACTGGCAGGCTGCCATATTTTTAGGTTTCAGTTGCTTCCATACATGAATGAACACCTTCCAGAGGCAGTTAAGAGTCACCTTTAATAATTCCAATGTATTCTACTCAGTGTGAATACGCTGCCAGATGACTGACATAAAAAAATCTGGCAACCTACCAGTGAGTGTGAACGCAACCTTAAATTTACCACCTCTACTAGTTTCTGTTTCAAAACCTAAATAAATGCTTAAAATGATTTCCCACAGTTTATGCTAGAAGCTCATTTTTATATACGTATATGATTCTGTTCGCATACTTATTCCATATATATAATTATTGGGTTTTTTGGTTTTTGGTTAAAAATTTATTTTTTTAATAAATTCTACAACGTCTCTAGAATATTGTTCTAAAATTTCTAAATCCGAGTAGTAGTTTTGGAGATACAGTCTGAAGAAGTTGAGCGCTCCAAATATAACGGAGCAGCTGCTCAAGATTTCTCGAGAACTACTTTATCGACCTTGATGAAATTTTGAACAGGTCTTGGAGATACAATTTACAAGGACTTGGACGAAGGATATTTTTTTGTTCAATTACAAATACTTAAAAAAAAACAAGAAAGAAAGTCGGTGAAGCCCGACTATAACATACTCTGTACCTGTGAAGTGCTGCCCATCACCGTTGCGACCGGTGCTGCCCATAATTGTTTGTTTTCCTTATAACTCGACAACCGTTCATCCGATCTTAACCATTTCGATCGATAAATAATCTTGATTTAAAAATATGTCCAGAAGGTTTGAACCTTCTATCTATAAAACTGACGGAGATATGACGCTTTTTCTAAATTTGGGGGCGGGAGGGGGCGTGGCAAAAATTGAAAATAAACTTGATCTGCCTTCTAGTATAAGAAGTTTTTGTCCCATACACGACGATCCTCTATCTTTTACCATCTCTGAGATCTGTTTGTTCATACGGACAGACAGACAGACGGACATGGCTTGATCGACCCGCCTGTTGATGCTGATCAAGAATATATATACCTTATAGGGTCGGAAACGCTTCCTTCAGTCTTTGCATATATCAAGTAAGGCCCAATATCTATCTATTCTGAAAAGTACAATAAGATCCGCCAAAAAGCACCGAAGTTATATACAGATCAATTTTGCTTGTAGGAGAGAGGGAGGGCTTGCATTGTCAGTTACCGCGAGCGAGCGCTTGTGTGTATGTTAGAGTGTGTATGTATGAAAATAAAAAACACGAAAACAAGGGAACTGGGTATTTTGGAGTCGGGGCACTCGACTACAGCTCTCTTAAAAGAAAAGATGTAAAAGAAAAAATATTTTTATTGATAGCAGCTATCATGTATTAAAGTTCTGAAGAATATTTTTTCTGGACACCTTGTATATCAAGAAAGACACAATATCTACCTATTCTGGAAAGTTCAATAAGATCGGACAAAAAACACCGAAGTTATACAAGAAACAATTTTGCTTTATGGGGGTTCAGCATCGTCAGCTGTGAAAACTCTTGAAATCAAGGGAACTGGGTATTTTGGGGTTGGAGCACTTAGCATTTTTTCAGAGGTACTTTAGCTGTTATACTTACGAGTATATGAAATAAAGCTAATATTTATAATAAGGCTTTTTTCGTTTTTAAGATCTTAACCTTATAGGTTAAAGAAGCCCAAAAAGTAACCTGTTCTGAGGGGTTTGGTTTCGATTCGGTTTTCCGCCTTGGCTTTTAAGCTGAGCATTAATCAATTTAATGAGCTTTTAAATTGCGTTGCTTAATTAAATCAAAATCGGATGACTATTTCACATCTCCAACTTAATTTGTTGTATTATCTTTGAGAAAATTGCGTTTTTTCTCATCGCACAATTGTGTTACCCCCAAGCAACCCGGGTTTCTCTCACAATTCACTTGCAACATTGTTTTGTATTTTCGTTAAAAACTACATTTAAGTGTAGTTAATTTCTTTTGATCGGCTCTAATTCCACGAGCTCTGCATGTCAGCTGTGGGCTGCGGGAACAAAGGGGCTCTAAAAGAACAAACAGCTTTTTGCCTCTATACCCTTTACTTTTTGGTAAAAAGGGTATACTTAAGTCGTGCGGATGTTTGTAACAGGCAGAAGGAAGCATCTCCGATCCCATAAAGTATATAAATTCTTCATCAGCATCAACAGCCGATACGATATAGCCCTGTACGTCTATCTGTCCGTCCGTCTGTCTGTATGAACACCTAGTTGTCGGAGACTAGAAGAGCTAGATCAAATTTTGTATGTGAAGTCCTATTGTCTGTTCACAGATAAAGTTTATTTTAAATTTTTGCCACTACCCCTCCCGCCTCCGCAATAAGAAACATTAAATAAATCCCACATTTTAAAAGGTATCGATCTCGAATTTAAAACTTTCATTTATATTTTCAATATCTATAATCGCTCAAATCATAAAGCCCGGATAATAAATAGCGGAGCTATAAGAATCTACCCTTCTGTCATATACTTGGGGCTTACAAAAAATCGTTGCATTCTTTTAGGCGCTGTCTGCAACACATCTTTTGTAGATTTGTGATGTGTGTTAACATTATGTTAATATGTTAACATTTATGTTAAAGCTCTAAGAGAAAATTCTAAGAGAGTTTTTTAAAAGAAACGATGGGTCTAAAAAAGGCCTGGCCAGTGACTTTAACACCAAACATGTACTTTAGAAAGCATATTGAGCTGAAACTGAGTGAATCGAAGATAGGACTTAACAGTACGTGGAGTGCCCAGCTAAGCCGAAAAAGTAAGCCATAGTATTAAAAACAAAATGATCCAAGCTTCAACAAGAGCCATAATATGTTATGCATCGCAGGTTTGGGGTGGAAGAGGTGGAAAATTCTACTTCGCTATTTTGCTAAAAAAAATTCCGACTACCGATAAATACTCCAAATTACCCAATTTTTTTCAAAACTTAATAAAAATAAAATGTCCTCAAAAATTTAAGTCGTTTTTCGCGGGCTTAGAATATGTTTTACTTTAAAAGGGTTACCAGCCTTCATTTAGATTCATCTATATCAATTCTTATATTTTGCCTATTTTTTGTTTTACTTACAGAGAATATCTTGATCTGGACTTGACGCTTTCCCACGAAAAGGTGCAGAATATGGCTGGCGTGGCTGTGGCACATATCAATGGCTTCACTGCTGAACTGAGGCGTCTGTTTTTGGTTGAGGATTTCATTGATTCGATTAAGTTTGGTGTTATTCTGTGGGTCTTTACCTACATTGGTTCCTGGTTCAATGGCATGACTCTGGTCATTTTGGGTGAGTTTTGGATGAATGAATTTTTAAAGAAGTGAATCCTAAACTTAATTTTTGCAGCCTTTGTCTCGCTGTTCACCTTGCCCAAGGTGTATGAGAACAACAAGCAATCGATTGATACCTACTTGGATTTGGTGCAAAGCAAAGTGACAGAGATCACCGATAAGTGAGTGAAAACCTAAATTTTAACTAGACCCAATAAAAATGAATTTAAACATCTTACCATTTATCAGAATCCGAGTGGCCATTCCCATTGGCAACAAGAAGCCTGTGACTGCTGCTGCCGCTACTACTGAGTCCGATAAGGACAAGTAAAGGCGTTCCCCCACACCCGCACTTAACAGACAGCAACACAAAAACAACAACAACAACATGTGTTTATTTATTTATTAAGCATTATTTGAATGGTTTTAATATTCATCCAGGCATATATATACATAAACTGAATACAACAAAATAAAGCAGCAATCTTTACATATTAACTTGTATACAATTGCAAAAACAAAAATTAAATTTACATAAATGTAACTCAATTTCTAAATAAACAACAACAACAACTTTATCAAAGCAAGTTTAAGTTTTAACGAACGAAAAATGTAGACGCCTTAATGCAATTCTTAAGTTAAACGAGTTCCAATACAATTTCATCTCCAAATCAAAAAAAAAAAACAAACAAACATCGTTTATTTCTTTTAGTTTTTTAATAATTTTGTTGAATTTCTTTTGTATAAAACCAACAACAAGAACAAGAACTATGATAGAAACTCTTGAAAAATATAAATAAAATCCAATAAAAAATCAATTTGTGTTTTGTAGCATTTTTTAAACTTGAATGTAAAAGATATATTCTATAAGCCGACTCACTCACTCACACTCTTCTACGTCCGACACCGGAGCAACATCATAATAAACAAACAAATTGCAACCCGCTTTCAAGGCCTTTTGTTGTACAATTAATTTGTAAGCAATTTTACACACGCAAAAAGCTAAATTTTAAAACTAAATCAAATATTTAAAGCAAATTTATTTCAGTAGCTTAAAATTGTTTATTAATTGTATAACTATTTGTTGCTTATATTTACTTAATTGTTATACACATGAATATGGAAATTTGCTTTTTTTGAAGGCCAAGAAGGGAGCTTCATTCTACCACACCAATCCACACACACACACACACACAACAAGTACAGTTTAACCCATTTAGATGTGGCGTTTTTTCTGCTCTACGGACTTAAATATAAACCATAGATATTTTTGCAAATTAATACACTCGGAAAAAATATGTTAAATGTAAGTGAACGAAATTTTTGAAGTGTAAAAACAAAAGAACTTTTTCAAAGGTTTTTTCCCCCTTAATTTAGTGCAACTTTATAATAAATGTATGTACTCGTACATTATCGTGTGTATTGGCCTAAATGTGCATAGAGAAAAGAGACAACAACAACAACAAAGAAACACTAAATACAAAAAGCTCTTAACGTATATAACATTAATTTAAACATAAAGATGAAAAATCAGCTACAGCAACAGCAAAACAACAACCGTTTGGTATGATCGTAATAAATTCTATAAAAATAAACTCTTATAAAATTAAACTCATTGCGTGGTATGTCGTTTTTTATTAATTGGGGGAGAACGTTGCTAAGGGAAATGAGGGATCGCTCCTGGTGCACAAATGCTTATGAGACATTTTCTGAAGATATACTAAACACTTACCAAAAATGCTTGCAAATGTTATGGAGCAGATCTTGTTGAAGCTACAAATTTATTTCTTTGCAATCGCAAAGTCTTTTCGTTTCTCTTATGCACCCACTCATGATGCAATAATAATTGGGATTGCAATTTGAAGGAAACAAGTAAGCTAGCAGTTTACATCATCACTTATTATTCGAGTTCAGTAGAAAGATCATTGAAACTTTATAATTGAGCACGGCCATTGATGCAATTATTGTTACGTCGTCTCTTGTACACTTACACACCATCAGCTTCATCTGTAAGCGTGCTCCTACTTCAGGCGGAGAAGGTAAGTTATCTGTTGAGAAATTGAACAGTGGGTAAATAATGGGATGATATAGGAAGTTAGCGCTCATGGTACTATCATTACCGCTACCGGTACGGCAAAAGTACGCGAAGCACAAACGTTTTGCGTACTTGTTAAGTACTTCACTGAGGGCTCACACTGGACCGCCTTAACAAGCCTTCATCTACAATAGAAAATGCTTTGTCTCTGTCTTCAACTTGGTGACTTTTCTTACTATAATATATTCCTGCAATAACGGATCAAAGTCTGTAGTGTCTATATACAGGGGCATCTCCAAGTTATCGGCAATTCCAAAGGTTTTCGAATCACTCATCACTTCTCAATTGCAGCATTGCTGCCGCTCAATAATTTCCCCCATCACAACATGGATTTATGAAAAAGCGTTCTGTGGAAACTAATTTGCTTGAGTTTACAACTCTTGTTAATATGGGGTTTTTAAACAAGCAGCAAACTGATGTGATACACACGGATTTTGGCAAAGCTTTCGATTCCGTTAATCATGAGCTCCTTATTCGCAAACTGGACATTCTTGGTTTTCCTCCCAAGTTACTTACTTGGATCATGGCTTATTTACGTGATCGGTCCCAAAGAGTTAGATTTAATTCACAGTTTTCTGTACCAATTTATGTATCCTCCGGTGTTCCCCAAGGCAGTCATCTCGGAACTCTGCTCTTCAACTTAATAGTAAATGATATTCCGACTGCATTATCCCACTCTCATGTGCTAATTTATGCGGACGACCTCAAACTTTGCCTGTTGATCCAGTATCACCTCTTCTCCTACAAAGGGACTTAAACTCTCTCAATAATTAGCGCAAGATCAATAGTCTGCCTCTCAACAAGTTATTGTCCAATTCAGGGGTTTTTGCTTATCTAACAAGACTGCATACGTTGTTTAAACGGAGTTTTCTCAAAACTACGTTTTCAAAGTCCGTGTTCACTCCCATTTAAAAACTATTTGACCGATTGATTTGAAACTTTGTACTTATTTTCTACATTATAAAATACTTCCCCCCAACGTTTAGTTAAAAATTTTTTTTACCTGGAGGGGGGGCAAATTCCAACAGAATTGAATCAAAGATCGTTGGGGAGAGGATTTGATGATAGATTGACTAAATTTTAATGGTTTTAGTGAACACCGCAAATTGCTTTTTTTCAAAAACGTTAGAGATATTTGCTTTGCTATTACACTATTGTCAGAGAATCTCGTTAGAGTTATATGACAAGAGTAAAGGCTGCTTTAGATTCGGGATCAGCTCGCAATCCAAAAAAAGGGAGATAGTCTAGAAACCTGCGCTTAAAAAATGCCAAAATAATTCCTTCGATTGACCGCGAATTATAAAAAATGATCATGCAAAAAATTCGCGCGGTCGTTCATGGCTTTCTTTTAAGTGAATTTTGAAGTTTGCTAATGCTGTACCGAAATTATGTAAGCGCTTTACTATACTAAAAAATTACCGTAATATCTTAAGTTAATGTTGGATTCTAGTCTCAAAATCACCTTTTATTTTTTGTCAATTTCAAGCCGTAGAAATATTTAGCTATTTCCTGCAATTTTTTGCGAAAATTTATAAACTTTTGGATCCCATATTCTGGCACCACTGTTACCGAGCGGTTTTCAGACCTCATTTAAAGTATTTTTGTATTCGTAGCTCATTACAAATGCATTTCTTTTCCAAGTATCTGTTGAATTTCAGTCCGAAAACAAGATTTTTTAAGTTCTCATTTTAGCTATTTATTTTAGCAAAACATCCTTTTGGGCCTTTCCATCTTTAACTACCTGAATTGCTTTTATTTTGTCTTCAAGGCTTAATGTTTTATATTTTGTACTTCGTTTCGACACTTTGCGGTTCGAAATATTTTTGAAAAACTGACATCGATTTATTGAGGTAACTTTGCTTACAAAGCATATTCACAATCACATCGAATTATGAAGTGTTGTAATTAACGAAGTAATCGAATAAACAAAGTATTTTTACTCGAAATATTAAACGGACATGAAAATAGTTCGAATTAGGGGGTAAATCGAATTATCGAGTGTTCGAATTAACAGGGTTCAACCCGTAACACTTTTCCCCTGCCATAAGAAAAGATACAACATTTACCATTCAATATTTGTTAATATTTAATATGACTTCAATTTCTTGTTCTTTTCGCCTAGCTACAGATGAAAACTTTCTTTTTATATATAATGTATAACAATCAATATTTTTCCATATATATATGTATATATATATCTTTTTTTTATAATACAAATACAAACATTATTCATTTACATTTTAAATAAGCAAACGACGCTTTGTGTATTGCATATATGACTTCAATTTGAAATATGAATACTTTTTATTTTAAAATTTGTATACGCTTGACCCACATATTTCAGTTTAACCTGATTATAAATAGTTCAGTTTATAACATTATTTGCATTGAGAACATTTTGATTATAGATGTTTTTTGTTGTATATGGATAGTAATTGTAGCAAACGATGATAAAATTTGATTGGAATGCAATTTGAATAACTTCCGATTAATAAATTTGGCCAATTGGTTACAACAGCAATGCATAGAATGTATATATGTGTATATGTATATAATTACTAGAGTTCTGGGTTTTTGATATGATCATAAATCACAACAACATGTTTTTGTTTCCATCAATATCATCTATATATTGAAGTAGTAGTTAATGTACAATTTCTGTTTCGAGTAGTCATAAAATATCAATGGCGAGACTGTACATAGTTTCGATTATTTTGATTATCGTTTTAAAATAATTAACAATGGTAAAAGTTGAAAAACAAAAATAAACACTCTTTGGAACAATAGCAAAAACTTTAAAATGATTTAAGGTAATTTAGAGTATAAGTATGTATGTATATAAGTATGACGAACGGCAACGTGAAAAGTGTCAGTCTTCTGCTAAAAACTCAAAAACGAATGGCGAATGTTCTCTTCTCTTCTGGATTGGAAACACTGTGACTGTTGGCATACGCTGAAGGATTAGGCATTGTTGTTCTCGCCGCAGCATTGTATGCAGTCCATGCAGTTATGCTACCTATTGCCATCATTCTTTCGGCTCATATTCGATGAGGTCAACTGTACCTAGAGAAGATGGGAGATTTATTTGTTAAGCTTTCCATAAGAAAACCTTCGGTTTTGTATCTATTTTTGGGGTGCATCATTAAGCCAGGCGCATGCGTGTGTGGCTTTAACTGACCTTTAGTCCTTGCATTATTATTATTCGTTGTGTTCTTAAGGCTAAGGTGGTGATTCAACTTCATGTACAACAAGAACACCAACAACACAGAAGGTGGCAAGAAATAATTACAAACAACATTTAAAGTGAAGTACAATACAGTGTGAAAGAGTGAGTCATAGAGAGATAGAGAGAGACACACAGAGAGTAAAACTACTTGGCAACTCAATTGTCTAGTCACCCACCTGCAGGGATCGTATGGTATCCAGCAATGCTTTTTTCTCCTCCAGCAATATGCTTATATCATCCTGCGCGGCTTTCAAATACGAACGCAACACTTCCGATTCCTGTTTGCTCTTTTGTCTGTGGGAGCAAAAGGAGAAGCCATATTATAGTTTTCTTTTTATTCCCGCTTCTCACCTATAGTTGTCCGTATTCACTTTCGAGTCCACCAGTTGCTTCCGCAGTTGATCATTATCCAATTTCATCTGTTGCATAACCAACTGCATAGAGAGCAGCTCACGATCGCGTTCACGCGGTGCTCCAAACAAGGCATTGCCCAGTATCCGATGCTGATCAGCACTCAGACTGGAATCTGCATTAATTTAACACACTTTAGTGGGTCAACTCTACTTATATAAGAGCTGAGGACTCACCTATGGGCTGTATATTAACTACACCGTTTCTATCACGCTGCAAGCGCAGGCGGCCAATGCATAAATTTATGGGTACTGGACCTGGTGAGGTAATATTGACGGGCGGACGATCCTCTAGCAAATTGATGCGTACATTTTCGAGATTTATCTAAAATTATACAAATAAGTTGAAACTTCCAAGTCTTTTAATCGATATTCTTACCGTAACTGGCATGGGCGTGGAAATGATTTCATCTTCAGCCAGATCCCCCAGGCCAATGACTGTGCTCATGGATAAGTCTAAATTGATATCATTCACACGTATTTCTGCATGATGCGTAAACCAACTGAAATGATTGAAAATATTTGTTAATAATGAAAGAGAAATGGGACATCCTAGTACACTAAACAAGGATCCACCTCAAGTTCCTCATTTTTGAGGGCGTTTTTCCCAAAATTTCAAAACATTATTCTTTAAACAAGAAAGAAAGTCGGTCAAGCCCGACTATAACATACTCTGTACCTGTGAAGTGCTGCCCATTACCGTTGCGACCCGTGCTGCCCATAATTGTTTGTTTTCCTTATAACTCGAATATCGTTCATCCGATCTTTAAAATCGTAACGATAAAGAATCCCGAATACTAAATATGTCCAGATGGTTCGAACCTTCTATCTACAAAACTGTGGGAGATATGACGTTTTTCGTGTGGCAAAAATTGAAAATAAACTTGATCTGCCTGCAAGTATAAGAAACATATGTTCCATACATGTCAAACCTCAATCTCTTACCATCTCTGAGATCTGTTTGTTAATACGGACAGACGGACACTTTTGCACAAACTTAATATACTCTGTGTACCTCTGGTACAGAGTATAATTAAGAGCACAAAAATCGAAGTGGAAAATAAAACCTTATATACATAAATTCTACAATTTGTAATTTAATAAGCCAACTCAATCTTAGTTGACTACTTGAGTTCATAGAAATAGCAACCAGTAGACAGATATAACTTTGAAAAATAAATAAATTATTTAGAGTAAATTTGCTTATCTCCGATAGAAACTCATTCTTAAAGCCTGGAAAATTTTTTTCTTTCGCAGAAGAAAATTTTACCTATCTTATACGCATGAAGATACCATTTCCTATCCAAAGAAAGAAACGATTTCTTATCCCTTAGAAGAAACTTTAATATATATTCTTCTTTAATATTTATACCCTTGCAGAGGGTATTATAAAACTGTGCGGATGTTTGTAACGCATAGAAGGAAGCATCTCCGACCACATAAAGTATATATATTCTTGATCAGCATGACGAGCTGAGTTCATTTAGCCTTGTCCGTCTGTTTCTATGCTATCTCCTCCGTCAGTTTTAAAGCTATCCTCACCAAACTTTGCACGAAGTCTTTTGGTACAAATACGCTGCACATTTGTCGGAACCGGCCGGATCGGATGACTATAGCACATAGCTGTCATAGGAACGATCGGTCGAAAAACTTGTTTTAGTGAGAAAAACTTGTTTGTTTTTAATGGAAACGCCTCCAAGGTACGTACTTCTTAGTTTACTATCCTTTCCCATGATTTCACTAAGTTTGGTCGAAATCGGATGTCTTTAGCATATAGCTCCGATAGGAACGATCGGTCGAAAAACTAGTTCTAGTGAGAAAAACTTTTTTGTTTTTAATGAAAACGTCCTTTTTATTGGCATATTCTTATTTTATAAACTTTAACACATTTCTACAAAGTTTTCGAAATCGAAAATCGGATACTATAGCATATAGCTGCAGTATGAATGATCGGGAAAAAATAAGTTCTAGTGAGAGAAAACTTTTTTGTTTTAAATGGGATCGCCTCCAAATTTCGTAATCAACAGTGTATTATTCTTTTCCACGATTTCACCAAGTTTAATCGAAATCAGACATCTTTATAGTATAGATCCCATAGAAAAGTAAGGTCCAAAAAGTAGTCTTAGTTAGAAAAACTTTTTTGTTTTCAATGGAAGCTGAAAGGGTATACAAAACTTCGGCCGAGCCGAAGTTAATCTTCCCCTATTTTTTCTTTAGTTCTAATTATTTGATAAACAAATGTTGTCTAAATGAAGGATTCGCATATCGGATTTTTTTAGCAAGGCTGCAAGCCCCTGACCCTGAAGCCCTGCAGAAGGTTCGGTCTGAAGTAAAGGTTCAGCTCGCAGACAGGACTTTAAATGCAGTGAAACGTTTTAAACTTTGGGTTTATTGTTATTGAATCTTTGTTAAAACACGTTTCACGGTACTAAGAGGAAGCTAACGACGCTCTACAAAAATATGAGATGTTTTTATCTCGCAGTAGCATTAAAATACTATTTTCGATTCGCTTTTTTGTAAATGATGTGCAGATCTTTTGAAAATCATTCGTTCTTTAAAAAAATAACTTAAATGTCAATCATTCGGTTCAGTTCGACAGACCTCAAAAGTTTTAAGTTAAAACCCTAAACCAGAAATATTGTAAGGTGAAAAGTAATTACAAATTCTATCGAATTTTTGAATGATAACAAAGTGATTTTCATTGGTTCAGTACTTTAATCTAGTTGTTAGTCTTTACCTCTGAATGCGCTTGCGATCAATGATTCCCTCAATTTCCTTGGGCATATCTAAGGTCTCCTCCAAACGCAAACGTATACAGGGTGGAGCCTCCGGATTATATGGAGCCAGATTCCAGGCTTTACAGCGTGCTCCAAATTTGGTCTGCAAGTGTTTTTTTTTTTTTTTTGGGAGGGGAAAATATAAGAAAAATATTGTTATTAGGCAAGTTTTGGTAGAAAAAGTAAAATTTAGTTAGTTTATTTTAGTAATCAACAACCACACAACATGCTAAGCTACACAAGGCACACACATGCGCTGTTCTGTGTGTGTTTGTGTGTGTAAGTGTGGGTGGTTGAGAATGGTGTTTAATGTTAATGTTTACTGGATTTTTAGAAAAGCAGCAAGTTAGAGTTAGTCTTCAGCTTAGAGCCACCAATAAGAGTTAATGTTCAGTTCCAGTTAGTGCTTTGTGGTTCCGTAGTTGCCTAGCTGTTGTAGGTAGATTTACCTCTATGTCTCAAACAAGCCAATTTTTGCAAATCAAAAAGAAAACGAACTTGGAAAAATGATAATAAAAACAAACAAAAAACAAAAAGGTAATTCAAAATAAAGTGATGAAAATCGGCTGTGGATTTAGATAAATTAAAAAGGACTATATATATTTATGTATGTAGCTTCCCCTCGTAACAAGGGCATGCTCAAAAAACATTCGAAACAAGTAACTTGCCTAGAAAACTACATGAAATTGCAAATGCTTGAATGTCCTTTAAGCCAAAATAACATTAAGAAGTATGCATATGGAATAATTTCTAAGATTATCTATTATTGTTAAAAACCATAGTCAACTATTACCAGAAAATAAAACGAAACCAAACAAAACCCAAAACAAAATGCCAAATTTCTTATTAAAAACTAAAACCACTTGGATAGTAAATCATTAAGTAAGTAAGTTTATATGTACAAAGCAGCGTTAAATAAACAATTTAGCATTTTCGATAAGTACGGAATTTTCAATTTTGTATATTTTATACCTTGTTCGCTTGATGCGCGATCTGTTTTGATTGTAGGAGAGTGTTGTAGTTGTTGTTGTTGTTGGAGTTTGTGTCATGTAAAGTAGTCGTATGTTAATTTACATTTGTTGTTGTTGCACAATAGTTGTTTTTTTTGTTTTGTGTTTTATTATATTTTTTTTAGCACACATTGAGATTTATATATATATATATTGTTTTTTTTTTAAGAGAGAGAAGAGAAAATATAATGAGAAAATGATTTTATGAGAAAGTTATTTTACAGAAAGCTTATGTTATGATTAGGATGGCTGATAAATGGAATCAACAATCCTAGTCCTTAGGAATATTCTTTATTAAATTATAGAAATACAAATAGAGAATTGAGAAAAGCTAACTTCGAGTCACCGAAGTTTGTATACCCTTGCAGATCTTTGGAGTGCAAACTTTTTAGATTTTCTAAATCATAGGGTTTTTGGTAAAACTAATGAAAGTATTTATCAAAGTCTTTTTTCTACGGAATCATTGTTAAAGCCAGGGATGCAAACCGGTTCTGAACCGAACCGAACCAAAGCGGAGCCGAACTGATAGTTCCAGCGTAAAACCGGCGTCCCTTCGAAAATGCTGAACCGAACTGAAAACCACACTGACGAGTCTCAAGACGTACAAATTTTTAAATTTTAGTTGAATTGCTACGATAAGTCCCTCTGCGGTCTATGAACCATGTGATCCCGTACACCTCCTGCAACTGTCCACCGACCTCTTAATTTGGAATTCTTTGGCATCAGTTGGAAATAGAACCTACTGCTTAACGCTGAATGTTCCCAAAGATGATGAAATAAAGTAACTAAACCTAAGATTATCACATACCTAAAAGGATTTATAGACAGACGGACATAGCTACACATTCTCACACCCACTGCAAGGGTATGCAAAAATGTGAATCGTAATTTACGTTCAGATAAAATATAGATATTGAAACATGCAGCAAATGTATGAAATTTGAGCAGAAAACATTTAATTTTAGACTTTAGCCAAAAAACTTGAAAGACAACAAAATGATTTTCTTTGTTTTTGTATATATACAAAAAAAAATTTAAAAAAACACAAAACAAAATAATTGGAGCAAAGTTAAATAATTTGAAATGAAACATTAAAACACTTTGCCCTACCTGTAGCTCATCCCAGGGTATGGATCCACACTCATCACAGGAAACGGCAGCCACTTGCAAACGCACTGAACTCTTGGGTCCCTCTTGCTGGCGTATCAACTCCACTGTGGTCAATCTAAAAGTAAGCTTTAAGTGAGGATTCCATTTCTAGAATAATGTTATCTCATGTAACCTAAAGGTAGCCATGGACACCAAATCTCGTCGACGCCAGGTGCTGCCCTCCGATGGCTCTGAAGGTGAAGACATATTAGTTTTATAGCCCGTTGGCTCTTCATACACTTCACTGGCCACTTCCACAGGTGAGGCCTTCATATTGTTGTCATTTGTAAAAGGATTCAAGCGGAACATCACATCCATACAGTCCATGGTCTTATCATCGCCCATGACTATGGCATAATTCTCGGAATCTGAACTTAATTCGCTCTGTATGGAGACTGTATCACTGGCATCATCATTGGGTGTGCCCGACTTAATCGCCGAGTCAATGGAAGTCATAAAACTAGAGAAGCCCTTCTTCATGGACATTAAACCTGAGTTAATTTCCTTGGTCAAACTGGGCACAGTGTCGGGTCCGCCGCCTCCAGCTGTTGAACGAGCTGTAGCACTTTTAATACTTTTCGAAGTGGAGGAAATGGACTGGGTTTGCGATTGTGTAGAAATGCCAGTATCGGGTCGTGAGCCTTGACTGGGCGTGGAAGATGCCATTGTGGGAGTACTCAATATTTGCACATTGTAGCTAAGAAGAAATAATTGTAATCATTATTTCACAACAATTTTGAATGCTTTTGCTCTTACCCATGCGTATTAGGATTGGATATATGTATGCCACTGTCAAATACCGGTGCCTCATTGGTGACTGGAGATGGCGTTTCTACACTACCAAATGTATTGCTTTTTAACTGATCCAGTGGCGGTGGTGTGGGCCAGGTTATATTGCCGCCTATGAAGTTTTGGAAAGGACTTGAGTTAAATTTCTATTTTCAAGTAATTTTTTAAATTTACGTTTAGTTTACAATATGGACTAAAAATAGATTTGTTGGTTTGGGTTAGTTTTAGTTTACAAAAATAAAACATGCGAGTTATTTTATAACAGAGAGAGAGAGAGAGAGTTAGGGAGACCCAGAAGAAGCCAGTTCTTAAAAGCCAAATGGAACAAAATAAAGGAAGGGTTGGGTAAGGTTGAAACCAGAATTGCTTTTTTATAAAACTGTAAATCAAATCCTTATCTAAAACAATAGTGGGAAAATTCCTGAATCTGAACCTGTTCTGAACCTAAGCTTTCGTTTCAGTTCAGAAAAGTTATGGACACTCTGAAATCTTGCAAATTTATGTGGTTATCTGTTCAACATTGCAACATAAAGACTCAAGTCGTCACGAAAGTATAATAAAAACACCACCCATAACAAGCTCTTTTCTGTAGATCCTTGACTTCACGTACAGGATTGACCATACTCAACGGACCCATCTGACAACACTATAACCTTTGACAGCGATGCCAGATCGACTAATTACAAAGCGCGTTTGAAACGTCAGTCCAAGTAGATTTTTACCATGGAACAGTACACGCCACGCGAACGCTTACTTTGAACCACTGAACCGAGCCAGCTGTAATTCTGAATGGTAGAATACTCCGAGAAACTCGTTATAAATCATTACGTCAGACTCTTTTGATCTCTATAGTGCTTTCTAGACAAAGTCATCAAGTTTAAATAGCATTTTCGTCGACTGTTAAGCTGCCATCAAGTAAATACCAGAGCAAGATAATCTTGGAAATAAAAAATAGCGAATTAGTCTTATACAAGGGGCAGCAGATTGATTCTAACTACATTTAATTAGTGAATGCTAAAATATAGAATAAATATATTATAGATCTTCCTTTTTAAAAAGCTGGCAAAAACTCCTTAGTCTAATACTGCAAGTTGACATATTGGATTCTCTGATTTTGTTCCATCAAGCTTCAATGACCAGGCTTTAGTGAAACTTTAGAAAAGTTCCCCGGCCTACAAAAAAAGTAGCAAAATATTACAGCATAAAAAATGAAAAACCCAATCAAAAATCAAACGATGCTCCTATTATTTTGTCGTTAGCTCTCGGTGGGTTTGGATGGGTGGTGACAACTACTTTGTGAGTTTATAAATACTAGATAACTGTGTGATTGTGTGTTTAAGCTCCACTATATGTATATATCAAGATCATAATCATTTGTTAGTTTAGTTATTGTTGCGACTAAATTGTTAGATTGGTTTAAAACTAAAGATTTGAGTTTTTTTTTTTTAAATCGAGAGACAACAAAAAAGGAAATATAATTTCTTACTATTCATGTGTAAATCATCACCCAAACTAGCTGAATCGGGTACGACACTTTCAGCATCACCACCACTTGATTCCTTACCAGGTGTTGGCGATGGCATCACGAGCGTCACCTCGATCTGTGGCACAACGCAGCCAAATATAATGGACTTTTGTTGATTTTGCTGTTCAGGGAGTAGGGAGGAAGAGGTGGTAAAAGGGTTAGTAAAATTGATTAAATGTAAATGTAAAAGGATTGTTGATTTGATTTCTAATTTATACAAATATATTAAGAGAGAAAATTTGACATAATCATCTTCTCATTTATCTTAATGCTCACAATCGCTTGATTTCCATAGAAATTTGACATTCCATTAAATTTCATTGGATCAACAATCCTTTATAATTAATTGTTAACCCTTAGGCTTACCTTTTGCAAGATGCGCTCGGCATCCAAATTCAAAAAGGTGGACATCTCATTAAACTCCTCGGCCAGTCGTAGCAGGAACAGCAATTGATAGTGATCGATTTGTAGGCTAACCAAATTTGATATATGCGCTATGGCGTGCATATCAGCTGTACGTTCGGTGGGGGGCGTGGCATTGGTAATAGGTGGCTGTACCCGCACATCCTCATCGCTAAGAAAGGGATTACGCGGCAATGGCGGCAGTGTGGGCAATGGAGCCAAACCCAGACTCTCCATGCTTTCTCTTTCATCGCCCACCTCCAGCTGAACCTGCGCTGTGCCAGAATGCAGCCACAACGTAATGGGCACTGCATCCACAAAGGGTATGGCTTTATTTGGACCCAACGAGCGGGCTCCGAGGAAATCCACCCAAACGGGATCCAGTTTAATGCACCAAACATCTCTAGGCTCCGACCACATGGCATAGCGCGATAGATACTGCGTGGAGGCGGATCGAGGCAGTTGTTGAGTTAAATCCTCTGTGGGCGACATCATGCTGACATCAGAGGCCGCCACATGGGAGAGTATACGATCCGTGACAATGCACATATCACCCTCAACGGAGGGAAAGCCCGAGCCAAAGACAAGAGAACCTTCCTGCAACGAATGCAAAGCCTGAGCTAAGTCCGCCCGGGAGCTGCCCATCTCACGTATGTTCGTTAGAGCAAAACGAGAGATTTGTATTTGCATTGTCTTGGGCCGATCCTTTTGATTGGGTGCATCCAAGGCCGCTTCCAGAACCACACGCGGCATTATGGCTTCCACTTTGACATCCATGTACATCAGATTGGGCTCCTGATCCACATTCATCTGTGTGCCATTGGAGCCATTGGAGGCAATGGAGCCGCGTGTGCTCTGCGGGGGCGGCAACTGTTGTTGAGAGCCCACGCTGGTGCGTAGCAAACTCTCATGAAGATTAAGACCAAATGAATTTAGCCAGAGTATGGAGCTGAGATCAAAGTGCATTTGCAGTGGATTCACATGCACAAATATCTTGGAAGGCGGCACTGTAAGGGGTAAACCAAAGGATTAAATTAGAAGACAGCTGAATGGGACGACACTACTTACATGGAAATACAAAATCACCAGGATAATAGAAATACGTATATTCGGCATGCACAATGGGCATCTCGGCGGGAAACGAATAACGATCCTTATCACCTGGAAATATACAAAAAGTTAATAGAAGTCGGGGGCAACCACAAATGCAATGTGATCTCTATACACCATCGAAAGGGGTTAAGCAAAATGATATTCACCTGAGGATTTGCTTTTCCTTTTATGTTGTGCTACAACATGGCAACGATTTTAACACAAACAACAACAACAAAAGCATTTTACAAATGATGCATGAGATTCAATGGCAAAGCAAAGGAGAGAAATTCGTTTGCATTAGTCATTTAGTTAGTGGGTATAAAGTGGCATGTGTGTGGGATGTGGTGGTAATGCGCGTATGTGTGTGTGTGTGTGGTGGAAGCAAACCCGGCGGTTCAGTACATAGACAACCTCCATCTCAAGTTAGTTCCTCTGTAAAAAAGAAGCTTACAGTTTCTCTGGAGTCCTCAAAAAAATTAAGTCGAGTCTGTATTTTTGTAATCTTTTGAAATCATTACACAAACCGCCGGGCCTGGGTGGTAAGTTAATAAAACCTTCACATACCTGAGATAAATTCCTTGGGCATTTGTTTTTTACCCGATGTGGTCACCCGATATAATGTAAAATCCTCAATTCTCAAAATAACACAAGCGCTCATCAATTTGGCCAAATTCTCCAAAGTGCTGCGTTGCTGAGCCGATTGCGTAAACTGACTGCTAGCCGATGCAGAGCCCGAACCTGAACCCACCGAACCAGCAGCAGCAGCTGCTGTGGGTGTACTGCTGCCATTCGAGCCGCCACTGCCTGCTCCAAATTGTGCACCCAACATGCTGGCACTTAACATAATGGGTGAGGCTGGGGTGCTTCTTTCCAGGGGTGCATGCATAGCCGGACGATTGGGTTGACTTAAATTCAATACCGCCTCACGAAAAGCATTTAAGGATTCCTTTAACCACAAGGCGGGCGCCACTGAAGCCTCCTTATATTTGGCCCAATGCGAACGATCCGATTTGGCTAAATGGTAGGGATAGTAATCCACTTGAAAGGCCGTCACAGAGACCTGCAAGGCACCGCCTTTGTTCAGATCAGGATAACTGGAGCGTCCATCGCCCTCATCATCGCACAAGTGTAGATCTATGCGTTGGCTAAAGAAATGATACGAGGTTTCACGTACATCGAAAGCATTGAACATGCGCTGCGCTGTGGTGGTATGAGCCGATTCCGACAGACGATTCTGCTGTTGAGCCAACTGGGCCTTGTACTCGGGCAGGGTCTGGAATATAAAAGCGATTTAAATATAAAATTTTGTTACAATTCCAGCAGTTCCCACTCACCTGCATTTTTCTGGCTGCCTTGGTCTTTTGTGTGGCATGAGTGGCCGCCTTGATCAGACCCGATAGCGAGTCCACAAAATGCAATGCCGCCTTCAACTGCGAATCGGTCAGTACCCAAAGTAAATCATCCAAAATTAAAACCAAACGGGAGGCGAGCAGTGTGCAGTCGGCTAAACGTTTCCTAATGGTTATACGGCAACGGGCATGATTCGTCAACAGTCGCAGCGGTGTCAGCGATGTATCCTGTGTAGAACTGGCCTCAATGCGTACCGTTTGCCAGGACAACTCTTTGAAGATCAATATAATACCCTTTTGTGCATCCTTAAGGCGTGTCAAACGGAGATCAGCATTTGCCCATTTAGGAGTTTTGGACTCGACACGAATGCGTGACATTTGCACCGAGGCGGTGAAGGCAGCGCTTACAAAATTCACATTCACCGTGTTGACCACTATGGTGATGCCATCGACCACTTTGTGTATGAAACTGTATTTACCCTGAGGCACTTGTGGCAAGGCAGCGGCAGCCGCTGGAGATCCGGAACCTCCTCCTCCGCCGCCCGCATCGCGTGAATTCGGATTGCAGGTCTCAATGGTTATGCGCACCTCATCGAGTGTCTGCAAAATTGATAAGAAAATTAATTTTGATTAAATTGTGGATACTAGGAGTATATGAAAATATTGTTATGATCTTTGTACAACTTTGATTTGGCATTAAAAATAGAAAACTATCAAAACAAACACGACAAGAGTTTGCGGTATTCCAATAGTTCCGTTTGTTAGTTCCAAAAATATTTGGTTCATAGAATTTAATCTATTTACAAATAGCCAACAAGGAGTAATACAGGACTAGAACGGTCATGATCGCGGTAAAAAATTGTATGCCTTACGTAGAACATAGCATCAGTGATGCGCTGGAGGACTCGGACTCAAATTTCTTAAGTGATGTGGAGCATGTCGTACCCCACAGCGGGATCCCCCAGGTCCAGGAAGGCATGATTATAGCTTTTTACACAAAGACTTTAGATCGCAACGAAAGACCGATACGAGGCCTGAAAATACAGTCAAGTTTTTCGCCTTAGCTGAAACGGTAGCTGCTGCCCCGTTTCCGTTAGCCATCCAGAAACTGATGGAGCTAATTGGTTGGTAAGAGTCTGGCTTTGTAGGATCCTTGCCCTTCTTGGGAACTATCACGATTACCGCACACTTCAATGAGAAAGGGAAGTATTGGAATCGAGCATGGGAATTGCAGGGGCAGGGGCAGTCTCGGCAATAAATCTGCATTCTACATCCTTTACGCAAAACAACTCCAGATACCCTGAAATGCAATGCTCTTACATAGTCTTTCGTTCATCTACAAATCCATCCATGTATTCAGATACCTTTTCAGCGTTCAATATTTCCGCTTCACAAGGCATATAATTCAGCTCGTTCAGATATCTGTCGTATATCTTTAACCTATTCTATTCTATTCTTACTCAATGTCTCACTGCAAACCGAATGCCATCAATTTCTACACTGATGGCTCCAAACTGGATGGTCGGATAGGAGGAGGAGTCTTCAGTCCAGAAAGGTTGTAGCCATCCAGGAGGTTACCAGCCTTCTGGAAAACCTTGTAATCAGAGGAAGTAACGTATTCATTTTCTCAGATAGTCAAGCTGCCTTAAAAGCCCTTGACGGTCATATTAGTAATGCCAAAACTCTTACTGAGTGCCGCAGATCTCTTAATGAGATGGCCCAGCACTTTAAAATTAATCTCGCTTGGGACCCCGGACACTGCAACATTGAAGGCAACGAGACGGCCGACCACCTCGCTAGAGTTGGCACTACCACTCAGCTCCTACTAGATAAGAGCAACATAGGGGTGCCACTTGCGACCAGTAAACTACAAAAAAAAAGAAACCACCTTTCGATGGAGAACGATTCACACATGTGAAGTACCTTGGCTTACATGGCCAACTCTAAATATTAAATAAACTAGGGCGTTACTCCGTCAAGAAAGACAGAACATTTCCCTACTAGTAGGGGCCCTGACTGGACACTGCCTAATTGGAAGACACGCCGCAAGGCTTGGCATAAGACATAATGACTACTGTAGAAGCTGCAATTTAGCTGATGAAGAGGAGAGTGTACAGCACCTCTTCTGTCACTGTCCAGCTCTCAGCAGAAGGCGACTTGCAGTTTTGGGTCGTCCTTTCCTAAACGACCTGTCTGACATCTCTGAAACCGATGTCAACTCTTTGCTCAAATTCGTGCTACTATCAAAATGGTTTAACGGGGACGATCCTCCCTCTACGACCACATCGTAGAAAGGTTTATATGGTAACACAACGGGCCTTCATTGGCCTAAGTGAGGAAATGGGATTCTCTCATTTCAACCATTGCAACCTAACCTAACCTATTCTAAAGTGTGTGATTCAGTTGTATTGTCTCTGGATTTGAATAAACTTCTGTAGCTCTGTCCATTTCAGGAAGTCTTTCGAGTTCGCGCATGCTGCTTTGGAATTCCCAAACAGTTTTAGCAACGCAGGCATGAAGAGACTGATGTTGAGCGGCTCAGATTAGGCAATGATCGCTGTTGATTAAGTGTGGTTCCTCATGAAACAGCTGTACGATCTCTACCAGCCTCCCTATTGGTGTTATGTGTCTCTGTTTAGGGTTATGCGAAAGAAAAACATCACCTCGAGCCGGCTAAAAACTGCAGGTTTACTTAGTCTAAAGGTCGTAAAATCAGTCACATTCTGTAATTTATTTATCAACCAAAAGTCCATTCGATTCCTATAAATCCAGCATCCTGGTTTTGCTGTTAAGCTGATAAGAATATAATAGCTACTTCGTATACTTATTATTGATTTCTTCAATTCAATTTCTCTTGCTCAACTTACCAGTGTGATGGGCACGCTCTTGAGCTTTGTCCAACTAATACGAAAGGACACATGATTGCACCAGGCCGATGTTAAGCGCAACCAGCTGGGCAGCTCCAGCAGTTCGGTGAGCACACGCTCATCTAGCTCAAGATTGGAAAGTTCACCCTCACCACGAAATGTGCTCAAATTAATTTTGTCCGAGGAAAGGTTCTTCGTGTAGCTGCAATAAAGATAAAACAAATCCAATTGTGAGTGGTTTTTGTGCCAATAGAATTATTTCAACTTGGATGCACATGTCGCTACTTATTTCGTTGGGTCGAAGGCAACAAGTGGGCAAATAGGTGCGCCCCAGTTAGCAGCCATATGGTAAAACTGTCAGTTGCCATCAATTGACCCATTTTCCGTTAATGGCTCCCCAAATATGCATAATTTAAATTGAAATATTGATTGATTGGGAAAAGTAAAGACATTTCAGCAAATTAAGATCACAGACAGAAATCGTTACAGATTCTTAAAATGATTAATAGAATAGCTTTATAGAAGAACATATAATTTAATTACTTAGATTTGTTCCCATCAAATCAAAGTTCTAATAGCATTAATCAAATCTAATTGAATTATTTAAGTACATATACAAAACTTCACCTCTGATTACTGCATAAAAAAGTTAATTTTAAGAAAACTTCAGAAACACAACAGAAACAACTTTTTACTTAAAAGGATTTCCTTTCAACTTTTCTTTTGGTATTTTAGAAGAAGGGAATGGGGGTAAGGATATAACGCGGCAACAAGTTTGCTTTGCATTTACTTTTAGCCTTGTTATAAAGTTAGTTTGTTTGCAGCTTAATTGCGTGGAAAAAAATAAAGTAAACTTGAAAGGGTGGGAAAAATACAACAACAGTGTGCGACCCCAGACACGAGACAATGAGAACAAAGCAGGCAAAGGTGTTCACCGTACACAGTATGTATGTATGTATGTGTATATAACCACCTCTGTTTATGCAGGTGGCAGGACTGGGCATATTTACATCTATATTTATATCCGCACCATATTGAAATGAAAGCACGAAAGATAATTGAAATACATTACAGAGCCAACAAACCAGGTTAGCTTGAGCTGGGGATAAAGCTTATTCTATTCTGAAATATAAAGAAGAAATAAATACAAAAATTGTTCAAAGCTTTACTATCATTTTTTTTTTCATGATGTTTTTCTAAGTGCTCAAAAATTATCTTGAGTGAGAGGTCTCATTGTCGTAGTGAAGGATGATTTGGAGGCTTTTTTTAACTCTACAAAATTGTTCGGTAAATAAACGGAAAATTGATCAACTTTTTTATCAATATGGTTGTTAGCCGGCTCAAGGTCAATGGTTGATTATAGTTCGATATTCAATGCAAATCAACGAAGATTTTTGAACATAAGTATGCACAGTCTTCAAAGGTTTTCCCTGTAAACAGACTGATAGGAGCTTTGCATTTACTTTTACACATAATATATTTAACGTTTCTCTAAAATCCTTCGACTAGCTGTTGTTTAACTTAATGATGCAATCCGGCTCTAAAACCAACATCTTATTCGTGCTCGTAAATTGAACAGATTTCATTTTGAAATTTCCAAACCGAACCGAAAACTGCTAAAAGAAATGGTTACGTTCCGTTTATATGAAAGACTAATTTGATGGCATATATAGCGCGTTTTACAATTTATTATATCTACGGACCTATTTACACATTTGCTATCCAGATTTTGTAGAGATATTTGTATTAAGGATAGTTTTACATCTACTTTTGCTATGCTATCAGACATTTCCGTATTGTCGATACCATGGTGGTTGTGATTCTAATACATAAACAGCGAGTTCGTGGATGGTTAGTCCTGGAACTAACTCTCGCTGGCTGCATATGGCCAAAAGAAAATCTATAACACCACAAAGTACAAACTGTTTTTAGCCTATACAAAACAAAGCTATGCTGATGGAATCTTCACGATTTTTAACAATCAAATCCCAGTATTTCCATGACCGAAAATATATGGAAGGAGAACAACATAAGAACTTTCTCAAATTACAGTAGAACTTCCCTGTAGTTCAGCTGGTATCAAGGCACTGCCAGGCCTAACGACCTGATGCATCACTGAGCGTCAGTCGCGTCGGTAACGACAGGTAATGGATCACAGCGCTGGTCTAGTACGTGAACTATAGAGTGCACTAGGGATGTCGGAAATAATATCGTTTGTATTAAAATATCGATTTTTTCATACAAACGATATTATTTCCGACATGCCTAGTGTGCACCCATCTCCACACTAACGACTGGTAATGCAGGATCGTACCGATCGGTACATTTACCAGACATTCCCATACAAAATTCGTTAGGCAGATACTTGGATGGCGGTTGATCTGGTGGCGAATGCTCGCTACGAAGAGTTAGATACTTCGTTAATGCCGCACCGGTGCAGCTGAACTACAGGGCTAGGATACGTGGCAATTTGAGCTTCTTCGCAAAATTGATGAGGGAGAAAAACACGCTCTTGAACGGCAGGCAAGACAAAGAGAGACCCGATGATGAGACCTCGATTACAACCTCTTTGAAAGGAGTTACTTGAGAGATGATGTGGATGCATATGGCATTATGCTAATATCTGAGCACAAAATAAAGTAAGCGATGTCTCTGCGGACCAGGACAGTGGACCTGGACCTGGACGGTGGTGGATCTGGAAAGTGGTCCTGCACGGTGGATCTGGACAGTAGACCTGACCTGGACCTGGACCTGCACGACGGTGGATCTGGATGGACAGTGGATCTGGACAGTGGACCTGGACAGTAGACCTGTACAGTGGACCTGGACCTGTACGGTGGTGGATCTGGAAAGTGGACCTGGACGGTGGATCTGGACAGTGGACCTGGACGGTGGACCTGGATCTGACCTCAATTTTTTTTCTTTGATTTTAAAAATGTTTTCAAAAACGGAACATATCAACTCACATCAAGATTTTGCGTTCTCAAAAAGAGTTTTTGAAGTGAGGAATTGTTCTTAAAGTGAGAAAATCCGGTCATGATTAGTTTTTGTGACCGAATGTGCTCATTTTGAGTCCAATGTTCTTGGTTTTATCCCTCTGTGTATGCATTCCAAAGATTTCTCTAACTTAGGGAATTCAACAAGTCGTTCTTGCCCCTTTGGTAAGTGGCAGGGCTGAGCGATTCTAAAACAACTATTATTTTGGAAGAAACTTGAGTGATGCCTCAAGGCCAAATGCATCTGAAAATTAAATTGATGCACATTTCAGGGTCAGTTACCTCACTGTGTGACGACGCACAATCAAGACATAATAAGAAACCCTAAAGATGTCGAAAGGTTATCGCAAAAAATAAACAATGTATCATTGATTAGTCTATTGCATTTACGTCCGCAACTCAAAGCTGCCCGCATTTTATAGTCACAGATATGGTGCATGACTTTTAGAGAATATGTTTTTGCTCTCTTCTCTGTTCAGGTCTTCTTTGAATGTGCCTGACACAAACCAAAGAGCATCTCCTAGATGAGAGCACTGAAACAGTGTGAATGCATTGTGTGATTCAGCGTAAATTTAACTGCGAAGCGTATAACATTTTATAAGCAACAATTTAAGATTAAAACAATTAGCATCTACTTAGTTTATTTTTTAAATTACGCATCCCTTAACATTAAAACTTTATCATGTTTATTTTATAATTTTTTGGTAACAATTTCAGCCAACTAATCAAAAATTAATAAAAGATCGGTGAGTAAAAGTTGTAATATCTTTAGTAAATGTCACTCGATTTTCACGATTTAAAATACGTACTAAAGCTAAAACAATAGATTAAACAAATTAGGCAATTTAATTACTTTTTTTAGTGTGCAAATGATAGCAAGAATTTCATACAACCCCATTTTTGGCTTCCCTTTTGAATTTCAGCTCAAAGTTTTTCTTCTGATCGATTTTCAATAAAACTATAGCAACATATCCTAAGAAAATCGTATCGATTAAAGCACGAGATCTTGATCTTGCTAAAATAACATGAAGGAACATAGCAGCCGCTTAAACTCAGCAAATATCTCTGCAACAATTGGACATAAACGTGCTTTCCCTAACCCACGACATGTGACTGAATCTAAATATGCACTAGCACTTGCAGTAAGGCATGTCTCTTTAGTATAAAGATTAGTTTAGAGCTGAATTACAAATCTAGTTTCAATAAAAGTGATTAAAAAAGTAAACAAAAATGTTATAAATTCAGCCATGCGCTCCCTTTCCCCTTTCGGAAACATTAGGCGATTTTGAGATTAGTTTTGGAACGAAAATACTTTTTACACTCTGTTCCAAAGCTACACAGAGTATATTAAGTTTGTGCAAAAGTACGTAACAAGCAGAAGGAATCATCTCCGATCTTAGAAAGTATATATATTCTTGATCAGCATCAACAGCCGAGTCGATCTAGCTATGTCCGTCTGTCCGTAGGAACAAACAGATCTCGGAGATGGTAAGAGATAGAGGTTTGACATGTATGGAAAATATGATTCTTATACTTGCTGGCAGATAAAGTTTATTTTCAATTTTTGCCACGCCCCCTCCAGCCCCCGAAAATTGCAAAAAAGTAATATCTTCCACAGTTTTATAGATAGAAGGTTTTCCTGGAAATATTTATAGATAGAGGATTCTATCGATCTGAAAAATTGGTAAATATGCTTTAATCTGTTTGTAACACAATAAGAAAGAGAAGGCTAAGCTAACTTGGGCTGTGCCGAAATTTCAATATCCTTTCAAACTTTGCAGAATCTGTTTAAAAGCATATATGGATCATTATTGATGTCCAAATAAAAGAACTGTAACATTGAAAAGAAATAAAAAAAGTTTTTTTTTACTTTGACCCATTTTCAGACCGATCTTTCATATGGGAGCTATAAGCTATAGTTACCCGATTTTGAAAAAACTCTGTAAAAATATGTGAAAGCATTTAAAACAAACAAATACCAAATTTTATGACGGTACCATTAAAAACAAAAAAGTTTTCTCACTAAGACCATTTTTCAGACCTATCTTTTGTATGGGAGCTATATCTTACAGTTGTCCGATTTTCACGAAACTTAGTCATATGAAAAAGCAAAGAAAAACAATAAATACAAAGTTTTAAGACGTTTACATTGAAAAGCAATAAGTTTTTCTTACTGAAACTAGATTTTCGACCCATCGATCCTATGGCAGCTATAAGATATAGTCATCCAAACCAGTCGACTCCGGCATATTAGCAGCGTGCAGAAAAAAGAAGAATCTGTGCAAAATTTCAGCTCGATAGCTTTTAAACTGAGAGGCCAGTTTGCGTAGAAACAGACAGACAGTGCTAAATCAACTCAGCTCGTCGCCCTGATCAAGAATATATATAGTGCGGTCGGAAATGAATATTTCCATGCGTTGCAAACTTCTGGGCAAAATTATAATACCCTTTGATAGGGTATAAAAACAGAATCAAATGGGATTTTTTTTAAAAAGGTCCAAAAACAGCCTCGGCATGGAGAACCCCCCCTTAATCGACCAATTTTTTGCAAAAGTGAATCGAAGATTATCAGCCGTGCTTCCATTTTCGCATTCGGAAAAATTTTGCGATTTGGAGAGCAAGCATGTTCGAAAACCGGTTTCAAATCGCAAAACTTTTGCGAATGCGAAAATTTATCTTAGAATCTTCTTCGTAGATAGAATTACAGCTGAAAGGACACCTAAGCCAAAATGACAAATTTAAAAGCCAGCAATATGGCAGTGCAGTGCAAGAGTGGCTCCCCCTCTTGAAAATTTCAATTTCAAGCTGAACCAATAAACATTTATGGTGATGATGATGTTAAAGGGGCGTGGGCGGGTTCCACTTGTTACACCAGACAAATACTAACTCTTAGGGGTGGCAGGTAAGAAGCAACAAATTAGAAACGTAAAACGATGAAGAAGACATAAAAGCGAGGCAAAAACTTTGGCCCACAGGTGATGGTTTCAGGTCCAGGTGGGGTGGATGGGAAGCTGCAAAAAAATAATATATACACACTCACACACACACACTACACTAACAAAGGCGACGACATTGAAATGGCCACAGCAGCAATAACAACGCTGGGAAAAATCAATTTCTGACCCTTTTGCCTGTCACAAACAAATCTGTCGCCCCCAGCTGGAAACTAATTACAATTCATAATTCAATTTCACACTAACTACGTTACGAATTGCATTCCCCCACCTCCCTCCACTTACATGGATAAATGTTTGAGCAATTGGTTTTTTATCAGCGAGACCATTTTGCGTCGTCAGCAGCACCAGCAGCAGGAGCGCGCGGAGGCAGCGAAGCGGCGAATTGCAATGGGAGACCACAAACAAATAAACAAGTTAACGCTTGCCTAGCACATAGCACATATTTCTTGGTGTTAAAGTTGACTTTTAGGCATTTAGCACTTTTTCTTGCCGAGATCAAGATCTGATAGGGAGTGGGGGTAAAACTCGCGTTCGCGCACAAATCTTTGGCTTTTTGGCGGGGCCTGGCATAAATTAATCATTTTTTTATCATTTAGACTAGAGTTATTAGTCACTTTTTATTGGAGGACTCTTTGCTAATTGGAGAAATCTTATCGCATCGCGTACTGACTCTGGCTTAGAGATGGACAATAACTAGGTGACTGCTCTTTGTCACGAGTATTTTGAAGTAACGATTCAGAGAGTAGCAATTGTGATGATATCGCACTTCAGAAACCCGTTAGTTCAAAAATTTGAAGTGGTGAATAACCGTTATTTTGAAAATTTAATAAAAAATTTGATTTAAAAATATTCAAAAGAATTAGATTGGTTTTCAAATAGTCTTTTCAGTCGTCAGAAAGCAGCTTAATTTAAAAAACTTTATTTTTATATGTTGTTTTATGTTACTTTTCCCCTTTCAACGTTTTTGCCTTAGAAAAAAAAAAACCAAGAACCGATTTTGATCTCTTAATATTAATAATTATAATTTAATTAATAATTAATAATTTTATAGATCAATTTCTGGTAATTAAGAAAGCTTTTGCAACTGTAACGGTTACAATTATTTAGTTTTCAAAAAGAATTTAGAAACGAAATTTTTAACATTTGAATTTGTTAGATCCATCAGCATTATTTAGAAAACTTATATCCGTCTTAGAAAAATAGATAAACTCAGAACAAAAACCAAATTCCAAAGTTGATATGGTCTTTCAGGTTCAACGAACTTTGGTCTTAGCGAAGCGAGTCTAAGCAAGAAAGAAAATCGGTTAAGCCCGACTATAACATACTCTGTACCTGTGAAGTGCTGCCCATCACGGTTGCGGCCGGTGCTGTTCATAAACCGTTCATAACGATTGTAAAAAATTTGTTAATAATCAATAAGTAATCTGGTACTTATTACATGTTTTGATTTAGTTAAGTCTAGACTAATTAAAAGTCGGACTTTAGCGACTTTCTGACTGCTTTCAGTTCCCATTTTTTCTTTTATTCTAATCTTTAACCTTACAAAATTTAGTAAAAGCATATTATGCTATTCACACTGAGCACATCTAACATCCCAAATCATGAGCTAAAATGCTTAATAACTATTTGCTATGCCAACATTTCCAAATTTTTGTTTAATCGAATTATTAAGTGGATTAGTGTCTTATAGAAATAAGCTACAAACACGACAAATTTTGACCGGCCAAATTTTTAGTGCTCATGATTTTGGATGTGCTCAGTGTGAATAACCTATTAGACATAATAAAATGAATTTTGTGACATTAGTGTCTTAGATAAAAAAATCTTAAATTTCATTCAGAATTCGGTGTCACCATCTGGGCAATGTGCCACATTGATACAACACTTTGGATACTCCGCCATAGGATACTTTATTTTACCTAGACGGCATGGTGGGCTCATGCTCTTAGCACCACAACTGCAATTAAATATAAATAATTAGTTTTACATTCATCAGATTTGGGAACTGATTTATTCTTACGTGGCGAACTGCACAAAACTTTCATGTCCACATGAAATGCGTCGGCATCCCTTTCCCGTTATGGTCTGACCCTCGTTTAGTATCGTATTGGAGTCAATCACGCATTTGCCAGGATGAGCTTTTTTAAACAAATCAAATATTTGGGTCTTTAACTAAAATTTTCTCCAATACACACCTTCGTTTTTAAAATAACCAACGGATAAAGCTCCATATGTTTCAAATGCCAGCATTAGAAACCAGCAGACAAATCACCAACGACTTCATTGTTAAAACTAAAATCTAAAACCACTTTCAAAGCAACGTCTTATCAGCTACACAAGGTTTGAACACAGATTTCAACACATAAAATGTCATACATAGGTTATCACAGAAGCTAAAAATCTTTTCTGCGCTTGGTTGGTTCGCTTTGCTCGCATATGTGAACGTAGATTTTACAAAATACTTCATATATTTGGGCTTTGAAAACTAGTGTGAGGCTAATTGGGCATCGGCCACAACAGTTTTCACGCAGATGAGATGATTTTCCCAATCAGTGAATATCATTTTTATGGAATTTCTTATTTAGAGCTTTAAAAATAATGCTATTTTCGATAGATTGGTAAGGAACTGAAAAGAAAACATTTCAACTTTCTAGACTTTCCAAAATTTAAATTTAACGTTGGTAATATCTGGTAATATAAGAGAAAAATAAGTTTGGAGCTGATCAGATGTAAAACTGTAAAGAAAGACTTTCTTTACACTGCTCGACACATGAGACATGATATATTTAAAGCGGTTTTTGGTCCTTAGCTTATAATTTTGGGGTGTTATGAAAAAAAATAAGTACATATGAGGAAATTCTATACTCGACCTGCCCAACAAATCTCTACTGGGTCCCGTCAAGGGTGTAGCCAGGGGCGGACAGTCACATACAACTTTGACCTGGGAGGTGCATCTTCCAAAAGATTGGAATGCAGTCATTGTTGAAATTTCACATAGATCTTGGAGAGTGAGTTTGAACCTGATCGAATGAAAAATACACTGGCGGTCATGGAAACCGCACCGCTCCAAAATATCATGAAATTATGAAATCGTTCGGGTAAATGTCAAGGAACATTTTTATTTTATGTATATAGGGTTTCAACGACCTGGTTTGATTTTAGTCAGAGCGCTGTTTAGCCGTCTCAAGGTCGGGGAGTGATTATGATTCAATAATCCTCAAGAAATCAATAACAACGATATGAACATATGGACCAAGCAGCTGAGCAAAATTAAACTGGAAATTGATTAATTGTTGATTTCTTTGGACATTTCGTACATAATACATATTTGTAGAATCAGTCAAACACCCAAAATTGGATAGATGGCTGTCTGTCATCTTGAAAAATAATGCGAAATGTACTATATGCACTATCTTGGAAAAAAATATTCGAATGAAATATCGAGTGGCCCTCTTAGAAGAAATCATCAAAAAACTGTTTTTTATTATTCATTTTTCCGAAAAGTTCACAAAAAAGTACCAAAAGAGGTTTTTAATTTGATGAAATCCGTCACACCGTTCAAAAGTTATGATTTTTGAACGTTTTATGTGTTTCCGGATTATCTGAAGAACTATTGACGGTAGGGGAGGCTGAGTTGATATGGAATGTCCTATATATAGTCAAAAAGTAATTTTTTGTCGCTCTCGCTCAGAACTTCAGAGTACTAGCCTTAAATTAGAAATGAAAAGTCAATCTCAGACTTAGTAACTGTGATTTAACAGTCATCATCATGATTGTGTTGCTTGTTTTGTAGCACTGCACAGCACTGAAATCTAATCAACTAGCCGAAGAACTGGCCTTACTAATCGACTACAAGTATCGAGGGTTGCCAATCGACTTAAGATATCAAGTGTGGTCTCACTAATCTAAAAAAATAATTTAGCTTAACAGAAGAAAAAAAAACATCTCTTCGCCATGTCCAGTGGCGGGATTACGGACGCCATGTCCAGTGGCGGGATTACGGACACCAATGAGCTGGTCGACCAGGTGGTGGAAGTGACCGCCTGCTCAGCAGAAGAAGCCAAACACTATTTGGGAGCGTGCGAAAACGATGTGGCTGCAGCAGTGGCGCTATTTTTTGAACAAGGCGGAGGAGCTAGTGCATCATCAATTGGGCCGTTGCTGCCCGTGCTGGATGAAAATGGTGAGGAGGAGCAGGTGCGTGCGCCCATTGCGCCAGTGCGTGAACAGCTGATCCTGCCCGAGGATGACAATTTCTTTGCGTCTGGCAGCAGCAACAGCAACAACAGCAACCGCCTGTCGCGTGTCTCCCAGAGGGTTAAGGTCTGCCCCCTGAGAGACTTTGCCCGTGAGGGGGAGCTGATGGAGGAACAGCTACAGGCGTCGGGAGTCTATGCAGATCCTGGTCAGACCCATAGACGACGCCGCGAACGTTCTGCTCAAATGGTAGCCGCTGCCGCCGCCGCCACCACGTCCACATCCCGCCTAGGAGATCTCTTTCGCCCGCCCACGGATATTCTCTACTCGGGCTCCTGGTCGGCGGCTCGAGATTTTGCCACCAAGCAGAAGCGTTGGCTGCTGGTCAATGTGCAGGGCGACGATTTCCCCTCGCAGACCATGAACCGCGATGTCTGGTCCAACAGGGAGCTGAAGAAGTTGGTGCGCCGCCAGTTCACCCTGTGGCAAGTGGACAACGACACCTCCGAGGGCAGGCGCTTCGTGGCCTTCTATCACTGTGCCAAGCTGCCCTATCTGTGCATCATTGATCCGCGCACGGGGGAGGAGGTGTGGCGCAGCCCCGAACCCAATCAGGACAACGTCCTGCCCGATCTGAGGGAATTTCTCCGCGAGCATCGAGACTTTGGACAGGCGGAGGAGGAGGAGGAGGAAGCTCCCAGCACCTCCAAGCGAGCAGCCAAACATCTGGCCGAGGATCTGGACGATGCCTCAGCTCAGACGACACCCAAGAAGCGCGCCAAGCTGCTGGAGCTCACCGAGGAGGAGCAATTCGAGTTAGCCATCAAGAATTCCATGAACGAGAACGGCCAGGCGGCCCTGGCACAGTCCCGCCGCAGCGATTGCGAGAGCCTCGAGGAGTTCGACGAGGATGAAATCACAGATTTGCTGGCCTACGAATCCCATTTGGGTCAGGCCAAGGACGAAATCACCGCCCTCAAGTTGCGGCTGCTCAACGATTCGGGCAACGATGAAGTTGTCCAGCTGCGCTGGCCCTCGGACACCAAGCTGCAGACGCTGCGCTTGTACATCCGCCAAACGCACAAGCACATCCCCCTGGTGGGCTACAAGCTGATCTGCGCCTTTCCACGCAAAACTCTCGAGCCGGAGCACAATCAGGCCTCGCTCAAGGACTTGGGATTGCATCCCTCGGCCAATTTGCATCTCACATTGGATGATTGAAATGGACTCTCTCTCTCTCTGTCCATATTTTTAGAACGGGAAAGAAGGAAGCCACATAGAATATTTATTTCCAACATTTTTGTCGTCAAGTCTCTGTTTTTTTGTCGCCTCCAACCGATGGGGTCACTCATACATAAATAATGGAAACGCTGTCTTAAATTTAAGTGAAAAAAAAAACAATTGAATAAAAACCAACTAAGATATATATGGGGATTACTTTGAAAGCGTTTTGTGGTGCAGCATTTTTAAATTGCGCGCTCTTCTGTTTACAAACAGCTGTTTTAAGTTTGTCAACACTGGAAAAAATTTTAAACCCAAGGGTCTGTTGAGCTATTCTTTCAGTGCCAAAGACATCTCCCGCTGGCAAACCTAAAAAAAAAATAGCTGAAATAACGCAGGCCGACAAAACGACCAACTTTGTGAGGTGCAGCCTTGTCGATTTAAAAATATGATACATTTATACTCACTGATTTCAAAACTGATCTCGGTTTGCATCCATCAGCTCTTGTTTCCAAGATATAGCGGAAAAACCATTTAGTCGAAGTTTTGGCTCACTAGAAATTATGGAAACTATACTAGGTATAAATATTTGGATTTATGAGCTATTTGCGACAGAGCACATATCAATGCATCTTTAAAAAATGAAAAGCGCTATAAAAGCATAGTTGACCTCTAAAGTCAGACAATACTCGTTTTAAGGAATTTTTTTTTTAATTAATCATCACTTTAAAGCTAGCGCGGTTATTGAATTAATATTTTAGCCATTTGAGCAAGTAGACAAACAATTAGACAAAACAAACAATCGCAGCACAAGCGGTCTCTCACTGAGCGGAACTCTTTTTCTCGAACCTCATGTGTTTTCTGTTACATGCCAGATACCGGCTGTGCCCGAGAGGAAGTGTATATCGCCTTTTCAACATTTTCCAGATTATTCTAATTTATTTAAAATATTGGTATAACTTGTTTTCGGTTAAAGTCTGGCAGTTTTCATAAGCAAATCGGCTATGACACTAATATGAGCATTTGATTCCGCTTCCTGAAATTCATGAGGCCTTAAAAAAGCCAAATTGGCATTACTGAACCTTGTTTTGTCGTTTTACCACACTAAAGCAGCTTACCTTGCCGGTCGCCGATTTACGTAAAACATCAAAAAAGAGCTTGCATTTCTAAATAATGTCACGCTCTTTACAACGCTTGGTGGGTAGTTGCCGGCGCTGGCCATGGGCACAGCAACAGGCAGTTCGAAAATTCTCAGCCACGGCCAAAGATCCTGTCAAGGGCAAGGGACCCATTTCCTGGCGAAGTTTGGGTGTTATTGGCGTACTTGGAGCCGGTGGACTGGGCTTCATGTTGTATGTGAAGAGCGAAAAGGATGAGGCACTGCTCAAGGAGCGCAAACGGCAATTGGGCAAAGCGGCCATTGGTGGACGTTGGGAGTTGGTGGATTCACAGGGAAACGTGCGCAAGTCGGAGGACTTTGTGGGCAAATGGTTGCTCATCTATTTTGGCTTCACCCACTGTCCGGACATATGTCCAGATGAGTTGGAGAAGATGGCCTTAGTTGTCGATGAAGTTGGTGAGTGGGCGAAAAATGTGGTAACATGTAACTATTCCCCAATCTCTTACAGAGAAGTCCCCTCAGACGCCTGAGGTGCAGCCCATCTTCATCACCGTCGACCCCGAACGTGACTCCAAGGAAGTGGTGGGCAAATATGTAAAGGAATTCTCACCCAAATTGTTGGGCCTCACCGGAACTGTGGATCAGATTCGAAATGTGTGCAAGGCTTTTCGTGTGTACTTCAGTGCCGGACCCAGGGACGAGGATAACGATTATATAGTGGATCACACCATTATTATGTACCTGGTAAACCCGGATGGAGAATTTGTGGACTACTATGGCCAGAATCGGGACAAGGATCAGTGTGTGTCGTCCATTTTGGTGAACATAGCCAAGTGGAATTCGTTAAACAAGAAAGGTTGGTTCGGCTAAATGTGAGGAAGGGAACAGACATTCTGAATGTTAATTTGTTGTATTCTAGTTTTTTTAAATTAACAAACTAAAAACTGAAAAATTGTAACATTAAATTGAACATTTTTTTGAATTAAGGGGGTTCTACATGTGCATACCATCTCTCTAGAAAATGTGAAATCGGCCCTAAATCTGTTTGTAAGAATTGGAAAAACTCTGCGTTTTCAAATAAGATTTTTTTTAAAAAAGGTCCAAAAACTGAGAACCCCCCAAAAATTGAACATTTTTTTGAATTAACTCCCATTTCTAGATGCAAATTTGAACTGTGACATTTCACTGTGAAGCGGTTTGGACAAAACAGCTTTTGTCCCGTCAAGTCTAGCTTTTCTTTCAAATTCATTGTTGCATTTTTATATAAAGTCTTGTTCTCAATTCCACTTTCACAGAAGTTTTGTGGTTTAGAGCAGCGATGTTCAAAAAGAGCGAGGTAAAAAAGTGAGAGTGTATTGGTGAGCGAAAATAAAGCGACACAGCTCAGCTTTGAACTGCCCTCATCGACGACTGGGCAGCGAATGCAAGCAAAGAGAGCGCTGCTTACGCTCATATGCCCGACTTCGGCATGCGCTCGGCTCGAGTGCGTGTAAATAGCCGATTGCGCTCGGCCCCTGGGGGTTATGGGTGAACATCGCTGGTTTAGAGACCAATTCTAGTCCAATTACAGGTTTTAAATGATAGATAGATAGCTGATAGATCTCTAAACATGAGTTTGAAACTGTTCGGATGACTTTGGGGGTAGATTTTTTGAAAGTAATGTATTCCGATTTTTGTATGTGTTGCTTACCAATCTTTTTAATTGGAAATAGTGTTGGGTAAAGGTTGTTCATTTCAATAAACATGTCCAGTTTTTCTTTTCTCCAAAGTGAGTCAACTCACTCAAGTTATTCAGTCGTTCAGTGTTGGTTTGAATTGTAGACCGTGTCTGTGCTGATCCAATTGTTCACCAGTTGTTCACCTGTTCATTTTGTCGATCAGCGATCGTTCAAACTAAATTGAATCCTTCGTTGCTAGTCACACTGCGGAATGTTGCCTATTTGTTAGCCATCTCTAAAATGGTTGACACGCCAGCATGTCGCTTACGTTGAACAATCGGACACGTGGACAAAAAACAGTTCAAGTGTGACCAAATTGATTGAACAAGTAACTGAAAAACTCTCAACAAACAAATCACAGAACAAGAGCAAGTGAACAACTCACAAAACAAGAGTGAGTGAACACGAACAAATGGGCAGCACCGGTCGCAACGAAGCACTTCACTGGTACAGAGTATGTTATAGTCGGGCTTGACCGACTTTCTTTCTTGGTTTTTTTTATCTTTTGTCACCTTGTGGATGACGTTTGGTTAGACACAGCTTGGCAACCGACATGAAAAAGACAACACGGAGCTCTCGTTGACCGGTGTGCAATGGCCGACACTTCCAGAGTAACTGTACATATAAATTGGAAGAATTTAAAATTGATTTCCATTGCTTATACGAAAATCACTAGAGATTACCGTGTCACCCCCGTATAGCAAAAATTAATCAAGATTAAGACATGTTGAGTTATAGATAAATTAAATCATGGTTTCCAAAAATGTTCATCAAATAAAAATGCCGCAGGACCGAATTTTACTTTCGTGCTCGATTTATTTTACTTCTATTTTTGGCAACAGTTTACAAATTTACATGAAGTTAAACAGTATGTTGCGAAGCTGCAGCACATCCTTATCCGCAGATGTGGAAGGGTGGTGGACAATTCGCCAGAGCCATCGCCACGATGCAAATTTGCAAAAGAAAAATTGTTACCTTCATTTTGAAACGTTTTAGTTTGACTGTTGGATATAACTGGCTTTTTATAGCTATTAAGAAAATCTGAAATTAGCAACGCTTGAACTTAAACAGCGCTTACAACCGCTGTATGTCGAATATTTAATACGATTTTCACACCTTTTTGGTATCGGTTTTATTTTAGTCATGCTTCGCTTTCATTTAAACTCTTCCATGCTGTAAAGGTTCCTAAAAACAAATTGAATTAAGCGACCTTGAGGTGCAAATCCTCAAATAAGTTGACCATGGGCCTAGCCAGTATTGTGGCAAGTCGATTATTGTGGGAAACTAAACGCTCCCTATAAAGATTTGAATATGTTTCGATGGTTTCGCATAGTGTGGGAATGTCTAACATGCGCGCTTAAAACTCTGTAACGAGACTTACTTACACATACCTCAACTCTTTTAATAGTGGTGATGCAGGCCGCTCCCAAACTTGTAATATACCAGTTAAGTGTAGGGAGGGACTATGGTCTTAAAAATGCCTGACTTTAGCTTTAAGGGAAGGCCACTCTCTGACCGAGTTTTTAACGGGCAGAGGAACACCCGATTAATATGGGGCCTCCAGGGGAGCCTCCTGATATGTAATCAGTGATTGGCAAGGTACACATTTTGTATACTCTGTTCCAGAAGTACAAAGAGTACAATAAGTTTGTGCAAAAGTATGTAACAGGCAGAAGGAAGCATCTCCTACCCTATAAAGTATTTATTTTCTTGATCAGCATCAACAGCCGAGACGATATTGCCATGTCCGTCTGTCCGTCCTTATGAACAAACAGATCTCAGAGATGGTAAGAGATAGAGGTTTGATATGTATGGGAGAAAAACTTTTTATACCCTTGCAGAGGGTATTATAAAATTGTGCGGATGTTTGTAACGCATTGAAGGAAGCATCTCCGACCACATAAAGTATATATATTCTTGATCAGCATGACGAGCTGATTTCATTTATGTCCGTCTGTCTGTTTAATCGCGTTTTAAAGCTATCCTCACCAAACTTTGCACGAAGTCTTTTGGTACAAATACGCTGCACATTTGTCGGAACCGGCCGGATCGGATGACTATAGCATATAGTTGTCATAGGAACGATCGGTCGAAAAACTAGTTCTAGTGAGAAAAACTTTTTTGTTTTTAATGAAAACGTCCTTATCATTGGCATACACTTATTTTATATACTCTTTCTCAATTCTACAAAGTTTGCTCGAAGTCTGATGACTGTAGCATATAGCTCCCATAGGAACGATCGGTCAAAAAACTAGTTCTAGTGAGAAAAACTTTTTTGTTTGTAGTGAAAACTTCCTTATCATTGGCATACACTTATTTTATATACTTTAACACATTTCCGCAAAGTTTTATCAATATCGGATGACTATAGTATATAGCTGCAGTATAAATGATCTGACGAAAAAGAAGTTCTAGTGAGAAGAACTTTTTTGTTTTAAATGGGATCGCCTCCAAATTTCGTAATGAACAGTGTATTACGCTATCCATTATTTCACCAAGTTTGGTCGAAATCAGACATCTATATATTATAGGGCCCTGTTCCGGTTTTCGAGTCGAATTTCGTGTAAACGTTAATATTTTGCATCCAAATTGAATAACGTTGTATAGAAGGTGAAAAATAGGCCTACGGATACTAGATCTGGTATAAAAAAACTCGAATTCGTTTGGGCAACTGAAATCGATTTCTCAATGCCAAGTGAATTCAATTCGAAAGAAAATTTCGACGAGATCTAGTAGCCACTGCTTGTCTTGTTACTTACAAATTAATACAACTTAATCGCAAAACATTAACGTTTACACGAAAATCGAGTCGAAAGCCGGAACAGACCTGTTAGATCCCATAGAAAAGTAAGGTCCAAAAAGTAGTCTTAGTTAGAAAAACTTTTTTGTTTTCAATGGAAGCTGCAAGGGTATACAAAACTCGAAAAAACGTCGTATTTCTCACAGTTTAATAGATAGAAGGTTCGTTCTTTCTGGAAATATTTAGTAATCGGGATTCTTTATCGATACGCCAAAGTAAGTGTAAAGATCGGATGAACGAAAGTCAAATTATAAGGAAAAAAACAATTATGGGCAGCTCCGGTCGCAACGGAGATGGGCAGCACTCCACAGATACAGAGTATGTTATAGTCGGACTTGACCGACTTTCTTTCTTGTTTTTTTTTTTTTTTTTTGCTTTTGTCACCTCGTGGATGACGTTTGGTTAGACTCAGCTTGGCAACCGACATGAAAAAGACAACACGGATCTCTCGTTGACCGGTGTGCAATGGCGGACACTTCCAGAGTAACTGTACATATTAATTTGAAGAATTCAAAATTGATTTCCATTGCTTATACGAAAATCACTAGAGGTTACCGTGTCACCCCCGTATAGCAAAAATTAATCAATGTTGGATTAAGACATGTTGAGTTATAGATAAATTAAATCATGGTTTCTAAAAATTGTCATCAAATAAAAATGTCGCAGGACCGAATTTTACTTTCGTGCTGGATTTATTTTACTTCTATTTTTGGCAACAGTTTACAAAAGAACATTAAGCTAAGCAGTATGTAACGAAGCTGCAGCACATCCTTATCCGCAGAAGTGGAAGGGTCTTTGACAACTCGCAAGAGCCATCGCCACGATGCAAATTTGCAAAAGAAAAATTGTTACCTTCATTTTGAAACGTTTTAGTTTGACTGTTGGATATAACTGGCTTTTTATAGCTATTAAGGAAATCTGCAATTAGCAACGCTTGAACTTAAACGGCGCTTACAACCGCTGTACCTTTTTGAAATAGATTTTATTTTAGTCATGTTTCGCTTTCATTTAAACGCTTCCATGTTGTAAAGATTCTTAAAAACAAATAAAATTAAGGGACCTTGAGGTGCAAAACCAAATATCCACAAATCAGCTGACGATGGGGCCTAGCCAGAATTGTGGCAAGTCGATTATTGTGGAAAACTAACCATTCCCTATAAAGATTTTAATATGTCTCGATGGTTTCGCATAGAGTGGGAATGTCCAAGTCCCGGAAATGTGGTTGGGCGGGTGAGTCGGGCCTGGTGGCGGCGACTCACGGGTTCACAAAAATATAATTTTTTTAATTGTATTTTGAATCAAAAACTTATCACATACTACGTTTATGCTTGCAAAGAACCATGATTTTTTGCGCTTAAAAGTATGCCAACTTTATTTCCACTAACAACTATTTATTTAAAAAAGGTAATTCATTGTAATTTATGGCAGTTTTAAACCTAGTCCACACTAGTTAAAGATCTGACTAGTTAAAGATGTACCAAATAAATGAGGTTTAAGGCAAAATAAAATAAATAATTTCCTTAATGAATAATATATATAAGTACAGATTCGATGGGCAAAAATCATGATTTTTCATTTAAGCATAAACGTAGTAACAGCAAATATTTTAAATGACTCGCATGTAATATCAAAAAAGTATCGCAAAAGATACCACCAAACGCTCGCTACCCGTATTGCTTGCGACTATCGTAAACGAAACTTTCACTGTCACAAAATGAACGACACATGAATCATTTTACTAACCAGAAAAAAGATTTTCCAAAACCAAAAAAAAATCTGACTATATCGACTCGGCTGCTGAAAAATCTTAGAAAACGTATAAATACGAAGACTGATATATACTTTATGTGGTCGAAAATGCTTCCTTCTATGCGTTACAAACATCCAAACATCCAATTTTAATATACCCTCTTCAAGGGTATAAAAAGTCTTTTCAAGCCCCATGTCTACGAAGGTTTCTAAGTTGAAGAAATGGACCAAAAGTCGCGAAATTTTGCTAAATTACCGTTCATTTGGGGAATGTTAAGAAGCCCGCGAAGCTTTCTAAGATACCAAAAACGGCGAAGTTTGTAAAATTTTAACAACCATATGATTGGGTGGACGTGAACGCGGACCTGGAGGTGGACCTGGACCTGTACACCAAACTTTTTTGAGTTAAGATGTTCTGAAAAACGGAACATATCAACTCACATCAAGATTTTGCGTTCTCAAAAGTATGGATAAACTGATTAAACAAATTTTGGAGAATCTACATAAGTACACAAATGCAGGCGAAGTCGCATCTTTAAGCTAGTATGAAATATATAAACCAACATTTATCATGCAAAAAGGCCCTTTGTTCGCCTTTATAACCATACCCCCCATAAGCAAAGCAAGCTGTAACAGGAGTTTTTCTATCAAATTTTTATAAGTTTTATAAGTATAAGTTTACATTTTTAAAATACATAAGTTGGGGGAGCGTCAAATTCGATCTAGCGTGAACCTCTACTTCCTACTAAAACAGTCAAATTCTGAAAATTGGCAGCACTGCTATTTAGCTAATTAAAAAAAAAAGCTAAAGTGCCATCACTAATACAAAGTGGACTTGTCACAAACAGCTGACAAACCTTTCGCTTCTGATTCACAAGAAAATTGATAAAGTAAACACACACAAGAGAAGAACATGTCCAGTCACGACTCGGGTAAACTAAACAAATGCAATAATTGTATAGCTTTTATCATATTTCCTGCCACACATACAGCTAAAGTGCCAGAAGGCGGCCATGCGCCAGCTTACAGCTATTTCGATAATTCCATGGTGCGTAGTTGTCCAAACAATTGATCTTTCCCAATGCATATGCATATACTTACATACATACATTTATTTATACACACAGCGGGCACCCCCACCCACTTATGAGGAAAGTCAACGCGTAGGATATCCAAGTCAACAGACTCCTCCCCCCAATCGGAATCACTATTATGGCATGATCAGTCACAATCAACAACAGTCGCCATTGCGCGTGCACATGCAGCCGTACAATGCTCCACCTCCTCCGCCGGTAATGCACCATGGCACTGGTTATGGTCTTGCCGGACCCAGCACTTCTGCCGGAGCAGCAGCCTCACAGGTTTTGCAAGTGGACTCTCGAGCTGAACTAAGGACCACAGCCACAGGAGCTGTTATCATTCCACCACCGCCACCTGGGTGCTTGCCCACGCCAGCCCAGCTGGCCGCCATGCAAGGCCAGCCAGTGGTGCTGAAGCAGAAGAAGCGTTCCTTCTTCTGAAGCTAAAATTGCATACTTGTTACTCCTCGAATGAATCCTCATGTTAAAGTAAAATAAACGTATTTCTTCGTGATCTTGCGTATATTTGAAAATTCTCTATCGACCTGAACATGACGACGCGGCCAGTTGAACGTTAATTGTGGAGGATTGGTGATCACTGGCCAACTAGAAGACGAACAACATCCAAGACGAACTACTCGAAAATGTTCTCAAAGTATGTACTATCAAATGACTGCACCCGCACGAAACCATCTTCACCACCAGACGCATAACTCTTGCCATCCGGATGGAAGGCCAAACTGTTGATGGGGCCAAAGTGACCCTTAAGCCGGGCAAATTCCTCCTCATAGATTAGATGGAAGAATCGAGAGTCGAATTTGCCGGACTTTGTAGAAGTGGTGGTGACCTCCATGGCATCTTGTCCACCACCCAAGACCACATGATCCAAAATCGGGCTAATGGCAGCCGAATTCACGGGACGCTCGGTCTTGTAGGTCTTCAGGCACATAAGGGATTCGGAATCGAACAGCTTGGCGGTGGTGTCCTTGCAGGCGGTGACAAACATGGTGCCATCTTTGCTCAATTGCATGTCATTGATGCCGGCGGTGTGATCGCTGCCCGAATCCACCACCTTCTGACCCTTGCGTATATCCCAGATGGAGATGTTGCCATTGTCATGACCTGCAAGAGGATTTAGTGTGTTAAACTATTTATTTTACTTTTTTCAGGTCAAAAAATTCTGCAAAATTAATTTTCCGCTTTATCTTGAAAACAAGAGCTGATGGCGCCAATCCGAGACCAGTTTTGGAATTAGTGGCAAAAACTAGATCGGAGTTTTTCACCAAAACGGCTGGAGCAAAATGTTTGTTGCCCTGTGTAGTTCTTTATTGTAATTAAGAACTCACCTGTAATAATCGTCTCATCCAGTGGCCCCCACAGCATTGAAGTAATCTTGGACTCCACCATGGGTATGCGCAGCGTGGGCGTCTGTTCGGCCAGACTCGAATCGGCATTACGCACATCGATGATGAACAGCTCACTGTTCTGTCCCATGGCCTTGTCCGTGGAGTAGGCCGCCTGGTTACCCGAGAAACTGAAATTGCTGGTACGCACCGACGACTTGGTTGGTATCGATGCAATCACAGTGCCATACTCCACGTCCCAGATTTTGGTGGTCATGTCACCCGCACCAGTGATCAATTTACGGCTCTCCCAATCCACATCCAGACACCAGACAGCACCCTGATGGCCGTCGTAGGTGCCCAAACGCTCTCCGTTCAGCGAGTACCACACATTCGGTTTCTGATCCTTGGAGCTGGAGAAGAGCAAGTCACCCTCGCGATTGTATTTAATTTGCGTTATGGAACGCTCATGTCCCTGTAGCATCAACGGACGCTGCAAAGGGATAAAGGAAGGGAAAGTAAGTCATCGGCCGCTTATTGAGGTTATGTTTGAACACTTAAGCATAAACAGGCGTGGCAAAAGCCAGCTATCCAGGTGATTCACTTGCAAATGCCACAACTTGCTGTCTTTTTGTTTAAGAATTTTTACCATTTTATATTTATTTTATGTTTATTGCGAAAAAAACAATAACCACGCAGCACTCCACAGAATCTAAAAAGGGACTGCCAACTCGTTACAAACCAGGCAAGGGAAATTTTGTTGGTGACATTGGTAGTAGGGGTACTCCTTCAACTACCAAAATCACTGTCAAACATAACAAAAGTAATTAGATTCGAAATAAATATCAAGCACGATTATCTCGAAACCACTTCTTTTGAACTGTTTGCATTTTAGAACAAAATGTTATATGTTAGGGATGCTATATTGGACCAGATCTAATTGGAATTTGTCTCTTTCAAAATTTATCTTAGTTTTACGTTCAGCCAAACTGCCAATAATCAGCATGAATTTTTGATTTGATTTTGTGTGGCAGTTTTTTCAGTCATGTTCCGCAGGTTTTGAGTTCACAGTGAAAAATAAATTAGTATCAAAATCACTTGCAGTAATACCCCTAGTGTAAAGTGTGCCCATATAATGCTGTCACAAATTTCCCTAGATGTAAAACAGCTGTTTCTGCTGAAATCAAAAAGAGGAAGAGCGGCGTGATAAAAAACTTGAAAAAACAGACATTGCTGTTGATATTGTTGAATATCTGAGCAAAAGACTGCCCCTGTTAGTTAGTTACTTGAACAATGGCCCACGCCACATCGCAGGTAAGTACATGGTCTTAGATGCCCACCATTTGGCAAGTCGCTTTTTGTACTTTTGTTGTGACGCAATAATCCTTTCCATTACCTAGGGCTCAAAGCTACTAAATGGCTGGAAGCGACCAGGTCGCTTTGATAAGGGTCTGGGTGCCCAATTGCCAGATGCCTACAAAAAGTTCTGGCGTGAATGGAAGCTAACTACGCCAGCGGCTGTCCATTACATACCCAAGGAGAGTGAGTGGGAGCGCGACGAGGTTACGCATGCGATTAAACCGGTCCAGAATGTTCCACTTCCCTTGATCGATACCCCGGAATCACATGAAGGCATCTGGGGTGGTGAGGCCGTGCTCAAGGGCTTTCAGAAGCGTCACCAGACCAAGCGTCGTGTGCCCCACTTTTGGGTCCCCCAGTTGCGTCGTTCGGTGGTCCACAGTGAAGTACTCAATGAGTATATGTCTGTGGTGGTTACGGAACGCACCCTGGAGCAGATACACGAATGTCTGGGCTTTGATCATTATCTGCTAAAGAATTTGGCTTGCGATTTGCGTTCTGCCTTGGCCCTGAAGCTGAAACGTCAAATACTGCAGGCACTGCAACAGGGTTGCCCCGCCCTGGCCGGTGAGCCACAAATTCAGCAGGAGATCCTAAAGGAATATAGTCCGTATCTGGAGTCATACACTGCGGAGGAGATCGACTGGTATGGGCATACCTATCTAGAGGCCATAAATAAGATGGCGCAGCAGTTGCGCGATGCGGAACGAGTGCAACCACATAAAGTAGAATTTCGCACTAAACTGATTGAGCAGCTGAGGCAGGCAGGCATTACCGAGGCGGGCGGACAATTGGACTCACAGGATGCTTTGTCCAGACCGGGAGAGCATAAGGATGCGGATATTGAGGCACTGACTAAGCTGTAAGTCACTGCAAAAAAACCTGCCATAAATATTTAATATCTTTTTCTTCTTTTTATTTAAAGGGAATCCTCGCCAACCTCCTCCAACTGGTTATCCAAAATTAATCCATTTGGCAAGAAGGAAACCTAAGATCTAAAATTTATCTGGGTTTCTGTTAATGCATTGTTTGTGTTTTGTAGCTTGGCCAGAGCAAACCTCAATTTGGAAACCTACGTTTGGATTATTCAAGTTCTAGGATTTGAAATTGAAAATATGAAACTGGACAAATAAAACAAAATCTATAAGAAAATGTTTAAGCCGCATTTTCATTCTAATGAACGAAATGTTCAGACACATCTTCTTAATTTAATACATATCGACCCCTTTGCTCGAAAATATCGCATGTGACATTTTTCCGAAATTGACATTTTGATGCAAATTAGTCCTAAGTCTTTCAACTCATCACCTAGAAAATATATATATATATTTTTTTAATGTAATTGGAAATATTTGATTCAAAGAACTTAATCTATTTACAAATAGATAACAAGGAGTACAAATGTAATACAGGACTAGAACAGCACGGCAAACGCCTGGGATTGAGGCATAACAAGCCTCACAGATACTGGAGGGGTCGTTCAGCTGAGACCAGTAGCGTGCAACCATATGTAGGAGAGGGGCGCCAAGATAATACACTTAAGCTAAGTTAAGGAGGCGACCCGAGGGACGCCTTCCATGGATCCAAAGATCGGAGGGATGTTGTCGGTTAAGTCTTCTTCTGAACCTGTTTGTCGCCAGATCAGAAGCAAGTCTATTGGAGTGGGCCACCAGACGATCATGGTATCTGCTGGTATGCATGTTTATCTGGGCGCATAATGAGAAAATGCCCAGATCACGGTAAAGAGTTGAATGCCTCACATAGAATGGAGCATCAGTGCTGCGCTGGAGGACTCTGCTCCAGTTTCTTCAGGGTTGTGGAGCATGCCGTACCCCACAGCGGGATCCCCCATGTCCAGGAAGGCATGATTATAGCCTTGTACACAAGGACTTTACAGCGCAACGAAAGACCGCTACGAGGCTTGTGATGCCAGTCAAGTTCCTTCGCCTTAGCTGTAACAGTAGCTGCTGCCCGAGTCACATGGGCCTTTTAGGTCAAGCGGCGATCCAAAGACACACCAAGGTATTTAACAGAAGAGTCCAGATGCGGGATTCTAGACCCTTGAAGTCGCACTCGAGCAACTTTCCCGGGTCTCAGGGAAAACGTGCGGTGTTGGCTTTTTGAGCCATTTACTGCTATGTTCCAGCGGTTTGCCCATTGACCAAAGCCATCCAGAAACTTCTGGACCTTAGCTGCTTCCTGAACTGCCGGCAATGCGATATTGTTCAGCAGGAAGGAGCTTAAAAAGCAGGCCATCATGCCATACGCGATCGAACGCCTGCCGAACATCAAGAAAATATTATAGCGATACGGTAACGGAGATAACACAACATAATGGGTTGCGGGGTTTTTTTTCTTTTTTATGTGGGGTTCAAAAAAAAAACTGTTTGTGGGGGGATTTTTTTTTTTTTGGGTTTTTTTTTTTGTCCCACAACATTTTTTTTGTTTTTTTTTTTTTTTTTTTTTCTTTTACCCTAAATTTTTTTTTTTTTTTTTTTTTTTTTTTTTTTTTTGGGGGTTTGCTTGTATGCGGCAATTTTGCGCAAAAATTTTTGTGTAAATGGGCCTCTTTAGTTGTCACCCGTTATGGAATTTCTGCGCAAGGATAGTCCTTATTAAGTATACATTTTTAACTTTCCCTTGAATCTGCGCGAAAAGGGACTTTTCTAAACTTTCGAAGATAAGGCAGTCTGCCAAACTATTCATAAACTCATAACTGTTCCTGGATCGCCCTTAATTTCACCGTACCTAAACTTTTAAAGCCCTTCCTTGAGTATTTCGTCACGACTTACCCTTAAATCAGCTCGGAAAGAAATTTATTGTACTACGACAAGTCCGAAATGATGTCAAAAACTTCTTTCTACTCAAAGATCGACCATAATTCCACCTTTAAGCCCTTTCTTAAGTCTATCAGCCTTCTTCTCAATTCCACTTCCGCAAAATTGAGAGACCAAATCACAAAATTGTTGTGGAAGTGGAATTGAGAACCAGGCTGTATTATTCAGAAATTTCCCTAAATCGGTTCGAGAGTTTTTTATGTACTTTTGATGGTGCGGATGATTGAAAACCCATAAATCTAGGTGTAATAAAGTATTTGAAGTAATATGTAGTTGGGTTCGAAGAAATTATGAAGTACTATATCACCTAAAGTGATTGTTCCTTGAACTTTTACTCAAATATTTGAAATATTTACGGTATTCACGACCCACAATGGAGCTGTGCAGTTGTTGAATTGAGGAAATTTGTAATTTTTAACAAGTCGAAAACAAGAAGAATAAACTGAATACTGATATGTTTACAAAAAATGTAATATTCCTCGATTCAACAATTCCGTAGCTCAACTGGAGGTTGCAATTTTCTTGCTCTAGTTTTCGACTTGTAAAAAATTTAAAATTTCCTCAATTCAACAGCTGTACAGCTCAACTGAGGGTCGCGAATATCCTTATTATGATTTCTAAAGTGAATATGTGTATTTTCAACAATATCGAAAATGAATTCCTAGAAAACGTAAAAGCCTTAAGTTGGATTGGGGTAAAGTAGCACGACAGAATAATAACATCCCTGAAAGATAAGTATAGAAAATTTAGAAAAGCGCTTCAAAAACAATGTACAAATAAAGTTAACAATTGTAAATTAAAAAAAAATAGTATTACAATTACATTTACAATTATTTATTGCAAAATATTCGTTATTTGAATCTTAAAAAAACTAGAAAAACAATTAGTACGTACACAAAACACACAACTTCTATGGGCAAAATAGTTAAGGATTAAAAGGAATGATTGCAAACTCCCTCAAGAATACAAATAAAAAAATCAAATACAGTGATCACTTCTCCATCATTATCATCATCAAAGCTTAAGTCTAATAAATATGCAGCTACAACTGCTTTTTGTGCCTATATTCCATTCCCTGGGCTTGTGTCATCTATGCAATTGGATTTTTCCTCATCAGCTCAATGTCGGCCTGCATCATGTCGCTGACCAACTGTAGAAAACTAACTTTTGGTGTCCAATTTAGTTCACGCTTGGCTTTGGAGGCATCGCCTTGCAGCAGATCCACTTCGGTGGGTCGAAAATACTTGGGATTAATGCGTACACGTACAATATCCGTGTCCCTTTCCAGGCCGACTTCCTCCACGCCTTTGCCACGCCAGGTGATCTCTCGTCCGATGTGCTTGAAGGCGGCCTCTACAAATTCTCTCACACTGTGCGTTTCGCCCGTGGCTATGACATAATCCTCGGGTGTTTCCCTTTGCAGCATCATCCACATGGCCTCTACATAGTCACTGGCATGACCCCAATCACGTTTCGAGTCCAGATTGCCCAACTCAAAGTATTCCATTTGCTTGAGCTCGATTTTGGCCACACTTCGTGTGATTTTGCGGGTGACAAAGTTCTCGCCACGTCGCGGACTCTCGTGGTTGAAGAGAATCCCATTGCAGGCAAACATATTGTAGGCTTCCCGGTAGTTGATGACAATCCAAAAGCCATACATTTTGGCGCAGGCTGAAAACATAAAAAAAAGGTAAAAGCGAATTTCTACCATATGAACTTAGTGCTCACCATAGGGCGACCTGGGATAAAAGGGGGTCTGCTCATTCTGCGGAGTCTCTACCACTTTGCCATACAGTTCCGATGTGGAGGCCTGATAGAATTTTACCGTCCGCTCCATGCCGCAGGTGCGTATGGCGTCTAGAATGCGTAATGTGCCCACTGCGTCCACTTCAGCCGTGTATTCACTTAGATCAAAGGACACTTTCACATGCGATTGTGCTGCCAAATTGTAGATCTCTGTGGGCTTCACCATATTGATTATCTTCACCAGACTGCTGCTGTCGGTCATGTCGCCATAGTGTAGCTTCATGCGTCCTCCCTTGTGGGCCTTGGGATCCGCATACAAATGCTCAATTCGCGTGGTATTAAAGGTGCTGGCTCTACGTATGATTCCATGCACTTCGTAGTCCTTCTTAAGTAGAAACTCGGCCAGATAGGAGCCATCCTAGAATATGCACACGTAAGCTATTATAGTAACCACTCCGAATGGTTGTAAGAAACAGCTGAATCAATTTCTGACTCATTTATTGACAGTTTACACACCTGCCCCGTTATGCCGGTTATCAGCGCCACCTTGTCACGAGCTAAGCCGCCTTCTCCTCCCCCACCAGCACCGGCATCACCATTCAAATCCTTGCTGCAGTGACTGTTGTTGCTGTTGTTGGCCAAGCGTGCTTGTTTGCTGCCGGTGGCCTCATCGCAAGTGGACATGTTAATTCACTGGGGTTAGCTTAATAACTGTTTCCTGATGCTATAGTTGGCTTTTCTCTGGCGCAACGTAGCATAAACAATCTATAAATTGCATAGAGTTGCCACCACGCAACAATTTTGTGATCAGAAAAGGCACAGTGGTACAAGGTATACAAGAAATAGTTTAAACAGTTTCCCGCTTTATTATTAAATTACACTAGGCAACAAGGTCCAGTATATTGAATGGTTGGTGGTGATTCTAGATCACAAAAATTTGTGCTGAACACGAATCTGTTTTCGGAAATGATTTTTCACGTCTACATTTTTGATAAAACTTAAATTTGCTTAAAATGCATCTTTTGTCGCTTTTTATGAACATTTTGTGGGTTTCCTTATTATTTGATTTGGCTTAATTTGCTATTATATTAAAGTATTATTTCTTAATTTCAAAACGGTATATTCCAAACAACTATACAATTTTCTTAAGCGAAGATATACCATTTTAAATTTAAATAAATTTTCATATGCTCCAACCGGCCCTTATTTTGTACCGCCTATGGGTTTATTAAAAATGCTTAGCCAACTATAGTGATTTTCCGTAGCATATTTTATGGCCATATACGTATTAATTGATTTAAGCACGTGTATTCTTTCGCCTAAAAATTGCAGAAATGTTTGGGTTAGTGTTTTTTAAACCAATGAAGTAGGTTAAATGAATTATGTACCTATTTATTGTTTGCATTACAGAATGGATTCGAGCCTATTGTATAAATAAACCAGCCTTGAGTGGACGGAGTCACTCAAGTCGTGTGCATGATGTAGGCAAATACGTTCGGAATTACTTATTTGCATAGTTGTGCTTAAATTCTTCTACAATGTTGTTCTGCCTTTTCCTCTTACGTTCTGCCAAATGGCATAAGTCACTTCGCTTGACCATAATCAAACAAATACATAGTTAAAAGCTAAGAAAACTAGTTTTCACAATTTCTACATTTTTGGGTTTCGCGCCTTTGTTTAAATTGGTGCCAACTGTTTTGTAAGCGAAAGCAAATCAAAATGAAATAAGGGTCGTTTCGTCAACTGCTATTGATTTGCTCTCACGAAATCAAAATCGAAAGCAAATTACTTTCAGGAATACGACTAATGTCTTCCATTTAATAAAAAAAAAAATTTTAAATGAAGTGTATATCTTCTGAGATAAATGTAAGCGAAAAATCTAAATTTTAAAAGTTTTTTTCTCAGATTCTTATCCAAAAAAATAAGTTTTGATCATTCGAAAAATTTTAAGCGAATGGAAGCAGTAATTTTGTTACCTAACTGCATACATTGAAACCACTGTGCATCAGGGTTGCCATACGCGAGCGAGCACCACGTAGCGATTGCAACCACCGGCATAGATTTCTGCCGAAATTTCTATTAAACAATTTACGATATCTATGTTTATCTTATCAGCTCCCTTCTACTCCGCACATTGAACAACTCAATTATAGTTCTCTCTGATTTGTGTGTCGTCGCTCTTTGACATTTGTGTTTGGGAGTTGCTCGAGCTAATTACGTGTGCTTCGCTTGGCTTTCCATTTCATTCTTCGATTGCTCGGACGCCTGATAAGAACCGTACCTCAAACCCGGCGCGGAACTACTGGCCACTCATCCATTAAGTGCAACGCTTGCGATAAAATTTTGAAAAAATGACGGATCTTATCAAGCAAGGAGCTCTGTTCCTCATGAGCCCCAAGTGCTACGATAACTATTTCTTGGAGCACAACTTTTTCGATGGTAAGTGGTTGCTGCCAATTGAATTGGACAAATATTTGAGGTAGATCATCTATACTAATCTCTTGCAGTGCCCTGCTTCAAGGCTTTGTTGAGCAAAGGACTTGGCGTGGCCATCATAGCCGGCTCTGTGCTGGTCAAGGTGCCGCAGGTGCTCAAGATTGTCAACAGCAAATCGGGTGAAGGCATTAATCTGATGGGTGTGATGCTGGATCTTTTGGCCATCTCCTTTCACATGTCCTATAGTTTTATGAATGGCTATCCGTTCAGTTCCTGGGGCGATAATACCTTCCTGGCCTTGCAAACAGTGGCCATTGCTGCTCTAGTCATGTATTTCAGCGGCCGCAAATTGCAATCTTTGCTATTCCTGTTGGCCTATGGTGGTCTACTCTATGTACTGAACTCTGGATTGACGCCCATGAAGGTGCTGTTGACAATTCAAAGTTGCAATATACCCATCCTGCTGATGGGCAAGATGTCGCAAGCCTTTACCAATTTTCAGGCTGGCTCGACCGGACAACTATCAGCGGCCACTTGTTTCATGATGTTTGCCGGCTCTTTAGCACGCATCTTTACTTCCATACAGGAGACTGGAGATCAAATGATTATCATAACATTCTGCGCGTCTACATTTGCCAACGGTGTGATAGTGGCCCAGATGTTATACTACTGGAACAAACCAGCCGCCGGAGAGGTCAAGAAGGATAAGGTCAAGAAACCCAAGAGCAAGAAGGATGACTAAGGCAGGAGGCTTGCGGAATGAATGACTGAAAGTTCAAAACAAACTAATGCTCGATCAAATAGTAGCTCAAGATAATGTAACTTTTAAATAAATGAATGAGTAGGAAATTAAAGGATGCTACAATTATATTATAATCTTTGAACAATGTTAGCTGAGTGAATTCCAATGCTGACCAATAGACGGCGACTCTTCTGTGACCAGTTTTTTATATGACATTTTAATGGCAAGTATCATAAATTTTTGTTTGGTTTCTTTTTTAAGTCCGGTATTTTAGTAACTACCCTTATAGGCGACACCCTCGATCATAAAAAAGCATAACCAGTCTCTTTTGTATCGTTGGCGCCCAAGAAAGTGCCTGCTGCACTTCAATTGGAAGGTACCATGGATGTGGCGAAAAGGGGGTTTATTTTTTGGGCAAAGCATTAAAAGCCTTAGAGCCGTTGTCTCATGTTCTTGTTTTTGCAAATCTATGTGGATTTGGTAAATGTGCACTTCTCGTTTTGAGCATGAGCTATGAAAATGCGTTAATTTGGGATTTGGAGTTCCTTACCTATCTGCTACGCTTTCGAGGCCCGTCAATGTTTGCTTTAATCGAATAAATCTTTTTTGTGCTCGTCTTTTTTTATGTTTAGTTAAAGTTTTAGATGGATCCCTCAAAATTCCACATTTGGTTTGTATGTCACTGTATTTGTCTGACTTTGTGAGTATAAAAGTAAATATACTGACGCCTTCTTAAGTTTTTCAAGGTCAGTTTTGCCCTGCAAAGTAGATTTTTTTGTATATTGTGCTGTTATGCTTTTGCTGTATCTTCGATTTTCTTTTAAACTATTATCTCTCCTGGAAGTGTTTTTAGCCGTTAACTTAATCTAAGCGCAATGAACTCCTGACTGTGATGGTACTACAGAAATTTCATTGTATGCCAAAGAATTCCTTTTTTTGGCTCAAGACCCACTATCTTAACTTACCTTCCCCCTTTTGCGTACGCCACTGTTTCCTCACGAAAACAAAACACAGCTGATTGGCTCATCATCTGGTTTGCAGCACATGTTGATTGTGACTTGTTCTCGTTAGAAAATTGTATTCTTTACAACAAATAAATTGTTTTAAATTGCCCAACAAAAAAGAGCGCACCATGTCGAAACCAATTACCTTTGTTACCGGCAACGCCAAGAAACTCGAGGAACTGGTTGCTATCTTGGGTCCGAATTTCCCGCGTACCATTGTGTCTAAGAAAGTCGATCTGCCAGAGCTGCAAGGTATAAAGCACCATTCGTACTTGGGATAGTTTAATTTCATAATTTACTTCATCTTCCAGGAGAGATTGATGAGATTGCGGTAAAGAAATGCAAAGAAGCCGCGCGTCAGGTAAATGGCCCAGTACTGGTAGAGGATACAAGTTTATGCTTTAATGCCTTGGAGGGTCTACCCGGTCCGTATATCAAATGGTTTTTGGAAAAACTAAAACCCGAAGGGTTGTACCGTTTACTTGCGGGCTGGGAAGATAAATCAGCTAGAGCCATTTGCACTTTTGGTTATTGCGAAAGTGCTGAGGCAGAGCCACAGCTATTCCAGGGCATCACCGAAGGCACTATAGTTGAGCCACGCGGGCCAAGGGATTTTGGTTGGTGAGTTAAAGCTACTTTAATTGAAATGAAAATATCAATTTATGATGTTTATCTTCTAGGGATCCCGTGTTTCAGCCTCAGGGATATGATCAAACCTATGCTGAAATACCTAAAACGGAGAAAAATCAAATCTCTCATCGATATAAGGCTTTGGCTTTGTTACAACAACACTTTGAGAAGAAGTAATGTTAACTAAGCCCATTTTATGTAATAAAATCAGGAAATCAAACTAAATCGTATTTCAGTTTCGCTGTTAAATTGAAATAAGTCTCTGTTTTAAAATTTTTTAAGCCCAAAGGCTTTTCCATTAGTTTTCGATTGTGTTTTTTTGGAAGATAGTCCCGTTTAAGATTCGAGAAAAACTTGAAACCTTATGGGTCGAAGTTTTCTTAACAAACAACAGAGGTTCAACATTGCGACTTCAGGAATATCAGTTCGACTTCCGATTTTAAACAGTTCGAGTTCCGGATTAACAAGTCACCGCTTTCTACTATCTAATCATTCCAAATTCTATCCATAAATAAATACACAAATGACGACACACTTTTGAAGAAAGTACAAAACTGTTATTTATTACTTTTTAAATGAACTTTTCGCCCGTCGACATGATATATAAAAACGTCTTATATCTATAACTCTACACACACATACATATACGTATATATAGCTACTAGGTGATGGCCCAAGCGAATGGGTCTTGAAGCCGAGACTAGCGAACATTGTCATTATGCGTAGACCTAGAATAATCTTTAACTTACACAAAGAAATATGTCGAATTACATACATATATTAATAGATACAGCCTATATGCCTACAAAAAAGTTGTATATGCATAAATCTCACAAATTCCAGTCATCTGGCCCCGACTCCTGACGTATAACGGGTGGGCTAAGCGGCGGTTTTGGTGCACCGGGCACAGGAGTGGGAACCAGCGGTGTGTTGTGGTGCAGCGAACTGCTACCAAAATATGGCGGATGCCTATAGCTCGTAGTCGAGCTATGCGTAGACGAGGCCGATGAATCACGCGCTCTGGCCGCATCAAATACCGGCGCCTGAGCATAACGATGTGGCGGTAAACCCGTTGCTGATTGTGGGGTATGGGATCGGGAACGTTCCCGTAGCATCTGCTCTTGATGCATTCGCTGTTGTTGCATGTACTGCTGCTTCTTTTGCTTGAGCATCAGCTCTTCGCGCTGTAGCAAACGCTGACGTTGATGAAGCTCATATTGTTGACGCTGCATGTTGCTTAATCGATTCGCCTTGCTCCAGGGATTGCCGCCAAAGCAAAGATTTGAGATAAACACCACTGGCGAAAAGAGACGCAAAGAGATATCACTAGAAGGAAGAAGTGGTATTTAGTTTTGGTACAAGTTTGAAAGGTTTTCACACACACTTCTTGTCACTTTAAAGAAAGAAACATAAGAGGAATAATGCAGTTGTGTCTATTTGTTTACCTATTTGAACTTCACGCACCTAAATCTAAACTGCGCCACTTCTTTTTGGTAAAAGATTCAGTTAAATAATTACCTATTTTTATATACTTTAAGAAATTGAGAATTTCTACTCAAATTTTTCCTGTCGACATTACAGGAAGTTAGGAAATGCTTCAACATGTTGTCCCTGCGATGATGTAGGAAGGGAGCTTCTCATTTAATATACTTGGCTACCTTTCACCGACATCTTTCGATGCCAATCTTTAAAGTCACCTCTTCGCAGAGCTAGCAAATAACAATTGACCATTTTTCGTTGTCCAAAAATAATAGTAATTTAGGGACCCTTTGAACAAAGAGTCAGAGATGAGCCGTTCTCATCGGCTCTTGAACATTTCGTTCTTTGCTCAACGAACAACCAATGGTTTTGATTCCCTTTTGCTCTGTTCATTCGCTAACCGAATCAACGCGAGCGAAAACTATAAGTCATTTGCGTTTGTGTGTGTGTATGTGAGAGTGAGGTGTCTGTTTGGGCTTGTGACTCGCACAATTGTGCTTAAGCCACACAAAACAAAAACAAATACAGAAAAAAAGACCCTTTGAGGCGAGCAGTTCTTTTTTTCGCTCATCTGCTGACTCTTAATGTGAGAGCGCTCAGTCGGACCGCTCTCTATAAATTGCTATTGAATGAGCAAAACAAGAACAGCTCAACTGAGAACAGTCTCTCAAAGTTTGTGCAGATTTTTAGTTGTCACCCGCTAGTACGAACGGCACGTACGTTATACAAATAAAGAGTTGTATTTGAATTCAGTTACATTTTCTTGATTTCATCGGTTTTTGCCGCATAATCAAGAAAATGGTTAAGGCATTAAAAATTGATCAATATTCAATGGTTTTAAACCCTTCTTGGTGAGCACAATTAAGTAATTCGTTCGCCCTGAATGGGGGATTTCATTTGGTCGTACGTTACGTCACGTACGTTACAATTTTTTTACACTACATATAAATCGGGTAGAAAAGTTAAGGTTGAGAAGCCTCCTTTTCATAATTCACCAAACTGGTACAATTATTTGGACATCTGATTGCGCTGCTCTCACAAACACCAATGCAAAAATGTAAATGTATTTTTTTGCCAGCATCTGGACAAGAGCCACATTCCCTCCTAATCTATGTATACTTCAAGAGTCTTAACCCTCAGGAGTCTGACTTTCTATACAAATTTCTTATATTAGACCCTCGACTGGACTAGATTGAGATCTTCCCTACAAGCTGTCATTATTTCCTTTAGACTTTGGCAATTATTAAAAGTTGCTGTTAATGTAAAAGTGACAAAAAGTCTCACTATACTCACGTGGCGTCCACTATAGGCTTTGCCTCATTCCCGCTCAATATGAAGAGCGGAAAGAATATGGAAAATATGCAGCTGCTGACAATCACCGAGCTGGATAGATTCGTGAGCACAGTCAGTGGTATGCCAAAGCCAAAGAAATATGGCCAATTCTTTTCGATATAGGTGAGACGTTGATGCAGCTCCCAGCCCATGTTGAACCATTTGTATTCAAAGGAGTATAGCGAATACAGCAGGCAGAGATGGACAAAGCACAGCGTTGAGCCCACATACTTTACTGGCACCAAATTCACCAGCATGCTCTGCACCAGAAACAGAATCTGGACCACCATGCTAAATAGGAAATCGGCAACCAGTTTGCTTATGCCCGGTATCAGCTGAGGTCTGCCCTTGCGTACGCGATACGCGGCATTGGCTATGTCCGCAAACCATAGAGAGCTGACAATCTTGGATAGCATAAATATGGGCAAGACCCACATCATGCCAAATAGCAGCGAGAGTATGGGATGTAACCAGCTCCAGACAACGGGCAGGGTATCCGATTGCGGGCCATAGAAAATGGTAAGGCAGAATTTCAGCGTGGGCAGGAGCACAGATTCGAATAACACAATGCTCAGCCAGGTGAAGCCGCCATTCAAGATGCAGCATTTGAACAGCTTCTTGGCGATCTTCTTTTCGCTGCAAATTTGAGCATAAGTCAAGGTCAAGGTATGGATTTAAATTCAGTACATACCCCTGTGGCAGTTCCTCCTCTTTGTGGGAGGCTTTCTTTGATAAAATCTTTTGCAGACTCCGCTCGTCGGAGTTCTCCTCCACCCTTTTGGCATACTCCTCACGTATCATGGCCGCTGCCGAACTGGGCACCGGAGAGGGTGATCTCTTGGCACTCTCATAGTGTGCCCGGTCCATGCGTCGCAATTGACGCATTGTCTCCTGTTCCGCATTCTGGCGATTCACTTCGTTGTCTATGTGTAGGACCAGCGTCATGCCACGTATACTATCCCACAGACCATACAAGATGCCCAGGGTGATGTTCTATTTAGAAACAACGCATTTAAACATTAAATAATAGATGGACGTGAGTGTACGTCTTACCTTTATCGCAGCCATCTTGCAGTGTCCAGGCCGTGTCTTTGTGTCTAACTCTAGTCGCTAGTGTTCCTGTTGTAAGCATTACGAAATATATATACATACATATACATGTAACTTGGAAATTGTAAAACAAAAAGAACTGAATAAATTTGCTCTCAGCAACAACAACAAACAACAACAACATCGTAAGCGACCACACAGAAAACTGTATTTTGTGATTACGCCGCCACATGAGAGGAACTGCAGCATAGCACAGTTGACAACGGAAATCATTCATTACTCACATGTTTATCCAAAGGCCTGCTGTAAGTTTTATTAAATTTTTATTGAAATATTGAACTTTGTGCTAAGAATTTGTATATTATTTTTGTGTGATTATTCTGTCATGGTATAAACAGGCTGATATATCACATGGTTGCCACCTGATGCTTATGTGAAGTTTAACAACACTGGTTAAGCGACGTTTGCACTGTAATAGTTGCGTGCGATTTAAAACGCTACCTGTCGCGTTTTTATAATACAACTAATTTGATAATAACTAGATATTACTACAATTTACGGACTCTTTAAGGATTAGTTTAATCTCACGCAAGTGTCTCACTTGCTAGACTAGAATACTAGAACTAGAATATAAAATTTTAAAATGGAAATTCTGTTTGCTAAGTTTTTTGTGGACCATATATGAATTATTTTGTTTAATTTTTCATTAAATATGAAGTTATTTATTTTTTTATTTCTTAAAGCGTTATAATGGTGGTGTTCCTGAAAGTGATTTGATTTCGATTTTGATTTGCTTTGGATTTCGTGCATCAGCTGCTCGAGGCTGCTCAAAATTGCATATGTAAAAAAAAATCAACCAATTTCAAATCGGAATTACAGTTTGGTTTTAAGCGTTCCCAAATTATTTGAAACCAAGAAAATTAAAAATTCAGCAAATTGTTCATTCTTGAAACCATGCAAAAACAAAAACAACCTGGCCAGTGTGCTACGTTATTAATTACTGTCCGTCAGTTTTTCATTCTGATCCAGTGTGCAGTGTAAACAACCACACAGTACCCACCCACGCAGTCGTGAACAGTTATCGATTAATGGGAAAACAATCGAATAAACTGAAAGTCTTGGTCAAAACAAGTCGAAAAGCAGGTAGGACAATCAGTTTCTCCAGCTGCTTCAGCAGAGTTGGGGGGAAATTAATAAAAAAAAAAATTGTGAGTTACTTGTTGAATTTTTACAAATATATATTACAAACATACGTACATACGTACGTGCATCCGCTGCGACTCAATTAAATTCTTATCAGCTGGACTTGTCAAAATTTGAATCATATCATGTGGCGCGCGTTAATATAAATTCAAAACGAAATGCCAGATTGTGATTAATTAGTGCATTTCTTTTAAGTATGCTAATGCGGGGTATTTGATTTTTTGCCGCTCTAGATACTTACATAGTATGTACGTGTACTTAAATATGTTTGTATGTATGTGTGGGTGTACAAGCAATTTACTTGTTTTGCAGTTAAAACGTAAATGAAACTTAAACCGCAGCACACGGCACACATTTAATTGATTAGCATTTACCGTTAGTCAACAAGGCAACAAACGACAAGATCTGTCGTGTTTGCCCAAGCCTCAACATATGTTTGTGTGTGTGTGACCTTTACCGTGGAAAATTTGCGCTGTAAAATTTTATTTTAATGGTAATTTTCCCCATTGCAGATTTATTTAACGTCACCCGCCTACGCGTTAGTTAGTGTGTGTGTGTGAGTGGGAATAATCAATATCGAGACAACAACAACAAAGACCAAAGATGTGGGCCAGTGATAAGCAACAACAATAGAGTGTGGCCCAGGCCACAAGTAACCAACAACAACAACATCAGCCCCACGGTTCCCACGGCAATCGGGCACACGGGAAACCATGTACGTACCCTTTATTTTTACCCTCCCTATCCTATGTTTTTTCACTCTCCTTCTTAGTACCGGTGATGTTGAGTCAAATCCGGGTCCCTCAGTCTACAGTGAATCAATAAAGTATTGGCACAGCTTAATTTTCAAAGTTTGTTGCTTAATATACAGTGAATCAATAAAGTATTGGCACAGCTTTATTTTCAAAGTTTGTTGCTAAATATATTTGTTTATATTTAACTTATAGAAAATATAAAGATGCAACATATTTTATTCAACCTTTGACTTCATTTTACAAAAAAAATTGAATTAATATCATTTATGGTTTTGCTGCAAATGGATAAAAACCAAAAATAGGCACGATTTTTACATTAAAAATAGGGGAAAGTTAACTTCGGCTCGGCCGAAGTTTTGTATACCCTTGCAGTTTGTTTTTCTAAATAAGACTACTTTTGGGACCTTACTTTTCTATGAGAGCTATACTATATAGATGTCCGATTTCGACCAAACTTAGTGCAATCATGGAAAAGCATAACAAACTGTTAATTACGAAATTTGGAGGCGATCCCAATTAAAAAAAGCTTTTCTCACTAGAACTTCTTTTAAAAATCCGATTTTAAAAAACTTTGTAGAATTGTGAAAAAGTATATAAAATAAATATATGCCAACGTAAGGGACGTTTCCATTAAAAACAAAAAGTTTTTCTCACAAGAACTTGTTTTTCGACCGATCGTTTCTATGGCAGCTATATGCTATAGTCATCCGATTTTGACCAAACTTTGTAGAATCGTGTGGGAGCATATAAAACAAATACATACCAATTTTGAGGACATTTCATTTGAAAACAAAAAAGGTTTTCTAACTAAGACTACTTTTAATACTCAAAACATTCGTCGTAATTGGTTCAATCAAGGCTAATCTATCGTTGCAAGCAATTAAAAACGCCTCTGCAATCATCAGACATGATCTCTTATTTGGCATCTGCTGGAAAGAAAAGTTCAAAAACATCATATAACATCCAAGGATTCTCTGAAACAAGCTCTACCGTCAGAATGGGCAAATATAACCTCAGACGAGACTGCCAACTTGGTAGCAAGTATGCGTAACGCTTGAAGGCGTAATTAAGGTCTAAGGAGGCTTTACAACTTAAAAAAGCAAAATGAAAATATTTCAATCTTTTTGAAGTAAAAAACGTTTTTTTTGTTTTTATCCATTTGCAGCAAAACCATAAATGATATTAATTTATTTTTTTTGTAAAATGATGTCAAATGTTGAATAAAATATGTTGCATCTTTATATTTTCTTTAAGTTAAGTATAAACAAATATATTTAGCCACAAACTTTGAAAATGACGCTGCGCCAATACTTTATTGATTCACTGTATATGTGCTCAGTGTGTGGCAAGAGAATTACGCGAAATGTGTGCTTAGTCCTTTGCTACACATGCAATGAATGGTGTCATTTGCTATGCTCAGGACACTCCAAGATCGTCACTATAACCCCTTGATACACCAACCACTGCAACCCACCAGCCCCCCTCTCAGATTCCCCACACTCAGAGTCAAAAGGCGCATCATTCTACCACCTGTAAACTTTACGCGATCCACACCGATGCACCAACAGAAAGCAGCTATAGATGCTCCCGGAGTCGATCCCACCACGCCCCCCCCCCAGCACACAAACCCCCGACACACCCGACCAACACGACGACAAACCCCACAATGGATCCAAACAAGGACTGAAAGGGCTCCAAAAACCAGCACCCGCAACGACAACCCAACAACGACGCCGCACACGGCACACACCACCAACCCACACGCCTCACCTTTAACAGGCATTCGTTGCAACCCTAGAGCGAAAGAAACGCCGCATAAGAGCGCCACCTCCAAACAACCCGATCTCCCCACGATAGAACGGCAGAGACCAAACCCCCCCTCGCAACCACACACGCCACCACCCCCACACACGCACACACAACCCACACGCAACGCAGCAAGGCCACGGGCTCAAACCACCCAGACCACTACACCGAACAAACCCACGCCCACCGCACCACCCAACCAGCCCACGACCCACCCACGCCACACCAACCCACGAGACCACCACGAACAACATCCAACAAGCACCCCCACCCAGCCCTAAAAACACACACCCACATAACATAAATCACCAGCAATATTCTTGGAGGGGCCCCACCACAACAAGGCCGAGAACACCCCAGAACCCCAGACCACTCACCAACAACGATCAGAACCGGATTGATATAACCTCGCCAGTAAACCCAGAGGTTTCTGATGAATGCCCCAAGTGTGGCAACAGCCCACATAACACCCAGCACCTTTTCAGTTGTTCTCCTAACCCATCCAATCGAGGTAGCCTCTTTCCTCGAATTGTACATAGACTACTCTCAACATCCCCCTTATCTTTTACCCTACATCTTTCTCTTTTTCTTTTCATACTCTCCACGTACATGGATCAACCCCGACCAGCCGTTACAACAACAACAACATCAGCCCCAAGGAAAACCAATTGGTATACTTACCTGTAGTTGCACTGCGTTCCTGATGTCACGCGAGGAACGTCAACGTATAGTGGATGCAGTCAGCTGCGGCAGCAGCAGTAGTGGCGAAGATGAGGCAAAACCTGTGGTACGTAGGCGAAGCACACGCGAAACGGCGGGACTCGCTCTGCCACCCAGCGAGACCGGCTGTTGTGCTCCCACCAGTACACCGCATCGATTTTTGGCCTTGCTTTTTATGTGCCTGTTGGGATTTGGTAAGTTGCACTTCCACACTTCGGTTGTAATACCCTTGCAGAGGGTATATTGAAATTGTCCGGATGTTTGTAACGCATGGAAGGAAGCATCTCCGACCACATAAAGGATATATATTCTTGATCAGCATGACGAGCTGAGTTGATGAAGCCCTGTCCGTCAGTTTCTATGCTATCTTAATGAAACTTTGCACGAAGTCTTTTAGTACAAATTCACTGCACATTTGTCGGACCCTATAGTCATAGGAACGATCGGGCGAAAAACGAGTCGGTACCGACTCGGCTTTTGACGCTGATCAAGAATATATATACTTTATAGGGTCGGAAATGTTTCCTTCTCCCTGTTACATACATTTGCACAACTATATGATCCCCCTTTTTCCATTTTTAATGAGAACAGGGTATAATTAGTTTACACCGCCTACACTTCCAGAGTCAAGCCCAAAATATAGCTTTGGGGTTTTTTTCGTTACTTGAAAATGCTTTATGCAATCAGAGTTAAGAACAGCAGCTTTTGTGCAGAACTCTTTCTGCTAATATTCTGCATTCTTTATTTCGTTTCATTATGCTTTCCCCTTAAAATTTTCGAGGTGTATAATTTTCGACAGGAGTGTAGTATAGCTGTTATAGAAAAGTAAGGTCTGAAAGTTAGTCTGAATACTTCCCAGATATTAATATTACGAGGTTTTCGATGAAAATCTCATGAACGAATAGTTGTCATATAAGAATCTGGTCAGCCAGATGGTCACAAAAGAGCGCCATCTATTGGTCAGTCTGGGAAATCACTCAGGTAGCAGAGTTCGAAGGGAAAACTAAATTGTTGCGTAAAAATCACTAAACACCTTTTCGAGCAGCAAGATAACATTCCTCTATTTTCCTTCTTTAATTTTTTTTTTTTCTTATAGGTTCCTATTTTTGCTATGACAATCCCGGCGCTCTGCAGGATGTGTTTCAAAAAGAACTGGATTTAAACTCCACCGAGTTCACCTTAATCTATTCTATCTACTCTTGGCCCAACATTGTATTATGCTTTGTGGGAGGATTTCTCATAGATCGTGTGTTTGGCATACGTCTGGGAACGATTATATACATGCTGATCGTACTGCTGGGACAAATTATATTCGCCACTGGCGGTGTATTGGGTCACTTTTGGTTGATGATTGTCGGACGCTTTGTATTTGGCATTGGAGCCGAGTCCCTGGCAGTGGCTCAGAATAGCTATGCTGTTTTATGGTTCAAGGGCAAGGAGTTGAATATGGTCTTTGGCCTGCAGCTGTCGGTGGCTCGTTTTGGTAGCACTGTTAACTTTTGGATAATGCAACCTTTATATGGCTACGTTTCTCAGTATTATGCTGGATATAAAGGCCTAGGTGTGGCCTTGTTTCTGGCCTCTTCCACCTGTGTTATGTCACTGATCTGCACTTTGATACTAGGTAAGTGTATATACTAGTCTTAAAGGCGTTAGCTAATCTTTGTTTCTATGCTAGGCTGGATGGACAAGCGTGCGGAACGCATACTCAAACGTAATAACAATCCCACCGGCGAGATAGCCAAACTGGGTGACATAGTCACCTTTAAGCTAGACTTTTGGATGGTCTCTGTGGTGTGTGTGGCCTACTATGTGGCCATTTTTCCGTTTGTGGCCCTGGGTCAGGCCTTTTTCATCTCTAACTTCCATATGACACCTGATCAGGCAAATACCGTGAACTCCATTGTCTACCTAATCTCAGCCATAGCCTCGCCCTTGTTTGGATTTGTTATCGATAAGGTGGGACGTAATGTTACTTGGGTATTTTGTGCCACAATTTCTACACTGGTGGCCCATATGCTGTTGACATTTACCCATTTGGATCCGTATGTGGGCATGAGCGTAATGGGTTTATCCTATTCCATGTTGGCTGCTAGCTTGTGGCCTTTGGTATCGTTGATTGTGCCTGAATATCAACTGGGCACCGCATATGGCTTGTAAGTGCTAATATATGTACCTACTAAAACAGCGAGATATATTGTAACCTTTTTTTCTTACTTTCAGCTGTCAATCGGTTCAGAATCTGGGATTGGCTGTAGTCACCTTAGTCGCTGGCATGATAATCGATAGCAGTGGTGGCAGCCATTTCTGGTTGCAACTTTTCTTCATGCTATTTCTGCTGAGTAAGTTGAGTTAAACCGCTTCTTAGTTCTTAAAAGTTGATCTTTTGCCTTTGCTTACAGTTTCCCTGTTGGCCACCTGCACCCTCTGGGCCTATAATCGAAAGCATCAGGGCAATTTGAATATGTCACCAGCCCAGCGTGCCACATATCATACATCAATGTACGTGAATATTGAATCCAGTTGATAATCAGTTCATGATCATGGGTATTGCTGTTGTGTTTAATGTGTGTGATTTAGATACCTCTCCGTTATGTCTTTGACTAATCTTGATCGACTATTATTCTTCTTAAAGCTCAACACAAGGCAAAATACTGGATCGGAAGCCTCTATTGGGCAACAACTAAACAAAAACCATACAAAATGTATTAACATAGCCAATTGTGATGTTTGTCGCCATGTCTAGCTCTTTTTGATTACGTAAACTTGGAGCACATTCTGCTAAACGGCACAGTCTGTTTTTTTTAAGTTGATTTCTTAGCCAAATATTCCTATATACATATCAATTGTGAAATTATTGTTTTTTTTTTTGTATTGTGTATTGTATGTAAAAATATTCCATGTGCAGTTGCCAAAGATAAATAACAATAAATGTTGAAAAAATGTAAACAGTGTATGGAAAATTACACATTACAGACTGTTGAGACTGCAGATTTTCGTGAAGCGTTGCTTGAGATGCATTTTCAGCATATACTGCAAAATTGGAATTTGGAACGAGCTTGAATAGACTTAGACTTGGAAAAATCTATGGAATGTAGGAGCCGGATGGAAGCAGTCGCCTGTCTTACTTTTATAGTAGCTCAGCGCCACAGGGTTGCTTGAGGAAAGAGGTGTGGAAGTGCCCTAAAGTCAGAGACAGGGAAAGCACAAATGTAAGACAATCTGGCCTGTTCCCGTTTACGGGTTCGATCAAATCACGCGGAATTGGAATGATTAATTGATTCCGTTACTAAGATCCAATTGTGTTACTCGTCGTTAACTTTTAAACTTCCATTTAACTCTATTTGACTGTGTCAATGCCAAAAAGGCCTGAAAAAACAGCACATTATGAAAAAACGTTCAAACATATACAACACCTAAATAAACTAGGTTTGCGCTTAACCGATTCGCTGGACCTGCTAGAACGCGTAGGATAGACCACTGCCAACAGCCAAGTGCTTCGGTTCCCACACCAGAGGCTCTCACCCAACATACTAGTGCCCCAAAGAACTTTACACTTCTCCAATGTAATTGCAACGGCTTGAGCACCAAGATTGTTGAGATAACCGACTTTATGGATCGGAATGGTATCCTGCTTGCTGATTTTCAGGATACAGAACTTTAACGGGTTAGGTGGGTTTCAAATTTCAAAAATCGTTTTTTTTCTTAGAATATTCTCTCAAAGTTTTAAAAGATTGAGTAATATTCTAGAGATATACCTTCGGGTGTTCTACCCATCGGCTAGTCCGCGAAGTAAATCTTTAATCGCATTTCTCGAAACTACGTTTTTGAAACGGTAGTCACGATTTCTCGAAAACTTATGAACCGATTTCTTCAAATTTTGCACACTTCTTTAAAATAACATTATCTCGTGCTTGAACGAAGTTTTTTTCTATTTTAAGTGATTTTTCAAGGCCATGAAGGGTGCAAATTTCACTCAAAAAGGGTTTTTTGTTCTCAACGCCGCCAAAATTCAATTTTTTTCCTTCGTCCAGCACGAGCTTAAAGCATCTACTAACAGCATTTCAGATGAATCTGTCATGAGTTATCCTGACTACGCCGAGGGTACTTTTTTTGAGGGGTCACAGGATTAAGGCGTGTCCACGCCTTTTTTCAATTTTTCAATGAAAATTTCCAATTTACTTTAAATACCTTTATGGTATTATGAAAATTTTTTTGGTTAAATAAAAAAAATTCGTAAAAATGTACCTGTTTTGACCCTTTGAAACCCACCTAACCCCTTAACTACCGACCGCTCACATTTGAATCTCAATGTTTAACTAAAGAGGCACAACTCAAGATATTTAGTTTTCGAGTTTACTTTTTAAAGTCGTTCATCGTACATTATCTACCAGCACAAAAGTGATAGCACTAAGCACTTAAATATACAGCCTTCAAACTGGGGTTTTCTGCATACACTTGTTACGCTGAGTCTGGAACCCCTCAGGCATTCGTGTAAAATTGCAACAACAAATATGTCGACCCGAATTAGGTAGCAGAGAGCCACAGAGATCGCAGGCAGTTCAGTGTGAAATCAGCCGCAGATCGAGACGCACGGTCGATTTTGTGTGTATCTCTCCTGTGCATGCCCTTCAGTTCCAGAATTCACGAATCATCAAATTCATGCCTAGTTTACGCTTCTGCTTTGACGTCGGCAGAAGACAAATCTATGTGTACGAGACCCCTGCAACAAGCCTCTAATGTTCGATGCGATTCCTGCGTTTACTAGGCTTGGTTGGTCTCGCCGCCTTGGTTCGACACACTCGAAGTGATTGCAAGCACATTGAGTCAGAATGAGCAAGCTCTTTGCTTCGCACGAGTAATTGTTATTATATTATGATATGAACAAGCTTTTCATAGCTAGAGTCATAACAAGCTTTTTGCCAGCAATGGATAAGCCTTTTTGATCTACACACGTGCAGATCTTTGACTTCGTTAACAAGTACTCGCTACGAGTCATTGGAGCATTTGTACTGAAAGAGCTTTACTAATGACGGCTCGCAGCAGAACTTAGATTTTAGCAAAAAGGGGCTTGCGACGACTCGCGACCGAAGCTCTGAGTCAACGTGAGTATAATTACGGGCAACACTCGAGTTTGACAAGCCTTGAGCGCTGAGCGAGTTTACTCGTAGCGGCTCGTTGCAGTTCTCTGATGTGTACATATTTGTTTTTGCAATTTGTTTGTTTTGTTGTTGATATTTTACCCGAATGCTTAAGGCGTTCCAGACTCGGAGTACCAAGTGTATGCAGAAAAACCCGTTTGAAGGCTCTATATTTAAGTGCTTAGTGGTGCTAGTCCTATTTTTTAATGTTTTTTGATTTCAAATATCAGTTATATCTCTTTTCATTAAGCCTAGGCTGCAATGTGAAATAGAGGAAAAAGTGCAAAAGGTTGAAAATTGATCCATTTTTAGTTGTGCCTTTTTAGTCAAACATGTGTGATATAGAAGTCCTTGGTATTGCAGTACGTAGTGGTGACGACGATGTAGATGTCGTCTACATCTCTGCTGGCTCTGCCTGTCGAGCGGGCTTCCGGCCAGATATCAAACACCTTCTCAGAGGAGACCTAAGAATTCTGGTTGGTGACGCGCAACTTTGTGACGCCCGATGAGATCAGCAAGGAGTGATCGAATCTTCGGATCTTCGGAATCAAACCCTGTAGGCACTTTGGTTTTAATCATGTTCATCTATATTCCAATCAATTCAGGTGTTTGATCATTCGGCTCAGCAACGAATGAGCGAAAATCACCTCGTATGAGTATGATGGAAAAGAGAGGGAGCATCCCCGTCGAACTTGAAAGTATGCCAGAAGCACTTATTTCATGAAAAAGTTGTGCACCATGAATATTTTGGATTGATTCAAGGATATTTCGATTTGATGCAATTGGTTGAAGTTCAAGCTTTAATTTAAGCCTATATAAACTTCTAGCACCTCGGCATTATTCTCTACACGTGATCGAAAAAAGGCAAAAATGTCGACGTGATGGGCACTTTTGAAGGCCACATCCATGTTTACCGATGAAAATCCCATTAGAATAGTGTTATTTGCCACAACTTAAATGTAAAAATGTTGTCATAGCAAATAGTCATAGCAAAAAGTTAACTCATGATGTGGTTCTGCAAAAGCCGGACTGTCGTGTTCTGGAATTTTAAGCAGGGCCATCCAAATGGAGAGAACCGAAAAGTATGTTTGTGTTGGTGAGCACGAAAGGAGATTTTTTTTGCATACATATTTAATCTGCCAATTATCTCTTAACCGCACGATCATGTACACAAATCATGCTCAAGAGTAGGAACTTTAATTTATGATGAGGTAAAAAAGTGATTCTCTTTCAGAGAAATAAGACAAAAAATAGAATTTTCGAACCATTAACGGCTATATTCCAGCGGTGCGCCCAGCGACGAAAGCCATCAAGGAACTGCCAGACCTTAGCAGATGCCCTTCTGCGGCAATTGCTGAACAGAGAATAGAGTACCAGTCCGAAAACTCTGCCCTGGGGATTAGGACCTGAGGTAGGTTGCAGGTTTCTGTCATTGCTGTGGTGGTCCAAAGGTGTAAACTAAATTCAAAGATACGAGTATGGATAATCTGTGACTTGCATTGAAATTATTTGACTCTAACTTGCCCCTTCCCTTTAGTTCAGAAGAAGCGATTCATGCTTATCATTTCGGTTTCAGTTTCGGCTTCAATATTTTATGTAAAAGTCCGAATTTCCTTTAACAAGTCATCAAAATTTCAACCACAACCCCAATGTCGATCGTGATTCCATTTTTATTTTTCCATTTGCGAAATATAGTAAAAATTTCAATAGATCTCTTTTGATAGAATATACCATATATAATGTGATATTTTTTTTTGTATATTACAAAATAAATTAAATAAATTAACTAAAAACACATATAAAGAAATTCAAAAAATTATATAAAAAATTTTGGTTCGTTAAATTGTTTCGACAAATACAATTAAAAAATGTTCTAGGACGCATAGACTAGAGAAATCAAATACAATAAATTGTTGACCAAAATAATTGAAGAAAAAACAAAACATTTTTATAAAAAATTAATACAGTTGTTGACATTTTGAGAATTATTTTGGTGTGTTGTTAGAGGCAGATCATAAAAATAAAGTCGCGCTGGCAATGCAAATAGGAAAATTGAAAGAAAAAGTCGTTCTTCTATTGAATCACTAAAAATGCATTCCATTTTTTTTTTAGCCATTTAAAGTCAAGGCCGCTTCGAGCTTGATGAATTAGTAATCCTTTCGTTTAACTAAAGAGCTTCTCGTTTTTGCTTTTGAATAGTCGTTGATTGATTAATTATGCACTAAGGTTAGTTTTTTTTTTGTTGGTTTTTTGGTCGTTTGTTGAAAACAGAAGGATAGCTAACTAAAAATTATTGAGCAACTCTTATTTTGGAGTCATTCCCAAACAGAATCCATTAACTATTGTCAGTTTTGCCACATGGTACATGGAGGATGATGTCCTTTATTCATCCAAGTTTTCAGTTTCATCGGCGGCCACAATATTTCGCTTGGTGGCGGATTTAATGCTAGCCAAATATTTATCACCATCAAAACGTTGACTCTCATCCTGTAGATCCTGAATAGGGGGGCAGAGAAAGTATTCAGAAATATTAGACAAGCTTAGAAATGTTGTTGAATGGGGTGGGAGGAATGTTGATATTTTTTGAAAGCAATATTAACCAAGGCTGCAAATCGGTTTGAGAGCTGTCTCTTATAAACCCTTCGATTCAGGTATAAGAATTATAGAATTACAAAAAAACTTTTAAAGTGTTTGAAAATAACTGTTCGTTATGTTATCGATAATTTTATGATAGTCTCATGCCTTACGGTACCGTCGAGATCTTATATCGCTATCGGATTAAGTACCTTTCGCCATGACGGTCGATTTGACACCTACAATTAGTACAATTTTCAACCCGTTTGCCTTGTTTAAAATATCAACAAACCCTTATAAAAAAATTAAGCTTTTCAGTTAAATAGCTTACCTTATACATATATGCATGTCTTATGATACAGTTAAATGTGTACAATTAGCCATTTTACAAGTGGATTTTTGGATGGTGCGTGTGCTTTTGTCAGTGAGAATTGGATATAGCAATGTTATGGTAGTTAATTGGGGTGAGATAAATAAACAAATTTACAATTGATACCCAGAAGAAGCAGTCTTTGTTTTTGCAGACTTTGCAAGTCGTTTATTTTAATATAAATTGAATTTTCAGTATGTGTATGTGTGGGGCAAAACGCTTACAACTAGATTTGTTATTACTTGTTTTTGTCCTTGTTAAGTCTTAATAAACATTAATTACAAGATGCGTGTGTGTATGTCTTGTGTATCTATGAATGTTAGTGATAAAAATGTATGTTTTAGAATAACTCTAGCGAACACTAAATCTGTTTCACAGCCAAAACACAGATTTCAAATTGAATTTCTCTCTTTCTTTTTCGGTTTTGTTTGTTTGGTTTTGTTACATTTTTTAATTGTGGGTTAAGCCTAAGACTAGCAATTATGGCCTCGTTTATTTCAATAATACTGGCATTGAGTTCTACAAGCTGTAGTGTAGTTTGGTGTTATATGGGGTGAGATTCTCTTAAATCACACAAGAAATCAAAATCAAAAGGAAACAAAACAAACTGAATTAGGAATACGCATTCCCCTTGCGTAATCTGAACTAAACTTAAGAACGATTATTGTTTACTTCTTCATCATAAATTTCATCATTTTCGCCATAGCGTTGAAACACAGTCTTCAACTGGCGCCCTTTCATACCCGCGGCCGTGGCCGCCTCCATGGTGTCTGTAATAATTTTTAATTGCTTATTATATAAATTGCGATCGGATACGGCAGCTGGTTTGCTGCCATTACGACGATTTTCACGCTCATGTGAGATTATCTTGCGGTCATTTGTGTCATCCAATGTTACAGTGATTGCTTTCGATTGCTTGTTAGTTACAGTTAAAGAATTGGTATAAGATGAGAAGGTTGCATCGCTAGCTTTGCCCATTACATTTGGAATTGCTGTTGTTATTTTAAATGAATTGGGTGCATGGGTGGTAGTGCTATTGGTGGTGATATCAGGATTCGATGAAGAAGCATTGCATTCAAACTTCAGCTCGATGGGCTGTATTACCTTATTACGTAGAATCGATGGTGTGGTCTCCAACATTTTTTGCCACTCATTTGGCAAAGCCCATGCATGCGGACTCATCGAGTAGTAGATCAAGTGTTCAATATCGTAGGAGACGCGTGCTAAAGAAGAAATATAACAAATGTTAAACTCAGCCTAAAACACAGATCGACACTAAAAAAGAACCCCGGGAGGAGACCTTTAAATTCTGATGGAAGGGATTTCTGTAAGCAACAACCTCATACCCAGTTTTGAAACTGTACTTTAGGTTCGGGTTCTAAGGGCACTTTTGAACTAGCAACAACCAAAGCGACAAATTTAACTTAGTTGGTAATAGTTTCAGATAAAAATCTACAAAGTTCAGCAAACTATGATACGAAATTGACGATGACGAATACTAACAAACAGGGTCATTGGGAACGGTATAACAAAAATTCTCTCTAATCGTACCTTCACAAGGGGTCAAACGTAAATTCTTCAATATCTTATAGGGTCGGAGATGCTTCCTTCTGCCTGTTACATTCTTTTGCACAAACTTAATATACTCTGTGTACCTCTGGTACGGAGTAAAAAAAGGTGTGAGTGTGGCTAATAATCACGGGGCCTTGATGTGAAACATGTTGAATTCGATAGGATCCGCCTTTCATATTCTTGCGGTTGCGCGTTACTTTATACTCCAAATTGAAAAATCGATACTCAGTAATCGACATTAGTACTCGATTCTAAGTATTTGATATTAAGTTCGCGGTATTAAGTACTCCATACTCAGTACTTGATTCTAAGTATTCGATACTTATTACTCAATACCAAGCACTCGATACTCAGTACCCGATTTTAAGTATTCGATACTTAGAACTCGATACTAAGTACTTTATACTAATTATTCGATTCCAAGTACTCGATACCAAATACTCAATACTCCGTTCTCGATTCTAAGTATTCGATACTAAGTATTACAGACTAAGTATTCGGTACTTAGTACTCGATTCTAAATATTCGGGTCTAAGAACTCGATGATAAATTTTAGATACTCTGTATTCTGTGTGTTTGCGTTTGATTTTGTGTTTGTTTTTGTCTTTGTTTCTGTCTTTGTTTTTGTCTTTTTTGTGTTTGTTTTTGTCTTTGTGTTTGTTTTTGGTTTGTCTTTGTTTTTGTGTTTGTTTTTTTGTGATTGGTTTTGTATTTGTGTTGTTTTGTCTTGTTTTGTTTTTGTGTTTGTTTTTGTCTTTGTGTTTGCTTTTGGGTGTTTGTGTGTGTGTGCGGGTGGTTGTGGCTGGCCAGCCAACTGATATTGCACAAATTAAAGATGTTTCACATCAAAAAAAAAAAAGGATACCCCTTAAAGTACCCATAGAACGCGAGCCTAGGATACAGTTGAAAGACTGGATATGAGGTGATGCTTACAGAAGTTCCTTCTATCAGAATTTAAGGGTCTCATACTGTGTTTTTTTTTTTTTTTTGAGAAAGTTTGATTTTGTCGAACTGTGAAATAACTTACAGGCATTTGTCTTGAGTGCATTTCCGGCACGTTCCTCCTGCTCCAGCTTCTCACGCGCTGCTTTACTCTCCGGTGTGGACTCCTTGCGTGAGAAATGACTGCGTCGCGAACGGGCGAGGCCATTCTGATTCGACGAGGCCGCCGAGTCGGTGGTAAACACTTCATCATCACCATCGCCATTGTTATTGCCTCCCGAATAGTTGAGGCCAATGCCACTGTCAGCCAGTGGCAAGGGAGTGCTCATCATAAACTGTGGTGGTCCAGCACCAGGCAGTGGTGTAGACGGTGTCGTCACAGGACTCACCAGCGAAGTGCCATCAAAAGCAGCGCCAGCTTCAATGGAAGCCAAAAACTCCGAGCTGCTGAAATAATCGTCCAAGACAAGCTTGGCCACCTGTAACCAAAACACAATATGACATAACATACAAAGTGGAATGGCCTTGGCCCTCTTGACTTACGCGCACTAGCTCGCAACAGTCGCCGGTTATCTTGATCAGGTGCTGGCCCACATTCACCGTGAACTTGTATTCACCTACGGAAGCATCGTTTGTGGAATATGAATGCATTAACAGCTGCTGATTCGGTCGCAAAACTTTACCGGCAACAGCTGACGCCTGTGCCTGGGAGTGAGCCTGAGCTTGTGCCTGAGCTACTGCCACGGCGACCACTTGCTGCTGCTGATGATGATGTTGCGTTATTTGCTGCGCTGCAGCCGTGGCAGTCATGAAGTTCTGTGCCGAGTTGAAACTGAGCCGATTGTTCAGACTGCTGCCACCTGCTCCTCCGGGGGTGCGGGGCTGGACAATGGCATCATCCGAATTGGATGAATTGAGCGAGGAACATGAGCCGCCGCCGGCAGCGGGTGCTGGTTCCAGACGCACTGGTGATGCGTTTCGACGAATTGTGTCCTCCATCAGCTGTTTAGCATAACTATCAAGAAAAGATGACATTTTGTTAATTCTTTTAAGAAATGCGCAGAATTTTAAGCGCGAGCAGTTGGGAAGAAGAAGAGGTTGATAGTAATTTTTTTTGTTCTTCTTTTTGGCATTCGGAAGTTGGGGAGGGCTATACAAGTCACAACTTTACAGTAATTTCTTTAATCCGTTTGGCATTTGCAAGGCTAGGAGTGCCATACACGATACAACTTGAACTTGTATCATGCAAAGAAATTGCATGACAGTGCTTCGTGTTTATTTATCGTTGTTATTGTTAAATGCAGAAACATTTAAGATAACTTTTCAAAATAAAACTAAACTTTTTAAATTAAAATATTTTTTAGTTTATTGCTGTTAAAAGTTACTGCATTTTTAGATGGAGTTAACAAGGAAATTGTAAGAGCAATTTATACAGCGAATTAACTTCCAGAACACTAAAATTTCGTTTAATATTCAGAAAATTCTATATTTTGAATTTTCTATTTAACGAAGTTTATTTTTGTTCCCTTGAGATTCGCTATATAGAAGTTCGACTGTACTAAAAAAGATATTTTTGGCCTAATACGTTTCTTTTCAGCAGCAAGTACACTTAAAAAACAAAATCTATATGCCAAACAGGGTGGGAAAATAAGGGAATTACTGACCCTTTCGACTAAATACAAGTATGTGTGGTGCCATCGGTTCTTTGGGAGATTTCGGATAATAGCGACAGCATCATTCGCCACCATATCGAATGGAAACAGCGATCTTGCGCTTTGGCAAGGGTGTGTCTATGAGAAAAAGCTGTTAGTAGAGTCCAAGCCTACGCGGAAAACTACTCTATCAGAAAATCTTACATTTGTTTCGACGTCAAAATAAAGGATTAGAATAGTTACTTCATTCAAAAAAGATTTCAAAACAGCTGTAAGGTGTTTCTTCTTCTGTGTTTCCAACTTATTTTAAAGTCTAATTTTTTTAGCACACTGCGAAAATCGTCATAAAAAACTCTATAGGTTGGTTCCTGAAATATTATCGACTAACAACTTTTTTTCGATTTCACAAGCTAACAGTATTTTCGATCTCGATCATTTGCAATGCAGCTCTACGCCTCAGCTACTTTCCCATTGCATGGAAAAATGCCAATATTGTGATGCTTCATAAACCCGGGAAACCTCCAGATGAACTGGAGTCATACAGACCCATTAGCCTGCTTCCAGCATTTGGCAAACTGCGGATAATCCTGGAAATAATTTTTATACTCTGAACCATAGGTACACAGAGTTTTACATAAAGAAGGTTCGTTCCTTCTGAACATATTTAGTAATCAGGATTATTTATCGATCCGCCAAAGAGGTGGTAAAGATCGGATGAACGATAGTCGAGTTATAAGCAAAAAAAAAAACAATTTTGGGCTGCACCGGTCGCAACGGTGATGGGCAACTCTTTACAGGTACAGAGTATATTACTTGACCGACTTTCTTACTTGATTTCTTAATAAAATTGGGAGTAATCTCTCTGCCGATTTGATGAGGTTGAGAGATTACAAAGATTATTCATTTAACGCATATTCAAACTACCCCGCACTACTCATAACTATGCAATTCACCTAGAAAGCGGTCTGCCTTCCTCCTTTTTTTTTAGACCACTTCACATACACACTAAAAATTTGGTCAAATGGAAGTTTTGTGGTTGATATCTGGCAAATTATTTGACTGTGGGACCATAGTTTTAGCTTTAAGTTTAGCTAAATCTGGAATAACGGCTATTTAGTTAAGTATTTGCCTTTGGGACTTTAGCTTAATTTGACATTATGCAGGTTAAAATCTGTTTTTATTAGAAAGAGGCTTTTTTCAAATTTTTCTCTTTTTGGAGCACTTCAATTTTTCCAAGTGTCCACTGTGGCTCCAACAGAGACCCGGGAATAACCTTTTGTAAAATCAGATTACGATTCAACTCGAAAGCAAAGATGAGTTTCTAACTGGATACAAGAATAACTGATTATAATTTCCATTAACTTAAGTTTTTAGAACTTTTATTTCTTTTCGATTTCAAGATTATTTTCTTGATTAAAAAATAAATTTTTGCTCCGATTGTACCGGGATAATTACATTTTTAAGGCGTTTAAAAGCAATCTCTTTACTTACTTAATTTTATCTTCCGCAGGTCCTGTAATCTGCACCAGGCGTTCCTTAGCTCCAGGATTGACTGTGGATTAAAAAACAGTTTATTAATGATTTTGCTTTAAGGTTTATCTATGAATGTTTATGGGTACTTTATGGTGTGGATTAAGCATGCCTGTGAGCCATCGAACAAAATGAAAACCAATTAGTGAGTAACAAATGAAAAAAACCAACCAAATGTAGGATCTGTTAATGGTTAAGCCGGGTGAGAGGGTGGCTTAAACAATATCAATATGTGCGTGTGAGATTGTGTGTGATCATTGGTTAAGCTTTCATTGTTTTACCTCTTTGAAACGAGATTATAGTTTCGCTTAGTTCCTCAATCATGTGCACGCGTCGCCCTTTAATGCCCATTACTAAATTCAATTGTATACAATGTAAAGTTCAACGGTTTTACATTTTAAAGAAGCTCAATTAGTTCCCCCAAAATACTCACCCTTGCCGGAGTCAGCATTGCGTATGACCACCTCATCCTTGCAATAGGTTTTACCTGGAATTTTCGTGGGCTTTGGGAACTTGCCCGAATTGCGTATAACTTCACCGGGTGGCAGCAGCATATGCTGCTGATTGGGTGAGCCCACAGCTGCAATGGCCGCTGCCTGAGCAGCAGCAGCAGCCGAGGCGGCATTAAAAGCGGCAGCAGCAGCGGCAACGGCCGCACCACTAGCTGAGCCAACACCACCGCCGCCGCCGACACCAAATGTGGGGGAGGTGCTGAGAAAGCCGCCTTGCTGAGCGTTGGCATCGTGCGGATATGGTTCAGCGGGGAGCTGTAATAGAAAACAATTATTCGATTTAACCTTGGAAGGTAGAACGTAGAAACTCACCTCAACGTTGGAGACCTGCTGCTTCGACTTGTAGTACGCTATGGTATCGTTATCCTCCCAGCTTTTGGCACGTAATTCAATTAGTTCCAACAACTTGAGACGGGTCATTATGTTCAGACGTTCGTCCTGCGAAGCATTGCGAAACACAACGAATGCCCGATCCAATGTATCCTTAGAAACGGCCTCCAGCTGCGGTCCATGGACACGTAGATTATGCAATAACAGTGTAATGGACTCCGTTGACGTTTGGCACGATTGCAGGCCAACAGTGACATTATCAATTAACTGGATTAGCTCCTCAATCACCAGATAGCTGTTTTTCAATGATGATCGCGATTGTGTCTTAAGCGGACGCGGTGTCTCAATCCCTTTAACAGCACGTCCCAGATGTGCATGTGTGTGTGCCATGGCCGATATATATTATTATTCTTTGGACTGCGTGTTGAAAAGTTCCTGGATTTCTGTATGAGTTTGTGAGTATATGTGTAAGTGATGTGGTTTGGTTGTTCTTTTGTTCGTTCGTTTGTTGAATGTTGAAGAAATTTTTGCGGAAAGAAATCGTAGAAGCGTCTTTTCTGCACCTCCCCCTGGAATGAATAATCGTAGAAATATGCAATTAATTGTAAGTACAATCTGGAATAATATTTATGAACTAGTGTGAAACCTTAGCCTTTAGTTTCAAATTAGTGATTCATCGTAAGTATATTAAAAAAGCGAAGTCGCATAAAGACCTTGCCATGAAGCCATACAAAGTTCAATTGGTGCAGCAGCTAAAGCCAATTGACCATCCGAATCCTCTACAGTTCGCAAATTGGGCGGAAGATCGTTTGGCCGAAGATGGTGAATTTTACCTAAAAATCATCTTTTCGGATGAAGCACATTTCCACCTCGGTGGTTATGTTAATAAACAAAATTGTCGCATCTGGGGCACAGAAAACTGTTTGGTGCGGATTTTGGTCTCGAGGCATCATTGGTCCATTTTTCTTAGAAAATGAAGAAGGAGCCACCGTGACCGTGAAAGGTGAGCGCTACCGCGCAATGTTAAGTGATTGGTTCTTCAAGGAAATTGAAGCGGAAGACTTGGACAATATTTGGTTTCAAAAAGACGGCGCTACGTGCCACACAGCGCACGCCACAATCGATCTTCTGCGCCCTATCTTCGAAAATCGAATAATCAGCAAATATGGTGATTGTTTTTCATAAATAAATGACATGAACCAACCTTTTCAATAAATGTTCAACCTTTGAAAAATATAGAGCCTTTTTTTATAGCAAAATTAAATTCCAATTTTTAAATGGACGGGAAAAAGGCTGATCTGGCAACAGTGCTGTATAGTAACGTCATTTTTTGCCCAATTTGAGCAAAATATTTTCGTAAGTAAACCGTCTATCGGGTCAAAATAAAATATCTAGCCTTATTCTTTAGTTTAACACTGAAACGGTAGGTCAAAACAGAATAAAATTGAAAAATCAGTAAATTTTTCACAAAATTTGATCTTTGACCTACAACTTTTTAACTTTTTTAGACTGAAAAAATGGGTTTTTTAGCTTCATATATCTCGAAAACTGTTCTACTGATCTTTCCAAGTACAAAAAATAACAGCGGCTGCGCTGGATTGGACATGTTACTCGTAAGCATGAAGAAGCTCCAGAAAAAAGTGTACAAACGGAGGGCGAACGAACTTGGGAAAAGAGACAAGCAGTGACAACCGAAACTAAGATTGAAATATTAGGAGGTGGAAGATATTGGGGCGCTTGATGCTGGTACCAGCTCGCGCAAGACAGAGGCGAGAGGCGAAGAAAAAATTTTTAAGCGTTTTTAATTTACTCAAAACAGAGATCTATTATATAGATTATATATCCTATTCCTCGTTCTTGATAGATAACTTTGAACTATAGAACAATTTGTTTTGTAGTTTGCAAATATGATTGATCTTAGCCCTAATTTCATCTTGTTTCTCTATCAGGTATATAGAGCCAAAGCGATTTCGCTAGACTGGAGACCCCACATCAAATGCCCCACTTTGTTGCTGTTCTAGTTGCTGTTGTTGTTGTTGCTTGGCAATCTAGCCGTTACTTTACCTTCAAATTGCGACGCAACTTGACTTGGCTTTATGTTTTAAATAAAGTTTGTTTATTTTTGTTTGTTTTTTTTTTTTGTGCCTTAATGATGTGCAACTTTTGATAAGAGCTGCTGTAGGTTGATAAAGTAAGATTTATCTATTAGTTTAGTGCTTTAACCCATTAATGGCGGCAGTACCAAAAAACGACTCAAAACATTTCAATATGAATCATTTGAAGGGAACAGTGAGGGGGGGGGCAAGGAAAGAACAATAATTGCTTAGACCGTTTTGCATAAATGGAAGCAGCACAATTAACAAAAGCTGTGCGTGGCACGCAGTCGATATTGTTGTTGTTGTTGCTTCCATGCACAAACAGATTTTTTTTTAGCTTTTACAGGCCACACAAATATTACAACAACACGAAATCTATCTTCATGCCCACTTATTGAATCATATGTCGAGAATAGCAACAACAAATCGGTATGCTGTCAACGTCGCTGCAGGCAGCGCTGCCCCGACGCTGGGGCGTAGGGCTTGAGGGTTTACAGTTAGTTCGATTTGGCCGTTAAAATTTGCAGACTTCATTTGACTTGCCTTTCTCAACACTTTTTGATTGAAATTCACTCTGAGATTTTGTTTATTTAGAACGAAATTAAGTAATATTAAAAGAAACTACGCGTTGGCTGCGCAGTCAGACATTTGCACTCGATCGAATTTTTTTCACACTTTTCGGGGGACTTGCCAAGCACGGACGACTTTAAAGAACCATTATACACATGAACGTTGACGGACTTAATTCATTTGTACACACATATTTTCATTTGTATTGTTTAATTAAAGACAAATCCGTGCACTGTAAAAAGCTTACCATAAAAAATCTTCGCTGCAAGTGTGACCAGAGGCAGCAAGTATGGATATACTTTTCATATAGTTAGATGGAACTAGTTCCTATAGAGATGAGCGAAACTATTAATTGAAAGTCAAAGTGACAGTGAGCCGAGCTGAAAATCACAATTACCATTAAAAATTTTTGGGTAATCAACAATTTACTTACCACAACAATTATTTCTTAGTTTAAATTAAACTATCATTACCATTACAATTATTTTCATGAAATACTTATATATTAAATTTTTATAAATAATAAAATTTGTAGGTAACATTTTATTAAAAAATGGTAATTTATATTCAATTTTAAATTACAAAATAATTGTGGTTGTAATAAAATTTAAGTTCTTACATTCCCAAAAAATTGTACTGGTAATTTTAATGGTAATTTTCAACTCAATTCAATTGAAAAAAATTTAAAAAGGTTGACCCGCGACACAGTTATTTTAATTGACAACCCTGTTGCTATTGGGAGTGGAGCGCTCGGCTGCATCGTTAGCTATGGATATTTCTGGAAGGACGTTGGCGAGGGGAAAAATCTTAGCAAGAATGTCCGAGATGGATCCAATCTACTTTTAATTTACGATAGAGCATAAGCTAGTTCTCTGCAACATCCGACTGCTTTTCCTAATGACATTACGGCCTTTTCCTCCAGAGTACTCTGTTTTTTCCCATTAAAACATTTTTATTTTCTTAAAGATCACAATTAATTTAAAATGTTTAGATAAAATTTTCACCGCTACTAACTTATCTTCTTATCGTAGTTTGAAATTCCCACAAATTAAATTAATCGATAGGTTTTTGATAACTCTTTGAATTAACCTTTTTATTTATATTTAAAAACTCTATTTCTCCACGATTTTTTTATATCCAAACTAAAATGTTAACTATAAAAACTGCGAAATAAGTGGGCAGGTTTGCTCATTTTTGTTTCTCCTGCTCTTTGTTTTGGTTAAAAATATTTTAAAGCTAAGTTTTGTTACTAAGAACTCATAAAATATTTAATAGTATTAATGCAATTCGATTAGTTAAGCATTAAAGTATTGATCTTTAATATTTAATATGACTCAAAACTCTTTATTACCAAAAAGTTGACCAAATGTCGCCACGAAATTTGCAACATTTGAAAACCAACAAAAGAAATTTCAGGAGCAACGACAATTGCTTTTGGGTTGCCCGATTAATTATATTTCGCTCACGTGAACATAAATTAAACAAATCACTTTGTGACCAAAAAAAATCACTCACGCTTACATCTCTACTACAAAGGCCGGGTTGATTTGAACTAGTTCATATCGGAACAATTTTACAGAAAAAAAGCTGAAAAAATTAATTTGTTGTGAAAAATTAAGAAAAATGTCCGATAAGCCGCCTGCAAAAGCGGAATCGTCTGATAGTAAAGATGGAGCAGATGCTGGCAAGGAAGCGACTGCTACCGGTTCAATAAAAATATCATTTGCTGATTGGAAAAAAAGCAAAGAGGTGGCCAAGCCGGATAAGGGTGGTGAAAAGGCGCAGGGACAACAACAACAACGCAACATTGGAAATGGACGCAAATTTCAGCGAAATGACAGTTTTCAAAATAACCGTGGAGGAGGAGGAGGAGGTGGGAATGGGAACTGGAATCGCTTTGAGGAGAGAAATCAATTTGGCAGCCTAAGTGGACCTCCACCATTGCCCTTGCAATTGTTGTCCATGTCAATGGGTTTCAATGGGAACTTTGGTCCCGGACCGGACTTTGGAGGACCTTGTGGACCGCCGCCCATGGGCATGGGTAGTCCGGGGGGTCCTGGACGTCGACCACCACGCCAGCAGCAAAGACCTTTGCAACCGCCTCCGTTCTGGGAGGACATGATGTCACCACATCATCGACCGCCACCCATACAGCCACCTATGCCAAAGTGTCCAAGTCTGTGGAATCTGGTGCCCAAGGATCGCAATCAGCGGCCGCAGCAGCAGCAGAGAAAGAAATTCAAACCCAACAACAAAACTAGCAATGATGGAGCTCTTATGCCGCCGCCTCCTCCTCCAACAGCCGATGGCTCCTCCACCTCATCGGCTTCTTCTACCTCTGGTCAGTTCTGGAATTTCTGCTTTAGACTTCTTTTTTCTTATAATTTTCCTCATTTAAAGGTCACACAAATGGAGGACCCGCCAAGAAGCAAAAAGGCGGTCCCTTTGTCCAAGTCAATGGACAATGGTTACAAAAACCCGAAGCTCCTCCACCGCTGGATGACTCCGAACCGGGTACCAAAGAAGATCGCCAACGGCAATGGAAGGAATATCGCCAGGCCATGAAACCCTTTAAGAATCGTGAATTCCACAATTGCAAGCGGACTGTGCAACGTTTGGGTAAATTGCCGCGTGATGAATTGGATGAACAGCAGCTGGATCGCTTGCAAAAGGCCGAGGAATACATTGGAGCCCACAAGGCCATGTTGACCATCAAGCATGCCGAACGTTGGGTCCAACAGAGTGACCAGCAGTCGGAGGCAACCGCACAGGGGCAGGTTTATGTGCGCCGCCCGGCAAATTCCAACACATTTTGGGATCAACAGAAAAAATCTCAGGGTGGGGACTCATTTCATCGCGGTGGCCCCGTCAAGAAGCAATTCTTTGGCACTGGTCGTGCCATCAAGGGTGGCGGCTTGGATGGTCCAGGCGGCGGTGGTGGACAATTTCCACAGCAGCGTGGTAATTTCTTTAGTTCAGGATTTGGAATGGATGCGGGCAATAGCAGTGGCACTACGAACTCCTACTATACCAGCTATCATGCCAATTTTGTCAAAGGTGACACGCAAATGTCGTCCTAGGATGGCCCGGATTGAGAGTTTTACTTAGTTTTATACAAAATAGATTCAGACTGTGCGACCCACACACACACATATATTAAATTTTATTCCCGTAACCGAAGATATTTAATTTGTTTGATTTTATGCATCAAACTTACTTTGTATTTCTACTGGGAATCAATTGTTCATGAAATTTCCCGGAATCATTTTATTGTAGGTATTTATTTAATTGATTGAACATACATAAGAGTGGACGCAATAAAACTATAAAATTCTTCAAATTTATGTAACCTCTCAGAACCGATTCGGTTCGGATTTGTATTTAGCATCCGTTTAATATGAAACCCATTCCTGTACTCTTCTTCTCGGCTTGTTTTCTAAGTTTCTTTATGAATGATTTCTATGAAAGTGTTTATTTTAGGGAAATTAACTTTGTAATAATTTGGAAACTTCTCGGTTGTCTTCACCCTTAAAGACTGTTAACCACATTTTTATTTTTTCGGACTTTTGAAGGTGCGGAAGTTTAAGAAACCAAAAATCTGGGTGTTCGATTCTATTTGACAGTGGCGTAGATAGGGAGGATGGGGTGTTAATTGAGTTTGCCGCACATTCCACCAGTCCCCATGCATCATGGTGCTAAAACTGGAAGTGTTCCCTTTGGGTACACGAGCCAGACCAGAGGTCTTTTCTGGTACCACAGGCGATTGGGATCACAGAGATGGTCTCAACTCTCTGCCCTTTTGTCAAGCCCTTAGGGGTGTTGGGGACATAAGCTGGCTGCAGTTTACTGCAGTTTGATCACTGATCAATGATTGTAAGCCGCTTCCTGCGGAAGAGGAAGGAATAGTCCTCGCTCCCACCAGTGAGAAAACCACGACCATGAATCGTGGTTTATACTGTTCCATATGTGAGTTGGCGTTTGTCAGCTTACGCTCTATTGCTAACAGCTTTGTTCAATGTTATCCGTGGGTCACCAACCCGAAACTGCTTTGGAGTTTAAATTGATAGTGTCCTTGCAGACACGGAGCTTGACCGGAAGCTTAATTCTGGTACCACGGGAGCCAGAGCTCGCGGAACTTGTTCCGTCGGGAAGTATCGTGGTGGCTGTGGTTTAACACCCAAATGCGGGTAGAGTCACTTTGGGGCTCGACGTGGAGTTGCGTTTCAACCGGGTGCCGTGACCCAGAGATCGGAAGAGGTATAGGTAGGCCTCGCTCCTTACCAAGGAGGGAGTCACAACCATGCAGTAGTGGCTACAATTGGTACCTTTGGGGCTTCTTATGAATCATGGCAGGTGCTCACGTTAAGCCCCCATTGACTTTAATATGCCGCACATTTGAATCTTGCTATTTCTGCCACCAACAACGTTCCATCCATCAGAGATTGCCTTAGCACTTAAGGCACTATAGAAGCAATCTATAATTTCTTTAACACACCTAAAAGAAAGTCAGTTTTGGAAAGTACCATCGAAGAATCCACTGAAGCTCCAAGAACAAAATCTTTAAAAAGATTGAATCTAACTGTGGATTCCAATCCGGTAAAATTTTCAGAAAATATTTCCGTTTTCACGAGCCTATCACATGAGGCCACAGGACTCTAAAAATTAAACAAGCGCCATGGACTTCGAATTTCTAATAAGCTTACAAGTAATTAATCTTGTAAGCCTATCGTTGCCGTTGACTCGCGAATTTCAAAAAGTTAATTTAGACTTGCTTCAAGCCATGGATATTGCCAAAGATATGCAGAGAAGACTATCGGAGATCCGGTCAAAAGAAGATACGTTTTCCAAATCTACGAAACTTATACAAAAAACGGCTGTTGACGGCTTTTGAAATTGAGACAAAACCTCAACGGATTGTGGGAAGCAAGAAAACCCTTGCGAATCCAGAAGTTGAAAGCACAGAAGTTTACTTTTGGGTGACAATTCTGGACGTATTCATTATGGATCTTGGTGAGCGGTTTACCAATCATGAACATATTTTTAGAAGGATTTTCGGAGAATGATTCAGGCGATGTTGACTATGTGGTCAATAAATTTGTGAAAACTATTGAATTCTACCAAGAATTTCTAAATAATGGGCCACCTGCTGTTCTCATCGAGCTAAAAATGTGGAAAAAATATTTAGTGCAAAGAGGGCTTTTTCAACCAATGGCAGCGTTGGATAAATGCTCTTTTGTTCAGTTATTTTCCAAATATATTTAAATTGCTCAGTATATTGGCCACACTGCCAATAACCACCGCAACTGCAGAAAGAAATTTGTCTAGTTTGAAGCGTATTTAAACGATGCAACGAAACACCATAAAAGAAGTAAGTTCCTTACATCCTTCTGAATTTGCTATTATAATTTTTGAACATATGATTTATTATTTCTTATTTTATTGTAGAACCGTTTAAATGGCTTTGCTGCTTTCGCTGTTCTTCATGAAATCGAAATTCCAGGGGACAAAGTCGTATATGGACTGAGCAAAAAATCTAGAAAACTTGACTACATATTGTAAAGCAAATGAGATACTAATAAATAATACTTTAAAGGCCTGTATCCAAATTGACATGGACGATGATTTGCCCGCTGCAACTTTCGTGTCTCCAACTTTCGTAAATTCATCTACTCCTAATCTTGGCACTGACTCAACTCCTTGCCCTACCGCTTCCCCTAGGGCAAACAGAACACCTCCGACGTTAAATGTGAAGAGATCAGAACCGCGTCCACCGCCTTTCCTTATTAAGGGTGTCACTAGTTTTCGAAAATTGATTGATCTAATTAAGTCGGTTACAAGTGATTTCCGCTTAAAGACTACGGGTCCGTCTTCGGCAAGACTAACCGTAAAGGACGGGGACACAGGATTGTTCAGAAGATATTGCGGGAGAAAGCTATACCTTTTAGCACATATCAACTAAAGGAAGATCGCTCTTTTAGAGTTGCTGCAAAAGGCCTTCACTTCTCTACTGATACAGCTGACATTAAGGCAGAGCTTACTGCTCGGGGTCATGTGGTCCGTAATGTATATAATCCTTCTGGTGTGGGGGATATGACTAGTCCTAATATATTTTATATTGAACTTGAATCAGGCCCAAACAATGACGATGTTTATGAGATAAGGAACTTTTGCTATCAAGTGATAGGTTCCATGTCTGTTTAACACAAAACAATTTCAACACGTCGATTCAACACAAGTCATTTCAACACAAAACATCTTCAACACAAGTCAATTAAACACCTATCAATTTAACACAACACAAATTTAACACTAGGAACTTTAACACATTACAATCTTAACACAATACAAGTTTTACACAACCAATTTTAACACAGTTCAATTTAATCATTCGTCAATTTAACACAAATCGATTTAGAGTGAACTTATAATCTTCAAGACGGTAATCGAATGCTTTAAAATAAAGCTGGAAGCTATTTGCCTTAATATAAGTGAAAGTGTTTACTTCAAATTACGAATTTTTTATCGTGGACCCCTTATTCCTTATGACAAACGACAAATATGGATGAAACTGAGCGAATATTTATAAATACTCAATTTTACTTCGGTTCAAAATAAAAGTGTACAAAGGTTCCATGTCTATATAAGACGAAACAATATCAGCGCGTTAATTCAACACACGCCATTTCATCACAAAAATTCATCATTTACAAATTTAACACCCGTCAATGTAAAATAATAAAAAGGAAAGTAAATGATAACCCAATGCGAGAGCATGTTTAAGATCACAACTCTGGCGGTTGTCACAATGATAACGCGTTATTGACTTGTGAACTTAGCGCTCCATTTTAAATAATCGGAACCATCGTTTATGCCAGCTGTGAATCACCAGAGCTGCAAACTGCAAAGAAAAAACTTAGGTGTACTCAAAGGTGTACTGTGGAAATCGTGGTGTTATTATGTGTCTTTGTTCAAGATGCGCGCCGCAGGCAAATTTTTTTTTCAAAAATCGCGCGATTTTTAAAAAAAAAATTTGTTTGCAACTCTGATTAAAAAACGCAGCGGAGGCAAAATTTTTCCAATGTAACCATGAAAACCAACAACAACACAAGACAAATTCATCAATGAAATGTTTCAATATTTTAAATTTTTTGCAACACATTTTAAATAGTCTATTATGTCACAATTCGGCTGGTAACTGGACACAACATTTTCAGCCAGGCACTGTAGTCAAGACATTTCTTTCGTTTTTACTTGAATCTCGCGGCTTGCTGATTGCTGATTCAGAAATGCATCACTGGAGTTTTTTCCTTTTTGAGAGACTCAATGAATTTTGGATTTGTCTTGAATTTTTCCATTGAAGGAATTGTGCCAGCCTTCAACGCAGTTGTTGGTCCGAGGCGTGTCATGTATTACAGTTCCAAAATTTAATTGTAAATTTTGAATCTTGAGGGCTCCCATTTCTTAGCTTACGTCCAATCCAAGTAGATGAAAAATTCTCAATAAAGGGTACTAAAAGGTCATTATTTGAATTAAAGAACTCTGATTGAAATAATGTTTTATTAGTGTTAAAATTGTAATTTGATGAATTTGACCCTCTGCTAAATTGACTTTTGTTAAAATTGAGTTGTGATGAAATTCCTTGTGCTATGTTGTCCTTGTGCTATGTTTGACGTGTGTTGAATTGACATGTGTTGAATTTGAATGTGATATAATTGTTTGGTGCTAAGATTCAAGAGTGTTGAATATGCTTGTGTTAATTTTGTGTTGTGATGAATTTGTGTGTTGGGTGGTATTGTATGTGTGTTAAACAGACGTGTCACCCAAGTGATAACTATGGAGCCCCCGAAACCACGATCTAATATTGTGCGCGGCTTTCGCTGTCAAGAGCTTGGGCACACAAAAGCTTACTGCTTTACACCTGTTAAGTGTGCAAAATGCGGTGGGGAGTGCGCTTCCAGATCACCAGTTTGGATTTCGCAGCCGTCACAGTGCAGTAGAACAGGTTCACAGAGTGGTTAATCATATCCTCGATGCCTTTGAGAAAAAGAAATACTGTTCGGCAGTATTTTTATACGTACGCCAAGCCTTCGATAGAGTCTGGCATGAGGGTTTGTGTTTGTGGAGACTTATTGACTCTTTTTTGACGGACAGAGCTTTCTCTGTTGAAGTGCGTGAAGCGCGATCCTTGTTACGTCCTATTCGAGCTGGTGTCCCGCAAGGAAGTGTTCTTGGCCCTGTTTTGTAAACAGTGTATACTGCTGATCTTCCATATCTTGATATCCAAGGTTCACTTACTGCCACCTATGCCGATGACAGTCTTTTTGGCTTCAAGCAACAGTCGCAGATCTTCCTCTAGAAAAGCTCAGGAATTTCTCGACGAATTTGAAATGTTGGGCCTCACGATGGAATATAGGTGTTAATGTGGAGAAGACGCAGCATGCTACTTTTACACTTCGTAGGGGCAATACTTCTCGACTCACTTTGGACGGAGCTCGAATTGCCCACAAGGACACCATTACATATCTAGGCGTTATGTTAACCGGGTGTGTGGCTCCGCCTGCTTAAAACTTCGGAAGATGGACTGGCTACTTCGGCCAGAGAGTGGCCTTTTAACTGGGGTATTACATGTTGGGGAACGGCCTGCACCACCACCATTAAGAGAGTTGAGGTTTGTGTAAGCAAGGCTCTTCGACGAATTTTAAAGCGCGCACCGTTATGTATGTAATACCACCATATTCCGGGACTTAGGCATTCCCACTTTATGCGAAACCATTGAGAAATATTCAAATCGATACAGGGATCGGTTAGTTTCTCACAATAATCGACTTGCCACAATTCTAACAAGGCCCATTCGTCGGCGTAGGCTGAACAAAATCCACCCAGCGGATTTGTGGATATTTGGACGAGCACCTCAAGGTCGCCTTATTTAAATTGATTTATTATTGAGTTCTTTCAGCATGAAAGCGTTCAAATGAATGCGAAGCATGCTTCAATAAAAACTATTTTAAAAAAAAAACATACATGTCAAACCTCTATCTCTCACCATCTCTGAGATCTGTTTGTTCATACGGACGGACGGACATGGCTAAATCGACTCTGCTGTTAATGCTGATAAAGAATACTTTATAGGGTCGGAGATGCTTCCTTCTGTCTGTTACATACTTTTGCACAAACTTTATATACTCTGTCTACCTTTGGTACAGAGTATAAAAATGTCAAAGTATACAAAATTGTGAGTCTGCGACGTTACATAATAATCTTGATCAGTATTATAAGGTTGAGCCGAATAACTTGAGCGGAAAAACTTGCCTCCGTAATGCCCAGAAATACTAACTTTTTTGAAAACTTGTTTAACAATAACCAAATTAATTTACGTACTTTAATAACTAACTGACATACATAAACGTTTAAAAAATTATAAAGAATTCCAAATGAGTTTAGTTTTTGGCTGCATTTTCCTTGCCTTTATCGAGTTGCTCCAGATAAGCTGCTCTCTTGATCATACCCTCCTTGACCCAACGATGTGTCATGACCTCCACCAAACTGAAGCGCACTTTACCGTCTTTGCGTAACAGCTGGAAATAACCATAAGAAATTAAAACTAGTTAACACCCTACTCTTAGCCCTACTCACCCCAGCAATCAGTTCCTTGCTGCCCTTGGACATGTGCGCGGGATAATGTATATCCAATCGACGAATCTTGCTATAAGTATTATCCGCATTATCCGATTCAAAGGGTGGACAGCCCACCAGAAACTCATAGCATAAAATACCCAGACACCATTGATCCACGCTATCATCATAGGCCATCCCATCGACCATTTCTGGTGGCAAATAGTCCAAGGTGCCGCAAAGGGTTTTGCGTTTATTATTCGGTGTGTGAGCGGACCAACCAAAGTCGGCCAACTTCAGATCATCGGTGCTGGTTAAGAGTATATTCTCTGGCTTCAGATCGCGATGGATGACATTATTGAGATGACAGTAGTTCAGGGCATTGGCCACCTGATAGGTGTACTTGGCGGAGCGGTTCTCATCGAATCGATGATTAGGAGCCGAACGCAAATGTTTAAACAGTTCTCCCTCCGAGGCAATCTCCAGGGCCAGATAGATGCGCGAGTCGTCATGGAACCAGGTCAACAGACGCAGTATATTCGGATGCTTGAGTCGAGACTGAATCTCTATCTCCCGCAATACCTGACGCTGGACGTTGCCCTTGCGTAGCTCCTCCTTGAACATAACCTTCATGGCCACCATGTAGTGGGAGTGGCGTTCCCGAGCCAAATAGACGCGTCCAAACTTACCCCGACCCAGATGGGCGCCCATCTCAAAATCTCGCGAGCTCCATTCATAGCTGGGGCAAGTAATAATAAGTATAGATGTATTTATTGAATAAATTCACTTACGGCTTGCCATAGGCATCATGAGACATCATTTTCAGGCACATAGATTTGATTGGCTCGAAGTGCTCATCCGGCACATTGCTCATCAGGTGTGGCAAGTGTGTGCGATTGGCATGCTTTTTGCGCGTATCTGCCATTGTTTTAAATAGTTTAAACTTATTTCTATTCTTGTTTTTCTTAAATGTTGGCGTCTCTGATGCAAAATGCGCGTTTTTTTTCGAATGTCCCGAAAACAGTGTGACCTTTTAGGGAAAACTTACAAATATTTGCGTTGATTCAGTGACTTAGTCACGGTGACTGAAAAATATCAGGGATGGAAGAAAACGTCAGTTTAACTTATAAAATTGCGTCTGATATTTGAATTTGCAAGTATTTTTTATTAGGTACATTTCTCATTTTTATTTGTTCCAAAATATGATATACATATGAAACATCGACTCTGATTTCACTAGACTGCTACTGAGTCTTTACCTTATGCCAAATTTTTAAAACAGCATCTTGATTAAATTTTAGCGTTTATAGCACCTCTACCAATCCGTGTTCGTATTTAATTTCGAGCAGTCCAACAACACAGAAAAAATCAACCCAAACGAGCCCAGCGACCACCGACACCCGATATATTTTTGCAGTCGCTTAGAGCTCCGTACGAATAGTTTGTTTCGCTTCGAATTCGTGTGAGATGACGAGGCAATTTTTAATTCGTCTGCGTGGCGCCGCGTGCCATAAAATAACTCTGGGAGCAATCGGAGCAAAAAGAGCAAGATTTTAAAAAGCCATGTCTTCAAGGAAATATTCAAAAATTATTAGTGGTATTCCTGAAAGTGATTTAGATTTGTTTTAGATATCGTGAAAGCAAATCTAAATCACTTGACGGAGCGACCCTTTTTGAGCATTGATTTGAATTAGATTTCGTGAACAGCGGGCAGTATGGCTGGACGTCGGATGGACAAATCAAACAATGGCGCGAAGGCAAAAAGACCTAAAAAAGTTTGTAAAAACTAATTTTCTAAGCTTTTTAAATAATAGCTTGATGGCAGAATATGTAATTTTAGTACAAATGTACGCAATTGTTCAATAATGAATTCAATTATTTACCTATGTATTTGTTTATGGTGAATATGGCAGTGATTATGGTTTATGGCAATATGCCAGATCTAAAGGGAAGGAGGTAATATAAATTTGGGAAACATTCTTTGAAAAATGTGCAGATATGAAATCGCAAACATATTTGACCAAGTCAAGCACAAGCTGCAAAAACTGGAGCACTTATGACTACGTACACTTTAGGACACTGTTTTTTTCCCATCAAAGACAAGTTGTATGGAGCAATTGTAAACAGCTGATCGACGAAATCTAATCAAATCTAAATCAATTTCAGGAATACCACTATTAAATTTTGAAATACCAAATTATGGATTATTATACGAAATTTTTTACGTTTGGATATAAAAAAATCTTTCCAAGAAAATATTATTTTTATTCAAAAATAAATAAAACTTACATGCTTAGCATAAACAAAAAATCTTCATAATTCGCGGTACATCAAAAGAAATTTTTTTAAGTTTGTTGAGCAAAGGACATTTGCTAGACAGTTACTTTTGATTCAAGGGTAAGTCGTTTAAAACTTATTTTTTTAAATAAAATATCATGTCAGCTTATTTTATACAGTTTTTTAAAAATAAAATGGCTTGAATAATACTACTTAATAAATAAACTAAAATATTTCGTAAGACAAAATATTTAATATTTATGTAAGTTTCTTCCCCCTAACTGGTAACAGTCAGTTCACAGTGGCATCTCTAATGAACATCTTAAGTTATCGATAAGAGTACTCAATTCAATCGGTTCCAATTTTCTCATTGCCAGTGTATGGTCACACCTGACATTAGTCACTTTTTTACACAAATAAAGCGCTGCAAATGTAAATTAAGCAAAATTAATAGCAATTTTTGGCCCATATTTGAAGCAAATTAAACATTTTTGTGTGTTGTTTACAAGCGAAAAGCTTAAATTGTGAAAGCGGCTTGCTGGCCCAGAGACGGAGGCGGACAAAACCGAGTCGCTTGGCTTAAAATCGATTGCGTAGCAGCAGGAGGTCAAAAGGGAAGAAAGAAAAACAACGACAAAGACCACAAAGTGCAAACGGTGACAATTGCAAAAATAATTAACAGGCAGCTGAGTGTGCGTTTGGTCAACGAAATGGGAATATTTGGGCAATCGTCATTCGATGCAGATGTGGGTAAGTTTCGGGGACATTCCAATTGGACTGAAAAACAACAACAACAATGAAAATGGGGCAGCAAAATGCAATGTAGACTTAGCAGTTCTTTATCTAGTGGGCGACGCAACCTCCCTCCCACCCCCTTTGCACCATAACTGGTATCAGACAACAAAGAAAGCTCTCAGTCATGTGGCTGAAGTTTGTTATTGCTGTTGATTTTTTTTTTTTGTTGTGGAGATGCTGCGCAGGTTTCAGCTGGTTCAATGAACTTTGTTATTAGGAAGCTAAGCTGTCGCTGACCTTGAATATTGTAGCCAAAATGGCTGGAAGAGGGAAAGTATGTTTGTCCTGGTGAAAGAAAATGTTGTCTTTATTTAAATGAAACCTTATCTAACACGCCTTATCGGAAGTATGTTCTAGATTTAGGGTGTCACAGCTCTTAAATTGTTTTTGTTTTCTTGAAATTCCGAAAATGAAATCAAGGCCTGACTACCCGAAATATTAATTAAATTCAATTGGCTTATTGGTCATGGTATTCTGTAAAATTAATTCAGATACCAATAACTTGCACATATTGAGGTTCGAAATAATGGGAACAACCCAAATTAAAACACACAAGCCGGGGAATCCACGAAATGTAGGTGAAAAACAAAATTTTCACCTCAAGCCGTAAGCCGAGGCAAGGTATACTTATGTCAAAATGAGCGAGAGCGAGAGAGCGCTGTTGTCAAACAAAATTAAGAGGCAGAACACAAAAAATTCGTCCGCGGAGACGCTTCGCTCACGACTGTTTTTAACAGTTTGACACTTTTAAGCGGCGAGCAAAAAGCAAGAGTGCGAGCTTTGTTAAGCATACCTTGAGCCGAGGACAGAAAAACGCCCCCATCGACTTTTCCCCGTCCAAACTTTCTAAGAAATAAAGGTGCTAGATCGACCGACCATCACCATCCAATTCCATATCCGAAAAATCGTAAATTTTTAAGCTTAAGAAAAAAAAAAACCACATCTAAGACCCAAAACCCCCCCGAGCCCTTATTCGAGCCTCCTCAGGATCTCTTCAAAGCCAAGTTTCAACCCAAAACCAATTCCCTCGTGTCCTCACATTATACCTCTAGCCTAAATTTCTTTCTCCGTTGTTTCTTTTACTTTTATACCACCTCTTCACGTATTTTGCTGGGAGATTTGGAGAAACCAACCAAAGCCAATACTCAAACTAAGCGAACTTAGCAATGACACAAACAGGGCTGGCAAGTCTGAAACCATCAATATATGTAGCTATGAACAAAAACTGTTATCAATTGTTTGCGAGCGACGCAGCCCCGTTTTTCGAGTTGGACCATAATCTTATACAAACATCTTCTAACTAGACTTTCTAATAAGAAAATAAAATCTCTCCAAGTTCTGGGACACCGACGGATTTTTCGAGCGATTTACAAACCAACCGAAGCAAAAATCTCTAAAGATTTTCAGGACACCCCCGATTAAAACATCGGCATTTAAACCGAAGGCTTCAGTTCCCCTGAAAATTTCGAAACAAAGTTGGCATCGTTTGGTGCAACATATTCTAGACAGATGAGACAAAAGTCCTACAGTTTTAAACGGGTACTGAAAAACAATACGTTATACCATTTTTCCACTGGCAAACATTGAACATCATTCAAGAAATGTGATGTTTTCTTGTTCCACAGATGAATGAGCTGGTTGGACTGCTTTGCTTGCAACTGTAAGACAGCATCATGGTCTCATGGTTGTCCCTCCATGTAGCAGCCAGTTTCACGTATGCATTCATCAGAAATATGATGTAATTTTAACATTCTATAATCAGTTTGGCGGTTACCTGTGCCATAATCAGCCCTTGGGCGTATTTAGCTTTCAATGCAGGGGGCCATAAACATTTCCCAATCTGCTAAGACCCCTCCCACTGAGCTAAAACCCTCTCCATCCATGGCAACGCCACTGACCAACAGCTGTTCCTATTGGTAACTTTTTGAATTCAAAAGCATATCAATAGAAAATCTAGCTTTTTGAGGAAAAGGGAAGATCATTCAGCCTTTGGCTATGGGAGCTTTACACCTATTTCATCAAACAGTAGAATTATGAAAAAGTATAAAAAACTAATACATACGAAATTGGGAAACGTTTCCATTGAAAACAAAAAAGTTTTTCTTACTAAAACTAGTTTTCCGACCTATTGCTCATATGGGAGCTAAGCGATATAGGCGAGTTATGGTTTGCATGGTTCTCCACAAGAATGCTGATCAGGAACTGGTTAACAAGCATACTACAGTGGGCTATGTCTGCAAGGATTTGAGTTTCTTTATAGGAGGAGATGGTCTTCATTGGCCGCAAATACTCGAAGTGGTTTCAAACAAACACTGGAGTCAAACAGGGATGTATGTATTTTGAGCCCGCAAAGCAGAGCCTTCCACCACTCGAATATTTTTCTTCACCTTCGGCCAGTTCACCCATGCTTAATTCAGCATCGGTCGTTTCGAACGATGCTTTACAAATCGACATTTGAGCTTGAGCGCTTGTAACAAACATGCTTCGCAGATTTCATGAACTAGATCCTTGCAGCTCTTACCCAACAAGTTCCTAAGTATTGGCCTCCGCAATTTTGTCAAAGAATTATCATACGTCGCTGGATCCACTTGCTTCAATTCGCTTGTATTCTCCAGACTCTGTCTTTGTGGTTATATCCATTACATTTTTTTAAATATTGTACAACATTACGATGTAGAAGTAAATCGAGAATACAATATCCCAGTCGGACTTTTGCCACTCAGAAGTAGTTGCAAAAACCTGCAATCTTCCTTTCGCTTTTGTATAGGGGCGAAACGCAGCAGGAACTGTTCTATTAGAAGCGACGTTTGCATGGGTTGTTGGTTCAACTTCGTAAAAACGCTCGGCTCTCTCTAATCCATGATGAATGCGTGCCATTAGAAGGAACGTTTGCATGTTGTGCAGACTTCTTCGCTTCTAACCTACTGCCAAAAGGAACGAGCATCAGTTTTCATATAGATTATATGACTTCTATCATACTGCAAAAGTTGGTAGTGCTTTCTTCCTAGTAAAAGGAAGTGTGCCAGAAGGCACGTTCCCACAAATCCGACTGGGATGCTACGGTGCCGAATTGACAGCTAGGTAATCGTACTCGGCGAGTAATACTCGATTACTATTTTACTTTCTCGTGCAGGTCTCTAGTTTGCATCCCTGGTTTAAATGTTCCACATCTTTGTTCTTGTTCTTATCATAGTTTGATAGAATGCTATTAATACTCAGACTATGATTTTATTTGCTACGAAAACTTTGTTCTTTGCTGATTGTTTCAAATAAGCCATCCGGCATCCTTTTAACTAGGAACGTGGGCGCTTTCTCAGAATAAGCTACAGCTTCAGCAATTTTCTATTTAAAATCTTTTCATATTTTTCCTTCTTTTTATAATTTTTGCAATTTTATCTTCCCCATAAAGCAATTTGTCACATTTTATTGATTTTTGCTTTCTGTTTCTTTCTGTTTTCTTATCTATTATTTGCTTATTTTTTGTTGCCAAATGACTCATTCTCATTGTTGGGTGTCTCTTGATTTCCAATTTATTGATAAGCAAATTTGAAATTTCCTATAACTCCCTTTGTTTTTCTTTTCTCTTCTTTTATATAGAAAAGGCCACCAGCGAGACGAATACGAATGATAATTGGTCATTAATACTCGATGTTTGCGATAAGGTCACAACGCATCCACGACTTGCCAAAGACTGCCTAAAGGCGGTAATGCGACGCATGGGACACAATGATCCGCATGTGGTAATGCAGGCCATCACACTGTTGGATGCCTGTGCGAATAATTGCGGTAAACCATTTCATTTGGAGATAGCATCGCGGGAATTTGAAACGGAATTTCGTCGACTTTTGGGGAAAGCACAGCCGAAAGTGTCATTGGTAAGGCAAAAGTTTTTATAAAATATGCCAGAATTTTACCGAATCTTTCATTTTGTTGCAGAAAATGCGACAAGTTCTCAAAAATTGGGCTGAGAATGATTTCAAAAATGATCGTGAATTGGATTTGATACCAGCTCTGTACATAAAATTACGTTTGGATGGCTATGACTTTAAGAATCTTAACGAGAAAAGCAGCAAATCGGTGGCCGATAAGGCAGCCAGTTTGCCCAAAGATCCCAATGTGGTGAGCAGTCAACAGGAAGAGGATGACATAGCCAAAGCCATTGAGTTATCGCTGAAAGAGAACAAAGGCGGCAGCAGCAGCGGTAGCAGTCCCAAAGGACAATCAACTGGTCAACAAACAAACACAACAAATGCAGCTGGCACAACGAGTGCCTATCCTTCGCTATATCCTTCATTTAACTCAACTAATGCATTGGCGGATGCTCCAGCCGCCTCTGCAGCGGCTGCTGCTCCCGAGCCACGTAAAGTGCGCGCTTTGTATGATTTTGAGGCAGCCGAGGAGAATGAGTTAACCTTTTTTGCTGGTGAAATTATACATGTACTGGATGATAGTGATCCCAATTGGTGGAAGGGTTTCAATCAACGCGGTGAGGGCCTATTTCCCTCGAATTTTGTCACTGCCGATTTATCTGTGGATCCTGAACGCTTGGATATCAATCAGCAGCATAAGGCAGGAGCAGCAGCTGCGGGCGGAGGAGCCGAACAAAAGACTGAAGGTTCAGCTGCGGCGGTGGCAGCAGCGGCTATCTCTGTGCAGCCTGTGGAGATTGATGAGTCCAAAATCGATCGCTTACTACATTTGCTGCACGAAGCCAATCCCGAAGATCCCTCACAGGATAGCGATGAAATGTTACGCCTCGAGCAGGAAGTTCATCAAATGGGACCGCTAATTGATGCCGAGCTGGAGCGAGTGGATCGCAAGCATGCCCAGTTGACCCAGTTATCCAGTGATCTGGTAGATGCCATTAATCTGTATCACACTTTGATGCGAGACGATCGAGCGGCAGCGGGACAATTTGCTGGCCCACCTCCGGGCGCTTTTCTGCCAGGCTTGGCCGGTTTTCCGGGTGCAGCTTTATATGGAGCCGCTGGCTATCCCAGTGCGGCCGGTTTTGCGCCTCAAACGACTCAAAACTATGCTGGCATGCACCCATCGTTGCCCTATGCAGCAAATGCTGCACCAGTTAATCCAGTGGCTGGGTATTTGGGTCAGGGACAGCATCAGCAGCAGCAAATACCATTGCCTTATCAAAACGGGCATGCGACCACACAGATGAATGGTAAGTGAGATGACACCGCAAAGCTTTGAGCATTCAATTAATGAAACATTTTCAGCAATGCCACCACCACATTTGGCCCAGCCACCACCAGCTCCCACTTACAACAATCAAACCCAAATGCAGCCAAATCAGCAGCCAGGCTATCATCTAGAACAGCAGCCACAACAGGCGCCGCCTCCTCCTCCTCCTCAATTCGCCCCAGTACCGCCCGCAGCCACACAGATGCCACATCCCTACATGTCACCGCAACATCAACCACCTCAGGGATATCAGCCTGTACATCCTAATGCTGCTCCGCTGCCACAACAGCCAGCCCAACCCCAGCTCTATGCACCCAATGGTCCACCTAGTTATATGGCACAGCCACAATCACAGCAACAACAACAACAGCAACCACAACAACACAATCACAGCGATCAATTTAGTCAGCTACATCAGCAAATGGCCGCCATGACCATGTCTGTGGGTGGTCCACCGCCCACAACGGCGCCTATTTATCATATGCAGCAGAACGATGCCGTCACGAATAACATTCCTATCTATCAACAGCAGCGGTAAAACCGCATCCTGGCACTTGGTTTGCTTTAAATTTGCCTACTAAAAAGAGAGAGAGAAAAAAAAAATAGAAGAAAACTTTGTTTAAATTTTGTTAAAAAAAATTATCTAACTCTTAAACGCAACTAAATAGTTTTGTTGTTTTCACATTTATGTTAAACCCGTTGCCGTTTTTAGTTGTCAGTTTTAAATCTTAAATGGGAAATATGCACACATTATAGCTAGAGATTCGTTTGAATTTGCAAAGAGTTACAAACAAACATGCAAATCTTTCGTAAATTAGTAGCTCTATCAGTTCTTAAAACACGGTTTAGGTTATAAACTTTGCTGCTTATGTTCATCTACTAAAAAAGGAAGGAAAAGGAGTTTTGTGTATTAATTCAATCAGACAGTCGAGTTAAACTGTTTCATTTATATACTTAGACGTATCGAAACTAGTCCTCATTACATTCTATCCAAAAAATAAACAACTTTAAGCAAACATATTGATTTCTGAAACTATTTACATATACATTTTGTTATTTTGAAGTAGATTCTAAAGGCAAATTCGGAATCGTAAGTTGTATGTTGAAACTAAACCAAAACCTGCAAATGATATAGTTTTCAGTTTTTGTTGTATCAAGAAAAATCTACTTAAAATTAAAGTTGTTTTCGTAACTTCAAAATCTCCCAGTATTTTTCCACAATGTGAGCTAATTTTATGAATTATTCTCAATCTAAATATGAAATTGCATCCTTAATTCTTACTAGAGTACACAATTCAAGAAGGATTCGTATATTTGGTTGGTTAAGAACAACATGTGCGAGTGAAAAAGTAAATGTAAAATTGAACACATCTCAAAGATTACAATTTTGTTCATTTGATTTATTTCCTAAAACGCTTTGTTGACCCTTAAAGTTTCGCGCAATATGTGTGAGAGAAAAAGTAAATGTAAAATACGAGGGCTTTTAAAATTGTCTATAAGCTATGTTCCATGTTAAAATGTTCGTAGGCCTCTTTCTTATATTCATACAGCCTTGCTCCCATTTTCGCATTCGCAAAAGTTTTACGGTTTTTCGTCTAAATTTTCTCTCAAAATCGCAAAATTTTTGGGATTGCGAAAATGGGAGCATGGCTGATAATCTTAAGAAGAGCAAATGAATCAATCCTGGATATTCAACAATGTATTAGCAAGTCATGTATAAGACAAAGTGTAAGAATAATATAAGAGCTGCGGATTTTTATAACAAACGCTACAAGGTATCGCAAACGGAAGTGCCTTTCGCATGCTTGAGAAATTATTGAAATCCATGGAAGAAACACACACAAAAACCAGGGCCACACAGTCGTTGTCTACACTTTTGACAGCTTTCGAGAGAAGTTGCTCGCTACATCAGAGAATCGTAAGCGACCATGTCAGTTAGATATACCCGATTTCACCTTAGAATCGCTGAATCAAGGCCGAATATCGAAACTGCGCTACCCTGTAGTTATTGTATTATGGTATAAAGCTATAAATTGTTATATTTTTATTAATCTTCGAGCTTTTCGACATAAAGATCCAAGCTGGAAAGGTTCACATACATGGCATGTTCACATTCATTCAATTGATTCTTTCATTTTTTGTTTAAAAACTGCTTAAGTGTAATGAGAAACCGATCTAAGCTATTGGTTTCGAATCTTTACCCCAATGAATGTGGGTTTGAGTATAACTATGAAATTCTTTTAACATTTTTTAAATTTAAACTTCATCTGTTCTTCTCTATAAATGTATTCATGCATCTCCTCTAAAATAATTTGAACAAAGTTTTATTTTAATTTTTTTTTTTCACAACCAGGCAAATAATTTTAAAAATGCTATATATACCATATAAATATTCTATATTATTATGTATAACTTTATATTGAGGGAAGAAAAAGAGCAAAAACTATTAACTATTATGTTTTATTGATATACTTATGATAATGCTAACGAAACGAATCACATTCATAAAAAAAAAAACAAAAAATATTACATAAACTATCAAATATTTAGTTTCTCCTTTTCGTTTTATGGACTAACGTGTGCGCAGCTTTATATATCTCTTGATATAATACTCCTCATCAATCTTGTCTAGCATCAGTAGGCGCAAATGCAATAGTTGTTGACGTTGACGCATCTCCATGGGCGAGAGATTTGAAGTATTCAACCAGGATAACATTGCTGTATAGATGTCTATGTATTTACGTGGCTGAAGTTGAAAATCAGTAACTTTGTAGTCGCTCATTCTGTGTGCTGGTTTTCCAGCTGTGTGCCAACATAGACTGTTTGTTATAGGTGGAAAGTTTTTATTTTTGTATTGGAAGGCAGCTTACATCGAGCTTTGATTCATAAAATGTTGTAGGAGTGAGTAACTTTTTTTTGTTTGTAAATTTTAATTAGTTTGGAAGTGGAATGAGTGAGCTTATAATTTAACTTAAATAAGTTGTTTAAAAAACAGTCATAGTACCTACCCTTTTAAAATTAGGTAAGATACTTAATTGAGAATTGCTTTGACAGCCAGTGAACAGTAGACGAAACGCAGCCGTAGAAGACTTCTAGCATGCTGTGCCAAATCTAAAAAATGGAAAGCTGAAAGAGCGCGAGCTAGTGATCATTTATATGAGGTTGGAATCGCGTTAGCCAGGTCCTTTAGTTCTCTGTAATTCTGCAGCAAAAATAGTTATCTATTTCGAGCACTTAGTCAAATTGCTGTAACTTAAACTGGACTTACACGCTGAAGCAAACTTCATAAAGTTTTTGAGAGACAGTTGTGTAGTGGTGTCGCTTGAGCCTTACCAACTTAAACCATGTAAAACCAAACTTATGTGGCTTCCTCACGAGCAATAAAAACAAAGCGTTCAGCTTGAGAAAATATAAGTTCTTTGTTTACAAATTAACAAGCCTCTTCACACCAATTGAATTACTTGTCTTATGCAATTCATTGAGTTATTATTGATTAGTTTATGAAAGTATAGATACATTGTACCTTCACCAGAAGGTACAAGAGACAGGTGCAGACGAAATTCCCGGTCAGACACCCTGACGGAACATGAGCCAAACACCCGCAGGACCGAGCTGAAGCCTTTGCCTCAAACCTTGAGGAAAGGTTTCAGCCCTTCTGCACTGCCTCGACCAACAGGCTCCAAATGGTTAAAGAAGCACTGGACGTCCCTCTTCAAATGGCGCTACATGTCAGGACCATCACGTTTGAAGAGGTGAAGAGCGAAATTGCCTCTCTCAAAAGCAACAACGCACCTGGTGAAGACGGAGTCGATAACAGGACAATAAAGCTTTTCCCTCACAAGGCGATATTGTTTCTGTTGCGCCTCTTCAACTCAGCACTATGCCTCAGCTACTTGGAAGAATGCCAACATTGTCATGCTGCACAAATCAGGCAAGCCCCCCGATGAGCATAAGCCTACTCCCAGCATTTGGCAAGCTGCTGGAGAGGTGCCTATTAAGGAGAATCCTGGAAACCCCAGCAGTAAAAAGGAGCATGCCCAAGTTCCAATTCGGATTTCGCTTAGGCCACGGAACCCCAGAACAGCTGCGCAGAGTGGTCAATTTCGTCCTGGAAGGATTCCACGCCAAGGAGTACGTCGTGGCAGCGTACTTTAATATCTAACAGGCATTTGACCGCGTCTGGCATGACGGCTTACTAGTAGGGATGTCGAAAATAATATCGTTTGTATGAAAATATCGATATAATATGAACATATCGATATAATATCGATATTTTTCATACAAACGATATTATTTTCGACATCCCTACTTACAAGCCAAGCTGAAGGGAACGCTCAATCCTCAGCTCTTCTTGATGGTCAGTTCCTTCCTATCTGACAGGACATTTAAAGTTGTCCAGGATGGCCTTGCATCCCAGAAAAAGAGGATTCGAGCAGGAGTACCTCAAGGCAGCGTTCTGGGGCCAACTCAATTCAGCCTGTTTACTGCAGCCATGCCAACTGCTTTGGACATTCCGATTGAGGAGCCACAGGACCTCCTAATCGCAACCTTTGCCGACGACACCGCAATTATGGCTCGTGGCAGTTGTGTCTACTATAGTAGACATGTGTATACAAAACGTAGCGATAATTTCCCATTACGTGGGCGCCTCCTGTAATGCATGTTGTGGACCAACTTCATTTAGCTCTGCGCCGCTGGGATAAAGAAACAACATTCAACATAGAAATTTCCCCCTACTGAGTTATAACTCTCCTAGCAACCCAATTTCCTTAATATCTGTCAGGCCTGTTCCGAAATCCGAAAGTTTTCAAAAAGTAAAAACGAAACGAAAATGAACGTTCTACTATTTGCTGTTCCCAATTCCGAGCGATTTGGTTACGTTTTCGAACTCGGTTTCGAAAACAGCTGGCTGGCTGACCACAACGAATGCATGCCATACGTTTGCACTGCACGAGTAGCAGCTTTAGAAAGTTTCCAATTTGCATTTAGTTTTTTTAAAAAGCTTTCTGTGAAAACTATTCCATGTCATCTTGATCCCTTATTTGCCCTGGCTTTACAAAACTTTCCTACATACTGCGCTGCTGGATGGTGCTTATCCTTTTTCAATAAAGTTTTCAATGAGTTTACTTCAATTGAGTGCAGCAAAAATATCAATAGCTGTCTTGGAACTCTGTCAAATGCTGCTAAAAAATAACGCCATTACTCTAAGCTTCAGTGGGCCAACTTCAGTTGTTATGCTGCACTAAAAATAGCTTCATGGACTTTATTAAAATGCGTTGCCATTACATTATAATTCTACACTTTAAATTACAAAAAAAGTGTTGACATCTGACGTGACATAAACCCCTTCCGATGAACTTTTATAAATCTGAGCTTTAACAAAAAAAATTCCGACACTTTGACACATTCATTTAATTGAACGACAACGACTGCATAATCATCGATTATGATTTATCATTTTATTTTTTAGCTTTTAATTAAATGGTCAACGTAACCTTCAATCGCGATGCAATCCCTTTAGTTCACCATTCAACGTAGGCAGCATTAAACAACAAAAAAGAAAAAAACTATTCACAGCTTATCGGCAAACAATGGACCATTGAATAAATATCAGAGGCAAATAGCCATAAATATTTTTTCCCTCTTTCGACAAAAATTTTGTTTTTCAACAATTTTTTTTTATTAGATTTTCGCAGCTTTGCACATGGCGGAAAATATATTTTTAGGCGCAAAAGCAAAACAAACCAAAGAATCATTTAGGCCGCTTTAAAAGCCACAAATGGCACATGGTTTTGCGGGAAAAGAGATGACAATAGCTCGCCATAACGCTATAACGGTAACGTGTAGACTTTTACGGCGGAACTTTACGATGCCCGCATCATTTGATTTTATTGCCAAGTGTCAAAAAAGAAGCAGCCACAGCAGCAGCAGATGAAAAGTGAGCAACGAGGAGCACTTCTTGTCCTTGAGCCAGTTGAGCGTTCCTTCTCTGTTTGTGATTAATGCCATCCGTTTTCGGAGAATGCACCAAATGCAAATCACCCGGCGGGATAATCAATTCGAAAATGCTATCAAAGTTCGACGGAAACTGCAATACAAAAGAAACATACACACATACATACAATGGCAGAGCCTAAGGGGCAAGGACAGCAGCTGCGTGTGTGTACTATCTATGTGGGATGGGGGTAAGCATAGCAAGGCCAAACTAAAATCAATTAATTTATGAAATTTTCTATGCATTTGTTGACATTTTCACAGTCATCACCCTAAGGGCTGAAGCAAACATTTGCATGTTTCTCCAACGAATTTACTGACATTTGATTTTCTTTTTATTGACATTTCCTATTTACTGCCAATAGTCCAGGACTCAGGTTTCTCATCCATGCATCCATGTCATGACAGTTTATTTTATGCCATTGAATAAGGAATTTGCCAAAAAATGTTGCATACCTTTTTGGGGCTGTCACATTGGCAGGTGACAAATATTCCAGAAAAATGTTGGGTTAGTTGAGGGATGTGCATGGGAATCCAATAAGGGACCTTTGTATTGCAACACAGCAGGGTGATAATTGGGTAACGCAAATATATGCTTTTCTGCCCTGGCACGTTTGAGGTCAGAGAAATTTTCAACAACGCCAGATACTGACAAAATTAATTATCAAGTAATTTCTGCATTTCTAGCGCCAAATTCAATAACTCCCAAAGCATTTACTCAATCTTTAAAGTGTGGAGGACCAATTTGAAGTAGTATTTAGTAAATTTCCTTCAGTTTATAGGAACTTTGTTTCCACTCTTATCTCTAATTAAAATCTTCTGACTCTTATCTTATTACATATATACCTTCCCTTCGATATTTTCCTGTTGGTCTCTGACTGAGGACTGTTGATTGTAGTGTGGGTCCACTTCCGTAAGCCATTCCCCACTTGGCTCATGAACAACTTAGTGGTTTGCAGCAGTTCTCCAAAAACCACATATTAAGCCTGTGGCAGAGTGTACAACGTGGAATTCGGATGTATGGTCAGTTCGGTGCCGCTGCTTATTTGACGATAGATACCCGAGAATGCACAGCATTTCCAAATCACCTATGCAGGAAAACTAGTGTATGCCGTATTTTCGTCTGGCCACACCCAACAGCTGTTCCCTTAATTCGCAGGCAGATTGCGATAAATCAAATAGTATTAACCTCAAAACTCTTTGGCCATGCCCTCCTACAAAAAGGCCGTATAAACATTAGTGGCGGTGGTCGAGAGAATATAGTATGATCCAGGTGATGCCGAACTGCCCATTTCCCGGAAATGTAAAGCATTTTGGAAAGCATTGACGTAATTCAGGCAGAACATAGCCCACAGGTTTGGATAACTGACCCTGATCTTCAATGAAATCCAGAACATAAAGAGTTTCCAAGCTGAAGATTAGATTTTTGTCGGGAGCCGGTGAAGGAAAATCAAATCTCAAGATGTTTCCTTAACCCAAAGCTTTCAATTGTAGCACAACTCCACTCATTTCACACATCTCTGGTTGCAAGATTTTCATAATCCTACTCGTATATAGCCTATAGACCTTGCCAGGACGCATTCGTCCCGCTCGACCGGCACGCTGACGGGTACCATCACTAGACTAGACTAGACATCACTAGATTGTACCATTTCACCTTGACATAGCCACAATCATAAACAATACCCGGAATGGTTTTTGAAGTCTCGACCAAGACCACTTTACGTACGCCTTTGGGAGGAGCAAAAAACACTGCCAATTGACAGGATCATTTTGTAAATGAGGACTTTGTTTCGCAGGAAAAGTTTGTTGTTGGAGTTGAGCAACCAACTCATCCTCTTCGCCTTGCTGTAGAACTTGCCAGCAACTTCGGCGGCATGCTGCTTAAACGTAAGCCTCTTGTCCAGCGTCACTCCCAGGTATTTATGGGCCGATTGTTGTGGGAGGAGCTCGCCATGGAGGAAGACGCCTGGTCCATTGTCTTTCCTCCGGAAACACACTTTTCTGGGTTGATGGAAATGTTCCATCGACAGGCCTAGTTCTCAAACCTTTTAAGGTACTCTGCAGCGCGTCTGTTGCCTACACAGAGGGAAAAAACCGTGAACATTGGACTCAAAATGAGCACATTCGGTCACAAAAACTAATCATGACCGGATTTTCTCACTTTAAGGGGGTCTTCTCATTCAAAACCCGTTTTTTGGACCCTTTTTAAAAAAATTCTTATTTGAAAACGCAAAGAATAATTGAAAACTTTTTTTATTTATTGTATTACAAAAGGTTCAAAGTAAATAAAAAATTTTTTTTGCCTCGATACGAGGGCTGTTCAAAAAGTAATGAGACTTCAAAGTTGGTGGTGAAAAAAAGGTGTCGTCACGGCGGCCACGATTCCGGGTCTCCGGAGCGTCCGAAATGAAAAAAAAAACGGGGTTATAATCAGTATAGATGTAATTCTCGGGTGAACCTCAAACTTAATTTTGTGATTTTTTTTGACAAAATGGCGGCCATTCAAAAAAAATTTCAATTTCGGGCTTTTTTTTTGTAGTTTAGTGTAAAAAAAAAAATAGTAAAAAATTTTTTAAAATTATGGTCGAGGTTCACCCGAGAATGGTGACAATTCTGCGTCGATTCCACTTTGTTTCATGAAAATCGGTTCAGTTGAACTGGAGATATCATGGCCGCCAGTTCGAAAAACGTGGTTTCGAGATAAACGCGCTTTAAGTTTGCAGTTGCTTGGGAATTTAGGTCACATTGGGTCACTAAAAGGACTATATCTCCTAAACTAATTCGAGTTTTCGAAAATCCTTTTGGGGGGATATTTTTGAATATCCAAGCTATAAATAAATGCAAAAAAAAAGTCGAAAAAAAAGTTGCTCAATGAGAAGACCCCCTTAAGAACAATTTCTCACTTCAAGAACTTTTTTTTGAGAACGCAAAATCTTGATGTGAGTTGATATGTTCCGTTTTTGAGAACATTTTAAAATTAAAAAAAAAATAAGGTCCACCGTGCACAGGTCTGTCCACTGTCCAGATCCACTGTCCATGTCCAGGTCCACTGTCCAGATCCGCCGCGTCCATGCCGGCCCAGGTCCAGGTCCGCAGAGACATCGCTTGTACAACACCCCACCCGCCTTGGTTATTTATTATTTATTAAATAAATAAAAGTTTTTGTCGGACCTCACTGGGAGTAGAGCCCAAGACCTTTAGTGCGCGCAACGACGGCGGCCGTCGCGACGCGTCGTAGACGGTTAGGCTATTGCCATGCGTCAGAAGACGCACGTCTGAATGCCTACATATACTTTTCGGTGGGGTGGTTGAGGTGAGCTGAATTGTGCTCATTTCAAGAACATTCGGAACATTTGTGCTCAAATATTTGAGAGAACATTCTGTTCACACTTTTGATGAAAAACTATTTTGAGATGAAGAAATCTTTATATTTTTGACCACAGTGTTTTTTCCCTCCCTCCGTGATCAAAAACTTGTTTACTTACTATTTGGTCATGAACATAGGCTGGGCGTTTTCTTTTAAGCACCGGTCATAAACATTACATTTTGGTTTTCAGGCATCAATATAAGCACTGAATTTCTAAGGTAGTGAAACTGTACTTGAATCACTCATGAACTGAAGTTTTGTGGCAAAAAATGTTAAGGCTACAAACCTTCACCGCACTTCGTCTCAAAAATACCGAAATAACTAAGCAAAATTTTAAAATGCCCAGATTTGAAGCAAAGGGCTCTTTTAAAATTAATTGGATTTCCACTCTCAAAATTGCTAGAATGGCAAAACTGGTTGTCACGTCTCGACAAATCGGAAAATATTTTGCATTGTAAAAAGGGGTTTATCACGGTTTCTTAAGTGACTAAGTATTATATTTTAGGACAGCTTAGTGCGTATTTTTAAGTAGTGCCCCCAGAAAGCCAAGTCCACTGTACATTGAGGCCGTTGTGGCCGACTTTTTGGCATATTTGACGAACATTTTGTTTTACAAGTAAACCTTTTTTTTTTTTAGTATTTTTGGGGTACACGGGTATACTCGTATGTCCAAGGGGGCATTGGTTGATGATGTTTTTCTCAACGTATTCCCTTGTCCAGTCCATCGCATTTCCTGGAGTGCGGTAACGTCTGATGAATATTTTTCGAGGACTTTCACTTACTGTTTATCAGCATCCTCCCTGTTGAGGGTGCGAACATTCCAGGTGCACATTCTCAAATCGTGGTAATCCGTATCCGAGGCATTTATTTAGTTATCATTGGCGGATGAATGTTGTGTGTTCGCATCCACAACCACCCCCCCCCCCATTTTTTTTTTTTTAATTTTTTTTAGGTAATGGATTTCCTAAATTCGAGTCCAATATTCCTAAGCCCCTAGTTTAGGCCAAATGGCCTAATATATAAGGTAATTTTGAACCATTCTAGTCCATACTTTTTTCTGGGTGCAATAAAGAGACTTTAATTACTAGTAGTTCTCCAAAAACCATAGATCTTATTAAATATTGTCAAATCTAAGTCAAATCTTAAGTCAAGGATCAAAAAGAATTTATATTGTATTTACCAACTTGTGAAGTTTTGGGCATTCGAAATGAATTGAAACTATTTCACAGTTCGATAACTCGACCGAATTTTCAACTATTTGCATACGTGTTCCACCCGGTTTAATTGTTGTCAAATATTAAAAAACCATTTAAAATTTGTCACTGTTGCGCGATTTTCCGCCTGTTTTATTTGAAATATATTTACCGTCACACATCCGTGAGTGTAGGCAAGGGCAAACAAACATACCAACTCGTTCATCTACAACACTTGAAATTTAGACGATTTTGCAAATGAAATAAATACATTGAGGCGCTGATGCAAATAATTAAATACAAAAATAACAACCGGCAAGCAAATGCAAACAACAATAAGCCTAAAAGGCAGCAACATCCAGCGGCAACACCATTTTGAGAAGTCAGCGAAGCGCACGTGCAAAATGCCTGTTAATTATTTAAGTCAGACTGCTGCCCCCCCCTGCCCCTGCCACACCCCCTTGTGGCTGTCTGCATGTTTGTTTGCGCTCGTTGAACACATTTTCAATTAACAGAAAAACACTCACATGGTGCCAAGCCCCCCTCCCACCCTTCACCGTATACAACTTTGATTTGTTTAATTAAATTACACTCAAACAAAAGCCTTTCAATCATTCACAGTTTTCCAATCACTCATTGGCTTATTCACGCGCTTAACTTGGCACAAAAGTCTATATGCATGCGTATGTTTGTGTGTGTGTGATTTAGAATTTGAATAGCTTAAGTCCAATTTACTCGTACAACATCTCAGAGATTTAGCAGAATGCAATGCAAATCGTGCGTTGAATTTCTGCTGACTTGTGTGATTGTTGTTTACTTCTGATTCACGATTGCTAAACGGAAACGTCCAAATTAAAGTTGATTTTTCATTTAAAGGATTTCTGAAGAATATTTTAACTGAAAAAACTGAAAAAATTACTGAAATTGTTTAAGTTCTTTAAAAAAAGTGAACATTAATCCACACCAATCAATTACTAATAATAAATTAACCATATTAACCAAAATTATGTCAACCATTAACTAAAAAAAACAACCACCCTAACAACCTTGAAACTTAACCGCACAACATTTATGGCGTAATTAATATTCATTAATAAGTTAGGCATAACTATAAACTGCCATTCGTGTAGAAAAACCGCAAAACAATATTTTTTCGCCATTTATTTAGCTCACACAAATGCTCCACCCTAAGTGGGCGGGAAATTTAAACATTTTTCAAATTATTAAACAAAACGCAATTTCACATCCTTTGGCCACTATTTTGTGCAAAGTAATGACAGTTGAATTTAAAACCAAATGGAAGAGAGAGCCGACATAATGGCGAATGCAGTGGCCACGTGATGACCTTGTGCAAAAAAGTGTTCGAGTAATAAATAGTGGGCTGCCAACAACATATGGAAGAATGAAAAAGAGTCAGCAAAAAACAAATTGACAGTAGCTATTGCATTTTTGCGGTTAGTTGGCATTTTGAGAAAAAAAAAAAAAACAATAATTGGCAAAAGGATATGCTTGAGTTGGCTTGTCTTGGAGCAATCAATTTAGGTGTATGGCTTTCAGGACTTATTATTATTTTTAATTATTTAAAATCATCATCTTGAAAATCTTACATCAACCATCGTGCTAGGGTTGCCAAGCATGACTTAATGATTTTGGATTTTCATTTCAGAGAAAGCCACTCATGTTCAAGTTAATATTATAATTTGAATCGTAAAATATTAGAGCACTTCAACATAATAGACCTCGGATGTTGGATATTTGCAAAAATATGAAAGATTAAGATAGGTGAATTCTGATGACTCCAAAGTTCGTTTCATTGAAGAATAAGTTGAAAAAGATGTGCATATTTTAATTTTTTTTTGCATATTTGCATGAAATGCATATGCATAATATATGCAAAATATTTGCAAATAAAAACATAATATTAAAGAGATTTAGAGGGTGGTATATTGTCAAATAGACCAAATGATCCTTATATTAGGTTTATAAACAAGCTAGAAAACGGAAAATAGTGCTTACCTGACAAGCCCGACATCCGAAGAGGGATCTCTGCATACGTGCCGGCCGTGAGGATAGGACTAAACCTGATCACAAGAAACCAAAACCGTCAACCATTCTGTGTAAATCCAGGACACAAAATGTTGGAATGCAGAGACAAGAAGCGAGAAAGTTTGGAGTTGAGACCCTAATGCAAGAAGCATAAAGTGACCTGTTTTCAGTGTGACCTGCTGGGACATTTAAAGGAATCTATGAAATATGAAGACGGTGAACCAGTGCTTCGTGTCAGATTCTAAACCCAGAATGAATTAACGGGGTGAGATCTATCCGATTTGTTTTGACTCTTAAAAATAATGTTTATTTATTAGAGAAAGGATTAGAAAGAAGTTATCGGGCGAACGTCTTAATAATGTTGGTATGTTAAAGGTCATTGGCGATTCTTGGTAACATTGCCATTAATGAAATGATAATAGAAATCTTATTTCACGTAGTGCACGTCAGAATAATCAGGCAGCCTGACCAATCTTGACACTGAGATGATAGGCAATATCCAAGACCACTGGGAGATCTTGCTCACTCGTATTTAATGGTTTATATGGACAAAATTTTAGTGGTACTACCGAAAATAAAGCTGAGTTTTGAAGATTAGAAATTTTTCTAAACGTACTTACTGAAGCTGAATTTAAGTTAAATGTGGGAAAAATTAGCTTTCTGAAGACTGCTGTTCTGCCCGCAAAATTCTTGCTCTGAGCTACTTGCTAGACAGTTTGTTAGCCTAGCTTTATGTTTCCTTAAATTTGTCCCTGGTTATTCCCAAATAATGACACCATTATATTCGCTCACTTCAGAAAGGAGTAGTTTTACTTTGATCGGGCAACATGTAAAAGTTCGAAAGGAAATTGAAGCCATTCTTATCGATGAACCAGCGTTAGTGATCTTTGTCGAACAGTAAAAGAGCTCGGGAATTAAATTTTTCGATGAAATTCGTTTGCATATATTTAGCATATTTTATTGCGTATTTTGCATATTTTTGGCATATTTTTTTTGCATATCTTATGCATATATTTTGCATATTATCGATATGCATTAAAATTTGTGATACTTGAACGATAAAACGCACAAATACAACAAAGTTTGGTACCAATCTGATGAAAAATATGGAAATATGCAAAATCCAAAGTCTATTTATAACGATCATCATAAAAATTTAATTGACAACACGGGGCAACTCTGTTTGATGAGATAATGGACACAAAACTGCCAATTAGATTTTCAAATAAGGAATAAAGTCTCTTAAAGTTCTGTGATAAAAGATAAAGTTAATTAGAAAAACGGGAGCATTATTTGACAATGGTTTAGGTCATTAAAGATATCACACAGTATTTTGTAGGGATCAAGACATACTTTCAGAGCACACTCAAAGAAAAAAAAGGGAATTTCATACTTGGATAGAGAATTTTGAATCTCAATAGTTTGATAAGAGTGAAAATTCTCGATCCAAGAACGAAATTCTTGATCCCAGTATGAAATTTTTTATCCAGTTTTTCTTGATACAAGAGCTCCAATTCTTGATTTATTTGCGACTTGAACTCGGGACCTCGAGAGACTGCACTCACTGACACCGCCGCTTTGCCAACAGCACCACACCTCGAATGCCTTGAGCTCCGTCCAAATTTATATTATAAACTGACGGGGAGCGTTATAGTTTCGCCCACACCACTCTCCCAAAAAAAAAAAAAACGAAACTGTGAGAGTGGGTTTAACCCCATTCTCTCAAATGTGCTTGCTCTCCGCTCTCAGTTTCTTTACCTCACTCCCCTCACCTAAAAGCACCAAACAAAACGAATTTAGCACGATTTCAAGAGCGAAGTTCTTGAAAAATACAAGAACGAATAAATTTTTTTCAAGAGCGTTCTTACTTAAATTAATTGCTCTACTTATTTCTGGGTGTACGTAACATTTCACACAACTTAAGTAGGAGTAGAGACAAGCTTACTCAGTAAAATCACTCCATGGCTAATACTACGTTCTTTCTGAATTGGCAAGCTTAGGACACGGTTAACCTGCCTCCTTTTTTGTGGTGTGTGTGCCTCTGTTTAAAGTTATGCGAAAAGCATAACAAGACCTCGAGCCAGTTAAAAACTGCAAGTTAACAGTATAAAGGTCATTAAAAAACAGTTGTAAAACTGCTCAAAAAATGTTAAAAGAAAAAACTTGGCCAAAAGTTTGATTTTCAGTCACAAATGTGATATGGTGAGAGCTTTTATTGCTATCGAAAATTTTCGATAAATTTTTAAATTTTGCAAAAAAGGAGTGTATTTTTCTTCATTTGGGCGCATAGCATCAAAAGTCCTCACCCTATTATATTTTTGTCAGAAAACGATACTTTTGTCTCGGTCTCTTCTTTTTAAGTTGCTTCTCAATCGGTGTAGTGACAAAAAAGAGTTTAAGAGGAGGCAACTTTTGAAAAAATCAATAATATCGATTTCGGTAATAGGGATTGTTTTTTTGTTGTTGTTGTTGTTTGACTGCTCTCAAAATACAATATCGTGCCCACCCCTGCCGTAGAGGAAACAAATTCCAAGGAAGAATACGATACTTAATTTAACCGAAATTCGGATAGATCGTATCCTAAGGTATCGATTAAAATTCACAAGACAACGAGTAAAATTCTTTAAAGCTTAGGCTTTACGTCTTAAAACTCTTCAGTGAACCGAACTGAGCCGAACCATTTTTCTTTGGGGTTCTCGGCTTGCGTAAGGATTTTTAAAAGGACGCCATTTCGGTTTGCGCTTCGGCTTATCAGCTGGAATCAGCGTTTAGCTTACGCTTTGGTTCGTTTCTGTACCGGTTTGCATCACTGATTTGTACCGCTTTGTAAGCAAATGTGTAAGTGGTTCAATTAGTTTCAGTATTGATATTCTATTTTTGGTGCAACTATAACGAAATTCTAATTTCGGTAGCAATTTCAGTTCGCAGTCGCAGTGTGCAATGACCATACACAAACGACACCCTTGTATGTAAGTCTAATTTTCCAACAAACTGCTAACATTTTAACTTTAATTTTTTTAAACAATCAATTTTTTTCGCCGTTAGCAACTTTTGCTATAACTTCACTTGAACTCGTTTTCATTTTTTATTCTTTTGTTCCCTCAAATGCTTAACATATTTACACGCTTACTTGGCCATCACACACTCACTTCCACACCCACTTTTGGCAACTATTGACACATTTTTTCCTGTGTCCTAAGAACAATGGAAAGTCATTAGTAAAGAATTTGCACTTAGAAGAAGAGGGCTACTAGTTAGTAGTAGTAGTACAAGTTTTGCGCATTATTGAAAACTTAGTCTTTAAGCGTTTGGTTAAGGGGGGTTGCAATTAACAACAGCAACGGGAATCCATTTTTGAAGGCAGCTGCCAACGAAGTGGATTTTATGCCGAAAGGGTCCCCCGAAAAGGCAACATGCAAGTTTTATGCAAATTGCATGTTGCAGGCGCAAAAAAGACAAATTACTTTTAAAGTGTGCCGAGGCACAAATTTCTATGCTCTTTTCTACCAACCACTCCTACCCCGTAGATACTTTTTCTTCATTTGGTTCGAAATGCAAATGGGTTTTGGTCGACTACTTTGGACTTTTGTGATGATGACTTTCTGATTTGCTTTTGAAACAAGTTTTGCCAGGGAAGTTTGTGATGAGATACCCTTTGGGCATTTGTCGGATTTGTTGTTTATTATTTGTTAATTGATGAAAAAGTTATGCCACATGTGTGAGAGTTTTGAGGAGAAGGAAACAATCTGCCGTAATGTACAAATCATAGCAATTGAAACACCCTGTTGAGTTTTTGAGATTTCTTTTTTTTACTAAAGTTTTGGTTTTGTGCTGAGTTGAAGTTTGGTGTTTTGTGTGGGTTTTCCCCACCAGGGAAAAAAAACGAATAGCGCAAAGAGCAGCAAATTTCTAAACAAAACACACAGCAGGTGCATATGCAGTGTCCTGTGCTCTACAATGCTCTGTTGTACCGTCCTGTCCTGTCTTGTCCTGTGCTCAGTTTTTGTTTGGCTTTGGTTTGGTCTAACTATTCTCTATTCATTTATGCATTTTGGCAATAAAAATTTCATTTTTTGCTTAACTAAGTGAAACGAAAAGGTTAAAAGCAGCAACAGCCAAAAAGGATATCAGGCAAGAGCCAGAAGGAAGTAGCTAACTCTCTGGCAATGAAAAGGCTTTTATCTTGGGCCGTTGTGTTTTATGATACAGTGAAAACCATAAAATGTAATTTGTTTTTAATTAAGATTTGTATTTTTAACCAAATTTAATGCAAATGTTTGATAATTATTAAACTTTTAGTATTTATAGCCTTTAAGCCATTTAAGCTCTGAGGAAACTGTCTTAAATTTCAATACTCAAGGCAGTTTTTAACTCCTTACAACTTTAAATGTTAACTTTTCCATTTCAATTTCAATTTGGTTTCACTGTAAACCCGTTCGCTTGTAAGTCCGTCTATCCCGACCATTGTCTCGTTTCCTAGATAACATTTCCGTTGCTCTTCTCTCTCTCTCCTTTATTTTAGTTGTTGTTCCTGTTTGGTTTGTTTGCAAACATTTTTTAAATTGTTTGCCATAATTTCTATCCGGGCCAACAAAAAAAAAAAGCCGCCCAAATGGCCGCTGCGCCATTTTGTGGGGCACTAGATACGCCTCCAATTCTGCATTTTGTGTATGTTTTATTATTAAAAAATTATAATTTAAATGTTTGTCTGTCGTAGATACTGTGTTTTTTGACTGAACCCGGCACGTTTAACCCTTTTTTGCGTCAGCAGCTGCTACCATATTCCATCTCCAATTAGTTGTGTAGTTGTATGCGGGTGTGTGTGTGTGTGTGTGTTTGTGTGCCCATGTCCAGTCCCCCCGCCGCTTCAGCATGTCTCTTTGACATTTATTAGTTTGACTTTTTTGGCCAAGGATTTATGGGTTCATGTTAAAAAAAAAAAAACAAATAATAACGCACAAAAAAATATAAAAATTTGTATCAATCTATGCAAATATTTTGCAGCTGTCGTCAAATGTTTCATTTCAGTTTTTATACAGATAAAAATATTGAAAAACCGAAATTTGAGTTTCTATTTTAAAAGCTGGTTCGTTTTTTTCACTGGGCGTGCGTTTTTTAAATTGCATAATTAAATGTCGGGACTTAAATGAACTAAATGATATTTATAACTGATGTGAAATTCGTGAATGAATATTATGTTGTTAAATGGCGTAGATTGACATATTTAATAAATATACTGAAAATACAGAGAAATGATTGGCTTTCATAATTACACATAAAACATTAAAAATTAAAGCTTTCACTACAACATACAATCGGAATTGGCTGAGTAAGCAAAGAAATTTATGCCAGAAAGCAAAAAAAATAAGTAATGTTTCATTTCGAAATAATCTGAAGTGTATTCCTGCAGTACGCTGCACTTGTAAATACATGGGTGCTGAGTTCAGTACTTACTGGTAACCAGAAGTACTTACAGCCCTACCCACCCGCAATGCATTTCAGTACTTACTTTTTGCTGGGCGTGTCCTAGGAGGTAACCAATCGCCATCTCTTCGCTTTAAATGTAGTTGGTATTATTAGTTGTGTGAAGTATCGCGAATTTTGAATTTTCGCGGGTTACGTATATTCGAATTTCGATTTTTTTGTGGCGTTATGTTGGTACTCATGTCTCTCACTTATGCCGACAAGCTCGTTTATTTTGAATGTTCACTTAATTGTTGACAGCTGCTTTGCTTGCACGTGTTTTGGATCGTCTTCGATTTTTACCTATTCAAAAAAATGGATCAAAGAACCTGTATTAAATTTTGTGTGAAAAACGAAATTAGGTGCGCGGATGCATTCCGAATGTTGACTGTGGCATACGGAGAAGCTACCTTGGACCGAAGCAACGTTTATCGGTGGTACAAAATGTTCTCAGAAGGCCGAGAAGATGTGAACGACGAAGAGCGTGCCGGACGCCCGAGCACTTCAACAACAGACGAAAAAATTAATGAAGTGGAGAAAATGGTATTGGCGTTAGAGAAGTTGCTGAGGACCTAAACATATCGATTGGCTCGTGCCATTCGATTTTTATCAATGATTTGGGCATGAGACGGGTCGCCGCGAAATTCGTACCAAAATTGCTCAATTGCGACCAAAAACAGCATCGCATGAACATTGCTAATGAGATGTTAAACTCTGTCCGCGACGACCCAAATTTGCTCCAGAGGGTCATAACTGGTGACGAATCGTGGGTTTATGGTTATGACGTGGAAGCCAAAGCTCAATCATCTCAATGGAAGCTGCCGCACGAACCAAGACCGAAAAAAGCGCGCCAAGTTCGGTCGAATGTGAAAGTTTTGCTGACAGTTTTCTTCGATTGCAGGGGCGTGGTGCATCATGAGTTCTTGCCACAGGGAAGAACGGTCAATAAGGAATATTACCTGCAAGTTATGCGCAATTTGCGCGAAGCAATCCGCCAGAAACGCCCGGATTTGTGGAAGAACAAAAATTGGCTTTTGCACCACGATAACGCCCCCTGCTCACACATCGTTGCTTGTGCGCGACTTTTGGCCAAAAACAACACACTAATGATGCCGCAGCCACCGTATTCCCCAGATCTGGCCCCCCTGTGACTTTTTCTTGTTCCCTAAACTGAAGAGGCCCATGAAAGGACGACGTTACGCTACGCTTGACGAGATAAAGACGGCATCGAAGGAGGAGCTGAACAAGATAAAAAAAAATGATTTTTTGAAGTGCTTCGAAGATTGGAAAAACCGTTGGCACAAGTGTATAATATCTCAAGGGGATTACTTTGAAGGGGACAAAATAGATATTCATGAATAAATAAATAATTTTTGAAAAAACACAAAATTCGCGATACTTTTTGAACACACCTCGTATGTAAAGAAAAACACACGAAATCAAGGGAACACGGTATTTTGTAGTCGGGGCACTCGACTGCAGCTCCCTTACTTGTTGTTTTACAATAGTAGCTTTCAGATTTAGCGGGTCTGAATGTCATCAAAATTTTAGTGTCGCACAGTGTAATCACAATGATATTAGGATAAGTGTTTAGCTATTGTAAGGGCCTTCTAAACTTTTCAGAGAAGAGTTCGCTTTTAATTTTAAAAATATGGGAATGTTAACTTTGCAGCTTCCATTGAAAAAAAAAATTTTTTTCTAAGACTTCCTTTTGGACATTACTTTTCTAGGGGGTCTATACTATAAAGATATCTGATTTCGATTAAACTTGGTGAAATCATGGAAAAGCATAACACACTGTTAATTGCGAAATTTGGAGGCGATCCCATTTAAACCAAAAAGTATTTCTTACTAGAACTTCTTTTTCGACCGATTATTCATACTGCAGCTATATGCTATAGTCATCCGATTTTGATAGAACTTTGTTGAAATGTGTCCAAAGTATATAAAATAAGTGTATGCCAATGAGAAGGTCGTTTTCATTAAAAACAAAAAAGTTTTTCTCACTAGAACTAATTTTTCGACCGATCGTTCCTATGGCAGCTATATGATGTAGTCATCCGGTTTCGACCAAACTATTTTTTGTGAAATAATGGTTAGGGATAGTAAACTAAAAAATACGTACTTTGGAGGTATTTTCATTTAAAAACAAAAAGTTTTTCTCTTTAAGACTCCTTTTTTTAACCGATCGTTCCTATGGCAGCTATATGCTATAGTCATCCGATCCGGCCGGTTCCGACAAATGTGCAGCGTATATGTACCAGAAGACTTCGTGCAAAGTTTGGTGAGGATAGCTTTAAAACTGACGGAGGAGATAGCATAGAAACAGACGGACAGACGGACGGACGGACATACGGACGGACGGACAGGGCTAAATCAACTCAGCTCGTCATACTGATCAAGAATATATATACTTTATGTGGTCGGAGATGCTTCCTTCAATGCGTTACAAACATCCGCACAATTTTATAATACCCTCTGCAAGGGTATAAAAATATCTAAGTCTAACACTTTAATTAATGAACCGAACAGTTTTCAATTGCGGCTTTTGGTTCTGTTTAGCATTTGAGAAAGAACGCGAATTCGGTACTGATTGGTTCAGCTTCGAAAAGGCTTACATCGCTGAAAAAAACCTAAATAGTTTTATTAAGGAAACAACCAAGCTATTGTCGTTGCTTATATTGAAGTTTTGGTTTAGAAAACAATTTTAGTTTATACACTTTTTTTTGCCCAACGGTTCAAATCTTAGTTCGAAAAATATTTTTGAACCAAATGAAAATTAATTGATAGCTTTTAATCTGCTTAGGTCTTCAAAGACGCCATACTACCGATGGGCATATCTCCGAGTATAAGCGCAACTTTTAAAAATCCAAATGGTCCAACTTTAATAATAGTCTGCACTCAAAATTGGAATGGACTGGAGGAATATTCATATTCAAAGCTTACAACTAGAAAAATATTTAAAGAATTTTATTGGGCTTGTACAATTAACGTCATACATTGACGTCATTGGAAGTTGGCTTTAAAAACAATGAAACTGAAAAGTTTGCCAACCGGCTGGGTGACTGCCACGTGCTGCACTCAAAAGCAATCCAAAGTCACGTAGCATGATGGCTAAAAAAAAGATTAAACCCAAATTAAATATTTAACAATGCAAATTGTGAGAGAAATGGCAAGCGAAAGATTAAGATTGTTGAGAAAGAAGGGATACAGCCGTTTTTTATAAATATTTATGTTAAAACAAATCTAAGAAAAATATGTAAACTGAGAGGGGTAAGCCTTGAATGAATCTTAATTTTAGGTTTATTCTAAGTTTCTATTATTATTAGAGTAAAATTTTAAAATAAGTTTAAATAACAAGTTTTGATTTTTATAACAGATTTGTTTTTGAAATTTGTTAAGCAAACTTACAGATATCTTTTGTATTTTAATAGTTTCTAAAAAAATACTTTCCTGACAGTTCATTCAGGGCAAAGAATTAAAAAATCCGACCTTAATGAACTCCTGACCTCACGTTTTCATCTCTAACTATAACTTAAATGTTCGCCCCTTGCCTTTAAGCTGTTTCCATTGAGCTTTTGGTGGCTCGTCGATCTACCTCAAACACGTCAGCCAACTGAAACTTAAACTGAAATCAGTTGTTCAGTTGTTTTGACCCCTTACAAATCACGTATGTACGTTGTTTACAAATATTTTTCTGTTCATTTTGTTTTCAAACTTTATTACGGACAGTCGGAAAGATAGTGGTTAATATGCAAAAACTTTGCTTTAAATTGCTCATACTGCACAGTTTTTGTGTTTACGGCAATAAATCGCAAGTCCCGTACGTAGTGGAGCCAATGGTTGACAATGTGTTGATAAAAGATGACTTGGATTTGGATTTCAGTCAAGCAAATTGGAAATTGGTAATTCCCTGGCTACTACAACGAGAGCAGATACGTATGTGTGTGGCCATTCAAAGATATGAGCCGAAACTGGTGTCAGGCACATCGTGTGAAACATTATTGGCAAATAGTTTTCTTATGGCCAACTGTGATATAGGGAATATAGAAGATCTGAGTATTACCATGCGTAATGCGTTTGGAGCTCTACTGCTGGATACTATGCCAAAATGTCGTCCTGGCTTGGAGCTGTTTGGTGTACGTTGCAGAAGAAGAGCTTAAGCGTCGGGATTAAATAATTAACTGTTAAGTAAAAATTAATTTGGTTAAGTTTAAAGTAGGAATGTTTTTTTTGTTAGTACAATAGTTAATTAACATAATCTATTTAAGTTGAAAGTTGTTAAGAGAAAATGTAAAGTTATTAATTTTTAGTTTGACATATTAATTTTGTTTAAATATAATTATTTATTTTGAAATGAAATGAAATGAAAAAAGAGGGGAAAGTTAACTTCGGCTCGGCCGAAGTTTGCAGTTTGTTTTTCTAATTAAGACTTCTTTTCGGACCTTACTTTTCTATGGGAGCTATACTATATAGATGTCCGATTTCGACCAAACTTAGTGCAATCATGGGAAAACATAACAAACTTTAAACTACGAAATTTGGAGGCGATCCCATTTAAGACAAAGAAGTTTTTCTCACTAGAACAGGGGCGCCCATGCCCATTACGCAAGACACGCTTGTGTTGTTGTTTTACGCAGGATGCCTGCGCTTCATTTGCGCACGCCTACCAGCAAAAGCAAAACAATCATGCGTGCTGTTTGTTGTTCGCTCTGACCTCACAACACTTTTTCTCTATTCTCTCTCTCCTAAGTCTCTCGAAACTCGAAACACATAGACCGACGCTTGTCGCACACACAAAACAAAAATCGGGTTTCTCTCTATCTCATTTTGTTGTTATTGCTTGAAATAATTTTGTATTTATTGGTTTTGACGCGCTGGTAAGCTCGTTCTGGGAACCCTTGCACTAGAACTTCTTTTTCGAACGATCATAGTCATCCGGTTTTGACAAAACTTTGTAGAATTTTGTAAAAGTATTTAAAATAAATATTTGCCAACGTAAGGGACGTTTCCATTAAAAACAAAAAAGTTTTTCTCACAAGAACTAGTTTTTCGACCGATCGTTCCTATGGCAGCTATATGCTATAGTCATCCGATTTTGACCAAACTGTGTAGAATCGTGTGGGAGCATATAAAACAAATACATGCCAATATTGGGGACATTTCCAAGGAAAACAAAGAAGTTTTTCAAACTAAGACTACTTTTCAGACTATACTTTTCTCTGGCAGCTATACTATATAGATGTCCGATTTCGACCATATTTGGTGGAATCATGGAAAGCATCGTAAATTAAGAAATACGAAGTTTGGAGGCGTTTCAATTGAAAACAAAAAAGGTTTTTCTCACCAAAACGAGTTTTCCAACCGATCGTTCCTATGACAGCTATATGCTATGGTCATCCGATCCGGCCGGTTCCGACAAATGTGCAGCGAAATTGTACCAAAAGACTTCGTGCTAAGTTTGGTGAGGATAGCTTTAAAACTGACGGCAGAGAAACGAATAAATATGGCAAGAGAGTACAGGAAGAGGCCTAATCATTGTTTTGATTTGATTCTTGCCCACGGTGTCGCTTAGACAAAAACATACACAAGCACACACACACATATTGTACATTTATAGCGGTAGCATCTGTGCTGTAAGCGCGCTCTCTATCACCATTCCTTTTGTCGCTTGCATTTTCGGCATCATTGAGCAATTCGGGCTAGTCTGCACACACGCATAATTAGTTATGAATTAGAGCTCGAGGCGCACGGATTGTTTAATCTCTAGCTCGAAGGACACTTGGTCCTAACTTACACGCATAATTGTTGCTACTTAGAACTCCAAGCAAACATATTGCCAGTTGCTCATTGGAAATTTCTGAAGACAGTTGGTCGTTCAGTAAAACCAGCAGGCACTTGGCCTCGACTCCACACGCAGTCATCCTTTCGTTATCTCGTTTAGCCGCTGTCTCTGTCCCAAATCTCGCTTATTTCGCATTAAAATTGATTGAAATTGCTATGCTAAATAAGCTAACGAAAAGCTTGTTAGTCAATCATTAGATTGTACATTAGAGCGGACCTGAAAAAGACAAAATGGAAAAAAGTATGTCTCGGCAAACCCAAAGCTAACAATTGCTGTATAATTAATAACACTAGGCAACAAGGTCCAGTATCTTGAATGGTTGGTAGTGATTCTAGATGATTTTTGTGTGCTAAGCAAGACTGCGTTTTCAGAAATTGTCCATCACGTCGAGATTTTTAGTAATTTGAAGTTAAAGTTGCTAGAAGTGCCTATCGGCGGTGTCCCAGAAATCTCGACCAACGAAATTCCAACCCAAAACAATTTTCGTCTATTTTCGGTTGGTTAAACTCCATTCTTTGGGATTTTTTGGCAAACTCTCTTTGATACACAAACCAGCCAATAATTAACCAACCAAGCTAATTCACAACGCAAATCCTTTAAGGACCAAAAACACACACACCGAAACCACGAAACTCACAACCCCGAGCCAATCTGATCAACACCCCCGACCCTTCTTTTTTTCATTGTTGACTCTTTTGATACCATCGGAGTACTGCTCCTTAGCTTTGAAATGAACCATCTCAAAGAATTCTGCGATTTTTTTATTACCTCTTTTAGCACTTGTGTAAAAATCCAAAAATATCTTTTTTATTGCTGGTGCCCCTAAGTATGCAATGGGTGGAAGAGACTCTAATATGTTTTCGTTAACTAAAAACAGTAAAGAAGCCTTAAAATGTTTATTTTGATCCTGTTTAGGTGCGTTTTGTGGGAAAACTATACTTTTGCTTTGACTCTCTTTGATATTATCCAATAGCATTCTACGATTTTTTTATAGATGTTCTCGAAAAAACCACCTTTTGTACCGCCCATAAGAATGCAATATATATTGTTGCCTAGTCAATTATAGTGATTTTGCAAAGCATGTTTTTGGGCAGTAGACTATTAAATGGTTTCTATCGGGGGCGTGCCAGAAATCTCTAGTGATTTTCGTATAAACAGTTTCGTTTCAAACTACAAATGCTTGCCCTTACATGTGAAGCGTATCGAAAATGCAAGGCTACTAGATTAGATGACAAAAGTTGAGAGATTTGAAACCGACTGCTCAGCGCCAAGTATGTTTAGGGCGTACGGTTTTCGATCCCTATAATCAAGTAGGCGACATTATTCTTGACACTTTACATATAAACACCTTCTAGTTTAGTTCCAAATCCATTCGTTTATACGAAAATCTAGAGATTTCTGGAACACCCCCCTATGACTTGTTTTCAAAATGGTATGTAAAAATGTAAAATGGCTTGACACAGCCCTAAAGGGCAAAGCCGGGCCTCTCTTCAATCTCTTGGCTTGTGCGCTTCTAATTTTCGCACAAGAGAAAGGGACCTAAAGTTTAACGCCGAATTCGAACGGCAGTTTGAGAAGCTTTTGCTTGGCTAATTACTACAAAGCGGGCGCCAATAGCAGAGAGGTGTGACCGGAGGTAAAGTTTATTCAAAGAAAAAACTTTTCATTAGATGTTCCGAGGCGGGATCGAACCCACGACCTCTTGCACAGCGGTCGCGCACACTAGCCGCTGAGCCACCCCGCCACACAAAATGGTATATCTTCGCTTAAAAAAAATCACAAAAATGTTTGGGATAGTTTATTTTAAAGCTTAGTAATAGTTCTTTACGATAATGCTAGAAAGAGTTAAACCATTAGCAACGGTTCCCCAAAAATCCTGAATAAAAATTGACAAAATCGAAATTGTAGGCAACTTTAAGCTCAAATCCCTAAGAATTTAGACGTGATGGACAATTTTAAAAAAAAGGATTGGTGCTCAGCTCACGCAAATCATCCAGAATCACCACCAACCTTTCAATATACTGGAAAAGGTCTAATTTTATTGCCTTGTGTTATGATGAAGACCGAACTGTCCAAAAATGACGAAATTTGCTAAAATTATATTTGGGTTCTGATTATCTTGAAGACGGGTAAATTGACGAATGGTGTAAATCAAACGGTTGCACTTGCATCATTGGACTGCACTGCTCTCAGTGTGATGTTTTTTCGAGTGTATGTATATTTTTGCTACAAATTTTTAAAAGGAGCGTTGTTACTTGATTCTTTTGCAGAAATCTGCTAATTCACTTAGTGTGGTAATATTTCATCATCTCTTGTTGACTGCTGTCTTGCTGTCTTGTCTCTGGTCCCCTGTCATTTCAATGTGTCAATAAAAATCAGAAAGCAAGAAGCAAAACCTCAACACTCCTTCCATTTATGCAGCATCGATGTGGGTGAAGGACTGACCCACTGCGAGAGTCCATCTATTTGGAGTCCTTGCTGTGAGCAGCAGCAGCAGCAGCAGCATGACAAATGACGATTATAATTTGTAAAATGCGCCCAGCTTGTTATCCCCTCAGCATCAGCAACAGCGTCCGCATCGGCATCAGTCCAAGCATCAGCTATGTTCGGCTTGTGGCCTAGATTTCAGATTTCAGATTCAGTTTAGTTCATTGCAATTGTTGTTGCAATTAGCAGAGACAGCAAAAGGAGATGGCAAAAAGAAAAAAAAAAGACATAAGCACTGCGGGCAGCTGCAAAAACTGATGGCTACGGCTTGATTTTTTTCCATTAAATGGCTGTTGTTGTTCTTGTTGCTGTTGGCAATTACCGGGACTATGTTCCAAAGCATTTCAGCTATTTCAATTTCAATTTCATTCAGTGTGCTTAATTTGCTAAACACCTCGCCGCATATGAAACTGTTGCATTCTTGTGGGCTGAGCCAGAAAATGCGACCTCTTTGCAAATGAAATTGCCCGAAATGATTGCAAAATTGTTAGAAGACTTTTGAAATGGCAGAAATACCAAACAAGAGAAAATGAGGAAAAATGCTAAGTTTAATTCAAAGGCAAATTAAATATAGTTTAGAAATAATTGAACTTTGCTAAAGCTGACCACATAAACTTTCACATTCACTCATGGCATAAGCATATTTAGTTTATTTAACCTTTATGCAGCCAGAATTCCTCTACTTTTTTTAATGAACTGCTGCATACTTTTGGGCTAAATATCTACATTTTAAATACTCATCAAAATTTAATTAGTCTCATCTGGGTACTCGCTTCCACTTCATAAATGCGTACAAATTTGGCCATAGAAAACTCAACTTTTTATCTGCAACTCCTCAGGAGAGAAGAAGAGAGAGAGAGAGAGTCCTTATGGATGCGTACTAAATTATAAGCAACTTTTGCTACATCATAGCAAAAGCTAAATGTAAATTAATGAATTGTTTAAAGTACTTAAAATATTTACGCTCAAAGCAAGTGGACTCCTCCTGGTCGGTGGATGCTTTTGAGAAGTGGTGGCATGCTGACCAATGAATATGCAAACGGCTTCTACGGAACTGGGCTTCAAGTTCGTTAAAAACGCGGCAGGAGGTCAAGAGTGGTGTAGTGGGGAGCGAGGTGAGGAATAGCGGAAAAGGCAATGGCGGCACAGTGATGCGATATCACGGAGAATTTCCATTAAGTTCCATTAAATTGGGTCAAAAATTAATAAAAAGAACAGAAAAATTCATAAAAAAACCGGGATCTGATAACAATCCAGACCAGTAACAATACTTGGTACTCAATACTCATAGCTTGATACTTAGCACTCGATACTCAGTGCTCGATACAATAAGTAAGCGAAACGCGGTACCCAATACTCATTACTTGAAACTCATAGTTATATAATTGGTACTCGGTACTCAATACTCAGTACTCTATACTCAATACTCAGTTCTCGATACTCAGTACTACATACTCAATACTATGAACTCGACGCTAAGTACTCTAAAATCAGTACTCGATATTCAGTAGTTGAAACTCAAAACTCGATACTCAGTACTCGGTTCCCTACACTCAGTATTCTATACTCAATACTCAGTTCCCGATTCTCAGTAATCTATAATCGATACTATGTACTCGACGCTACGTACTCGAAACGCAGCATACGATACTCAGTAGTTGGTACTCAAAACTTTATACTCAGTACTCGGCACTTTATACTCAGTAATTTGTTCTCAAAACTCGATCCTCAGTACTCGTTACTCTATTCTCAGTACTCTATAGTCAGTACCCTATACTCGAGACTAAGTATTCGATACACAGTATTTGAAACTCAGCACTCGATACTCAGAGCTCGATAATCAGTAGTGTTGGGTTGTTCATGAGTGAGTGAACAAAATTGAGTTGTTCACCAAACTGAGCAAGTGAACATGTTCTTCACTTAATTGTTCATTTTTGTTCAGTCAAAGATGTTCAGTTGTTCTTGTTCAGTTGTTTTTGTTCACTTGCTCTTGTTCTGTGAGTTGGTCTTGTTCAGTCAGACTTGTTCATTTGATCTTGTTCACTCACTCGTTCTGTGAGCTGTTCAGTCAGAGTTGTTCACTTGCTCTTGTTCAGCCGCTCTTGTTCTGCGAGTTGTTCAGTGAGAGTTGTTAAGCGTGTTGTTCGGTGAGTTGTTCAGTGACTTGTTCACTCAAATTGGTGACTCTTCAGCAGTTTTGTGTCCTCGTGTCTGATTGTTCAATGTGGCAACCAATTTAGAGATGACTAACAAATAGGCAATATTCCGCAGTGTGATAAAGCTCAATTTAGACCTGATCGCTCAGCTGAGTTTTCGTCAGCTAGCAACCTGAGCAACTCAGTTCAGCGTTTACACATGCCTGAGTAGCTCAGTTGAGTCAGTTACAGAAGAACCATTGGTTCATGAAAATTATATAGTTCATTTGTGAATTTGCAGCGCAGATTGCCCATTTTCAATAAGTCAATAAGGCGCGTTACATAAATTTTAATGGTTTACTTCAATAAGCCGTGATTTGACAAAAATAAATAACTAAACCGATAGCCCAAAAATCTATAATTGTTCCGTATTTCGAAAGCCAGGAAGTGGCAACGCTCGCACACTTCAATCAGGCAACCCTATGACGCTCAGCTGAGTGGTCAGGTCAATTAGATCCGGTTCTATTTCGCCTGATCACTCACCTGAGTAAATTAGGTGCCTACTCAGACGCCAGTTTACACGAGATGACAGCCACTCAGGCGAAAACTCAGCTGAGCGATCAGGTCTTGTAAATGGAGCTTAAGCAACGAAGGATTAAAATTAATTTGAATGATCGCTAATCGCCCAGGTGAACAACAATTGGAACATCACAGATCCTACGAAACGGCCAACAATTCAAACCAACACTGAACAGCTGAACAAGTGAAAAAATGAACAACTTAACAACTAAACAACTGAACAACTAAACAACTGATAAAATGAACAACTGAACAAGTGAACATGTGAACAACTGAACAAATGAACAACTTGACTGTGTTGACTCACAACTGAACAACTAATCAATTGAACAACTAAAAAACTAATCAACTGAACAACTGAACAAGTGAGCAACTTGAGTGACTCACTTTAAAAAAAAAGAACAAGTGAAAAACAACTACCATTACCCAACACTAATACTCAGTACTCGATGCTAATCCGACACAAAGTCCGCGAAACGCAGTACTCCATACTCGGTACTTGAAACTCATAGTTATATACTCAGTACTCGATACTCTATACTCGATCTTCAGATCTCGATACTCAGTACTCAATACTCGATACTTGTACTCGACGCTAAGTACTCGAAAGGCAGTACAGGATACTCAGTAGTTGATACTCAAAACTTGATACTCAGTTCTCGGTACTCTATACTCATTTCCCGATACTCGATACTAAGTACACGAGACTCAGTACTTGATAGTCAACATTCAATACTCAGCACTCTAGTCTCGATACTTGAAACTCATAGTTTTATACTTAGTACTCTATTCTCGATACTCAGTACTCCATACTCGATACCATGTACTCGACGCTAAGTACTCGAAGCGCAGTACTCGATACTCAGTAGTTGATACTCAAAACTCGATACTGAGTACTTGGTACTCTATAGTACTCTGTACATAGTACTCGATAATAAGAACTCTAAACGCAAAACTTGATACTCAGACCTCTTTACCCATACCGCAATACCCAGACTACATTACTCAGTACTCAATGCTCAAAACTCGATACTCAGTATTCGATACTCAGTGCTCGATACTTGGTTCTTGATATTAGTACGTGTACGGAAATCAAAGTAGTTTCACGTCAAAAAATCGTTGACATATGGGCTTTTTTTCAAATGTCCTTGGTTTCATATATATTCCATACTTTTGTCTTTTAGAATTTCAAAATTTGACACCGATAAAACTGTATAGAAAGAGAAGATAATGCAATGAATATTCGAAATCGAGCATTGTTTTTAAGGTTGATACGACGTATCGAGCCATTATAGACACCTCGTTTTGTGGCTCAAGTTTTTGCCGTGAGTTTCGAATAAATGAAAGCGCATGCGATACTTTTTAATATTTGCACCTAATCAAATCTAATCTAATTCTAATCTAATTCAAAGGACTCTTTCTTAAATGGAATATATTTTTGAATGAATTGAGAGTTTGGCCAACTAATTGGATAGAGTTTCCGTCTCAAGGCTATTTTCAAAAATGTAAGTTCTTTTTAAAACTTAAATCATTTTGTAATGATCTTGCAACACTGTTCCAGGCTTAGAGACTGTGGGTAGGGGGAGGGCTAGTGTTGTCGAACGGTCATTAAGGCAAACGCATAGAGAGCAAAGAGCTGAGCTCACTGTTTGCCCACGCAACAACAACAACAATGGCAACAGCTTGTCTTGCGACTTCTGTTGGCTCCCACCATCCGCCCCCGACCGCTCTCTGTTAATGTGCAGCCTTGCTCCGTAAAATATGCATAAACAAATGAAACGAACTGACTCTGAGGGCCGGCGCCTTCTTTTCCTCCAGCTCCTCTGCATCTTTTAATGCAGATTCGTTCCTTTTGGGTAACAGTTTGAGTTCGAGTTCAGTTCGACTGTCTGATGCAGCAGCTGCACTAGCGAGTAATTAAATTTTGCACGAAATTCTTTGAATTTTCCTTCTTTGATTTCGAATGAGTTGCCAGCCCCCTTTCCATCCTCCTCCGCTTTACAATTATTTGCATTAAAAAAAGTGCAAAATCTATTAACTTCCAAGGCCAATAATTTATGCAGCTTTGCATTGGGGCGAATTTGTATGGAAGAGACAAGAAAGGACAGGGATGCATAGATTTGCATAGATAGCAAAAATTGATTTTATAATCATTGGGAAGGTTCCGTTTTTAGGGTTCCAAGAAGAAAGAGTGAATACTGAAGAAAAGCCATTCTTAAGAACGAGGGAAGACAGTAAAAAAAGGATTAAAAAATAATGATAGAGAAAGACATGATGAAGACAAGACATAAGGAAAAATATTAAAAAAAAATTGAGAAATAGTTTGGAAGAAAAAATATCAAGACAAGCTAAGTAAAAAACGAATTCTTTTTTTTATATGTTTTGTCATATGTTTAGTGTAGGGGAGATTTTAAAATGAAATTAATATTAAAGAAAAAATAACATTCTTTCGTAATAAGAAGAGAGTTAAAACGAATGAGTGGGGCCCAACGCATTCGTCAACTCATCATCAAAAAAGATTTGGAACAATCCGGGAACGTACTATAATAACACACAATACTTTCGGATTTTAGTAACTCTCGGAGTTTATTTTTGTTAGCTCTCGCTCGAAGTCTACGAAACAACTGAAACTTTAAACATAGGCAATCGACCCCCGTCGATTGCTATGACCCGAGACACAGGCTCCTACATCCCTCCTTTATTGTTCGGTTCACCATGCCTTGAACTAGTACTTCTCAATTCCGTTTTGTTTCACTGGCCTTGCTATATATTAAACACAAGTTCCTCCCCACTGATTCGTCCTCTTCGTAGGTCTCTTGCGACATCGAGACATACATTTGCTCACCATACCAGCGCTTCGACGCGATGCATTCGCCTCATGCCCGGGTCAGACATTGCGTATACGTTATGCCCGAACATTCGGGCAGTTGCAAATATAGTGACCCGTATGTCCGCCGCCCTGATCATATCTGCATTTGCCTTATGTCATTGCCTCATATTTATTCCAGTGTTTAGCAAATTTCAAATTAAAAGAAATATTTTCTCCAATAAATTCTGCTTCGGCGAGAAAAATATTCCGTTTGTCTTGACAAGAACGGAGTATACATCGTTCCCCAATTCATCGTCATACTTCTCCAATGCCTCAGGCAATGAAAACGACACTGCTTGGTGATTGCATCCCGCCTAGATGCCAAAATTTGCTCCTCTATTTCCTTGTCTCCGTAACTTCGTATTCATTCAACGCTACGGGTTTTGAGTATGCCACCTCCTGTCGCTGGGCCCAGCCTAGATACAATATTTTGTCCCTTTGATGAACAGCATCAATGTATATATATACGAAATGATCGCATCCTCTTTTCTCCCCCTTCTAAGGATATTATCCTTCGTGCCACAGACAGTTTGTCAGGTAGCAAGCAAGTCATAGCCCGACCCTTTTGTCAGGTACCTCTCATAATCATGCTGCTTGAGACCGTCGTATAATTGCGCGAGCCATAAGGCCAGAAAAACCAAAAACAAATCTTATGCGTGCCCTATGTTTTGTTGTTGCCGCGCTCTGACCTGCAACAACAACTTCATATGTGTCCCACGCGCGTGTTGTTGTTTTACGCAAAGGGATAGCCTGCGCGTATAAATTTTGCGCGAGCCATAAGGCCAGAATAACCAAAAACAAATCTTATGCGTGCCCTATGTTTTGTTGTTGCCGCGCTCTGACCTGCAACAACAACTTCATATGTGTCTCTATTCTCCCTCTCCTATGTCTCGAGCACATCGACGGCGCTTTGCCTACGGGCTGCACTGCAAGAAATTACAATGGCTTCTCTGCATTTTTGTATATATTTTTATTATGAATTTATTTGTTTAATACTGAAACTGCAAAAATACAAAAATACAAAATAAGTTTTAGTTTTAGTTTGTTTTTGGATTTTTTTAGTTTGGGTTTTGTTTATATATATATTTTTTAAATATTTTTAGGTTTTCTTACATTTGTACTTTTTTTTGTCAGTGTTCTTGACACAGCAACGACCACACACACACACACAAAAACAAAAATCGGTTCTTTCTCTCTATCTCACTTTGTTGTTATTGCTTGAAATATATTTGGTGTATGTGTATTGGTTTTTACGCGCTGGTAAGCTCGTTCTGGGCATGCTTGAGACCATTTTGTCAGGTAGCATCCAATTTACCGTCCGAGTCCATTGGTCAGATGACCAGTAACTTTCTGCTCGAGACCCGTTTGACAGGTGGTCTTTTTTTTGTGAAGTGTTTCTTCTTTTTTTATTTTATAAGTACATATATTTTTTTCTGTGATATATATATATCTCTAAATATTCTTGTATACTTATCTTTACTTGCCCCTGAATTGGTAATCCATTTCTCCCCCTCGACTCGCACTGGAAAACTTTAGTGACACCTCGGTCTCTCTCCTGACGAGGGACGAAACCCTTAGTTCTCGCCAAACACATAGTTTACCCAAACACTCGCGATAACCGAAGACCAAATGCAAACCAAAATTATAAGGATTTTTTTAATCCTCGTCGCCAGTGTAACAACCCGTGCACGCATACTAATAACACACAATACTTTCGGATTATAGTAGCTATCGGAAAGTATTTTGGTTAGCTCTCGCTCGAAGTCTATGAATCAACTGAAATTTTATTCATAGGCAATCGACTGCCTCGTCGATTGCTAACAGCCGAGCCACAGGCTCGTACACGATTGCTTATCGAAATCAAGTCTAACTTGAGCATAAATTGCTTAAATTGCATTCCGCTCATTGATCAAATGTTTGATATGGTCGATTCATTTTGAATTACATCGAATGGTCTTATGATGTCAACTTATAGGTAAGCGTCCAAATCCGCACATAATATTCGTCATCTTCTGAATGATCTTAAAAAAAAGCTTATTATGGGTGAAGGTTTTACTTTACTTTCGGGTCGAGAATTCCACCCCACAATTTTCAACAGATAACAACAAAAACGAGAGTGTAAGTTAAAGTCGGTCCTGCCCGCAACTCAGGGAAATTAATGTTGTATAGCCCCCCTTATGTTAGTTAACAGAGTATTAACATTAATGAGAACATTTCAACATTATGTAAGCAAACAGAGCATGTGTCGCCAAAAAGTATGCAACGTTTTTATTATATTTTTATAACTTTGCCATTAATTCGGGGTTATTCAACGTTTTTGAATGTGGGGGCGTGAGGAGGAGTGGCCAATATTTGAAATAAACTTGATTTGCGTATAGACAATAGGGAGTCTACACACAAAAATTGGGTGGCTTTAGATCTTCTAGTCTCCGAGATCTAGGTGTTCATAACAGACACACGGACAAACGGACATGGGTATCTTTATTTCGATTTTTGTTTTTTATTTAAAAAAAAAAAAATTAATTTTTCTGTGGTGGTTTTATCTTATTTCTGTTAATATATAAACACTAATTAATAAATATATATCCCTACTAAAAAAAAAATAAAAGTTCATAATGTCTATAATTTTGTTGAACCGAACCGAAATTTTAGGTTCAAAAAAAAGTTCAGGTGTTTTCTCACCTTTGGTTTGGTTTAAGGTTGGGGTTCCGAAATTTTGAGTTCAGACAATGTTTTAATTAGCTGATTTTCACATGACTTTCATTTCGAATCCCATTTTACCCATCCCTAATACCTTTTTTTTCGTTCTAATTTTTGTTTTGTTATTGCTATACAATCGAAGTCGTTTGATGCATTTATAATGCTTTGCATCCCTTGATTGCTGCCAAAAGGAAAGAAGCAACGACAAGACATAAATAAAAGAACGGAGACAACAAACTGAAATTGGCAAAAAGCAAATTGATTGCATTATCGACACAAGAAAGACCCCCAAGAAACGAGCCATAAAAATGTGCGATGCACACACAAAACTTAAGTGCCAATGTATGAGCTCTTCAAGGCTCATTTATGACGCAGTTGGTCACTGTTGGTCAGTTTTTATGCATTTTCCCACGATGTTTACTTTGTATATAAATGAGTGCCACTTACTTATTTTGTGTGGCGACCACATAATGAGCGCTCCTGATGGCCGTTTATAAATTATAAAAACCCATCCGCTCCCACGCACACACACACACACACTCACATAATAAGTACTTACCCCACACACACACACACATAAACGTGCTTAAATAAACTCGCCTCGGACACTCACACCCACGCAATTTGATTTGTATGGCTTTTCAATTTGTGCTCTGGGGCTCGGTTGCTGTTTTCCTTCTTTCTTTTTGCTCTTTCTACTCATTTTTCATTTTGCTGCATTTGCCATTGTATAAATTTTTGGTATTTGCGCCAATTTCATTCCAAATTGAGCGCTGGCCACAGTCGTTTATTTTTAATGCATCCAGGCGTCCGAATTCGAATCCAAAAACGAAGCAATAAGTATGGCGGAATGAGAACGGCACGAAGGAAACAGAACACTACATCACAAGTTGGGATTTTCTTTTACTCTAGCTTCAGTTTGTTTTTCTCATTTCTGGTTTTCTTTTGAAAAACTTAAAGTAGAGATTTGAGGAAGTTTATTAGGTTGTATGCATTGTGGAGAAGATGATGGGTTAATTAGATGATCCTTTTGAAAATGAGTCCATGTAGAGAAATATCGTTTGGTGTGGCTTGAAGTTTTGAATGGTGTCAATATAATCAAGATTGATTGCCCCTTATGAAAACCCTAGCGTAGTACTCCTTCTTAACTTCCCACTTCTCAGTTTTATTCCATTTTTGCAGCTGTGAAACCGCTTAGTGCAATTTCAAAAAGAGCATTCCATCTTCTCTATTCCTTTGGGAACAACCCATTTTTTTTTCTTTCCAATTTGGGTCTTTGTATTATTTGCTGTGTGCATTTTTGGACATTGTGCCGTCGAATGGCAAACACTAGGCACTCGGCAGGACACTCAGGCGAATTGCATTGGCATGAAGGCGAAAAAAGGAAGAAAGTGCTCTCAAGATTTATGGCTCATGCTTTTTGCTTCTTGCTTTTGTGTATTTGGGGGAGAGAGCTAAGCCATCAAATACAATCAATTTGATTGCCTGGTTTTTTCCCCCTCCTCTAAACTATAAATGTGGGTGAGAAAATCCTTGTATAAGTATAATGCGATTTAGATTTTTTATTAATTGACATATAATTTGTACAATTAGTAAATTAGTTCGTTCATAGCCCCAGGCGGGGGCCCATTTCCCCTGTCAAATGTACATTTTCATCAATATCCTGCAACGGAAGTTTCAATATGAACTCAAATGACTGGACAAAAAAAAAAAAAACTGTGGCCAAGTTTTAAATTAGTTGCGCCTTGAACATTTTAGCATAAATCATTTCCTGTTTATGTCAAAAAAGCTAAAAAACGATAAAAGCCAAGACAAAATAAATACAAAATCAGCCGAAAATGACATGACAAAGTCAAACAGGGGAACACGGAATGAACAAGCATGAAGTCAAAGTCTTAGGAGAAACAAGTAAAGCAGCAAAAATAACATTAAATTAGCATTTTTTATTACTTGTAGTTTGTTGGCCCTTTTTTGTTTGTTTGTGTTTTTCGCCAGCATTTTGCATAAGTTGACAGAAAAATAAAATAAAAGGAAAACTAAGTAATATTAAGCATACGACATGTATGCAGGCAATCAAAGTTGAAAGCATCGAATAGGACAAATTTTTATGTCGAACTTTACGAGAATAGAAACACTTTTGAGATGTTTTATAATCTGAATGCTTATGAAGAGCAAGTCTCCACTAAGGCTGCTACGGAATCTGTGCCTGAAGTCGATCGTGATGATGCTACTGCCGTGTCTTCCTGCACCTGCTCCAATTGCTGCTCCTGCATCAACTATTCCACCTCGAATTGTAGCTTCTGCTGGAGGTTCTGTGCCAGTTACTCTTACTAATGTTGCTGAGTTAACCGCTACTGTTCCTGCTGGACCTAGTGCTCAGCTATATTTCCGTCCTATTCTAGCAGTTGCTCCATCAAAACATATTTTTTTACACAACATTTGTTTCAGCAAGCTCTTTTCTAAATTGTTTCTTTTGTTGTGAGCCTTGATTTCGATTACTTGGAAAATGTACAATCCAATCCTTACCTTTATTAAAAGTTTGGTTTTTTATTAACTTTATTGGTTTTTTTTATAAACATATGTTTTGTATGTTAAAATCGTAGTGGTAATTAAGTGTATTAACAACGAGCCTGTCTTTCGTGGAGTAGAACTTACCAGATTCACCTGGATTCAGTTTAACTCTTATTTTATCTGGAAGTGTGAATCATTGTGCGTCCAAAATGTCCAATATGAACTGCTAATACCTGCTACCCTTCAAAAATATGGAACGGAGACTTTTTTAGAATGACACGAAAAAGCGATCCCAACCAAGAATATTTCCACCATGGAAAGCTGGGTAATTGTAACTGTTCTCAAAAACATTATACTCAGAGGAGCAGTGAGAGAGGAAATTAGGCGTAAGCAAAATGTATATATCCATGCAATTTAGCTTTTAGGTAAGAATCTCGGAATTCGAGATACCCAGCTGTAAGTCTGTAAATTTGTAAACTGACACCAAAAGTTGTCTCAAAACCTACATATGGTTGTGTTGCGCAACTATAATTTCAGGTCAAAGGTCACCAAAATGGTTTTTTGCCATTTTTTTGTAAATATCTCATTTTCTTGTTTTTGCTATTGTTTTATTATCAATATTGTGAATAAAATTCTCTACAAATTTTTTAATGTATTTTTCATACGGTGATCCGTTTTCATGAGCGGAGCGGGCGGTCCAGATCACTGGTCAACCAGTGCCTCCCGGTCGAAAACGCGCCATATATAGTTGATGAACTATCGATAAATCAATGATTATAAATATTTGTCATTGTTTTAACTATTTATTTTTATCTTTTCTCTCTAAATCTATCTTCATAAAATTAAAAAAAAACTATCTCTACCTGACTTTAGTTGTGCTCTTCTTAAAATCTGTTTTTAATCCTTACTATACTATACTCCTATCGACCTTTTCTTTTGTATGTACGACCGTCTCTCTTTTGTTTTAATCTCTTGTAACCGCTATTTCGCTCTTTTTGTGTTTCTTTGTATGTCATTCGTATCGCGTTGCGCGGTTGATCTCTTCGCTTCAACCTGGTTTAACGTAACCACTAGTCTGTCCGACTATTGTAAAATGTATACCAACAAACGACACGAATATAACTTCTTGTACTCCGTAAAACGTGTTTCGTTTTTTTCTCTTTACTTGTTTCTTTTGTTATCGGTACGTTAATTCTTCATTCACCCTCATAAAAATGTTTCGTTTCCTTCTGACCAATGTTTCCCCCTCGTTGCTTGTCTCCTTAGCTTCTCTGGGTTCTTCAAATTTCTTGTTTTTGTGTGTTTCTCCGTTTTCGACCGTTCTCATGTTCCGTACCGTTTTCCCCGCCGTCTTTTAACAAATATCTCTGTCTTACCTCTTTCTTTTTTTGCTTTCTTACTTACTTTTCAGGTCCCTCTCTTATTTTTTGTACTTGGCGAAAAATTTTCTGAGTACCGAGACTTCATCTTCGCCGTTCCCCCATATTTGCACTAACATTGCCCTTAACAATTGTTTTTCTGTGTTGGACGTCCTTTTTTGTATCGATTTCATACTTTACTACTTTGTCTAGCTTTTCCTAGTTTTGTTTGATCCACTCCTAAATTTTTACGCTTCACACTCATCGTTCAATTTTTCAGTCAATTAATCGATAAAATATAATATATTGTTTTAAAAATTGACAAATTTTATAATCTTGTTTATCGATAGTTCATCAACTATATTGGCGCGTTTTCACCGGCCTGTTACTGTGATCCTGACCGCGTATCCGCCTCTTCTCAAACAGACCACCGTATGAAAAATTTCTTAAACAAATTTGTAGAATTTTGTACTCTACATTTGATAATAAATACAAATAGCAAAAAAACCCATAGGAAATGAGATATTTACAAAAAAGTGCGAAAAAAATGCAATCCTAGTGGCTCACGGTCACTGATCATTTCGCTGATGTACCACTACAAAGCCAAGTGGACCATTCTATTGCTAGGCTTAATGAAGCACACCCAGAAAGTAAAACCCAATAGAAAATAATAATAACAACCAATTACCTGCTACCTACAAATGGGATTGTGATGGCAGCGGCGGCCATTCTACATATAGCACAAAATTTGATGACTTCGATGGAGACATGATAGACCTTTATTTATTTTCAATTTGTACGGAAAAATAAGCGACATTCCTTTACTCAATATTGTCGAGCAATCAAAAAACTTTGCAAAAAAGAAACGGCAGACTTGACTCGCAGAGAAATTGAAAACATTAAGAGCCAAATATTAAATATTATACCGACATTAGTTAGTGAGTACCTTTAGATTTGATCACCAATTTCATATGACCCTGTTTAATGGCAAAACGTTCACTGTCATATCGGAATCCTCTTCACAATCATGCGGAATCTGTAACGCAATTCCCAAAAATATCAACAATCTAAATTTGGTGAAGAGCTTATCTATTAATGGAAACCTATTAGTATATGGCTTATTAAGTCTCCACATGGTGCTGACAAGGATATTGTTGAACAAAATAAAAGAAGTATTCAACAGAAGCTAAGAAGGAAGAAATGCATTCGTTGGTGGATATACCTGTGGCTGGTAGTAAGAACAACGGAAACACTGCAAGGATGTTTTTCCATTCGATATAAATACGGAGGCATCGGATCTTACGCATTGGAAACTGGCGAAACTTTCGTTGAAGCACAGAATTTAATTCACGGAGCAGATACTATAAACGATTTTTCCCTCCAATTGGTATGATGTCCGAGAAAGCTCTTGAAGCCAGGAACAAGGAATTTCCGAAACATGCGTGAGGGCAATACAAGAAAAAATTCCAGAATAAACATACAATAAAAGATTTCATAAATACTTTATTAGTATCTTTCGACCATTTGATATCTTCATTATCAAATGGTTCTTCAATTTCGTCTGCAAAAAATATTATTATGGGCGAGGATGTTTAGAGCTTGCTTTTAATGAAGCATCTGGATATGCCTGACTCTGATTCCGAATAATATTTTATCTATTTCTAGATATTATTGATTTATAAAATCTGATAATTAAAGTTGAAAAAAAAAAATTTTAATTAAAAAAAAATTTAGTAAAAAAAAATTTTCATTAAAAAAAATTATTAAAAATTAAAAAATAAGAAATTTTTCTTAAAAATTCTATGATTTATTTCTAAGCAGTAAAAAACCGACTGAAGATATCTATTTTTGTTTGGAAGTTATTAATTAAATGCCGCTAGCGAGGCCTAATCGCCCACTGTGCTCCGCCCTGATATCACTGAGACTGACCTTAGGAACTTCTTAATCAATGCTACTGTATTCTCTGACATAATGGTATCAAAATATACATTTTTAAAACCTCGATCAATATCCTCTTTAAAAAATTTTCGTACCACCTTCTATACTGGACCAAGTCCTGCATCTTGATCTTTGGCCCTTTGGTTCGTGAATTCGAGCCTAAGCCCAAGAGTAATACGGGCACTCTTCCTAGGTCTTCAAAAAACTTCAATCAACCCTCGTCATCAAATACCAGAACGTAAGGGGAATCAGAAGTAAACTTCAATCCCTCTACTTAAATAGTTTTGCTTTCGAGGCCGACATTTAAATGATGACTGAGACTTGTCTTCAATATAATACACTGAATAGTGAGATTTTGTGTGATTCTTATTGCATTTATAGAGTTGACCGTAAGAACCGTAATGTAGGAGGTGTTTTAATTGCTGTCCAGCATGATCTAAACCAGGGACAGGCAGATTGCTATCTCGCGTGCATAGGAAAAGTCTGAAAGCACCGCTGCGTTGCTTGCTTTCCTACGCCGCGACGCAGTCGTTGCTACTGAAATTGAGAGCAATTTTTGAGCTGCTCTCACACACACCAATGCAAAAATGTAAATTTATTTTTTGCCTGCCTCTGATCTAAGCGCATCTATTCTTCAGATTCTTAATACTGATGACATTGAGTTTGTGTGTGTCTCTGTGCGCATTGGCGTTTCCATTATTTACCTGATTTGTTTCTATGTTCCCCGTCTTCTGAGGAGTCCACTTATTATAGGCACGCTTCAGCAATAGAGTATATTTCTATATCCTGACGTGACTGTGATTTTCATGTCGTCGTGGGTGACTTCAATCTTCCCTTAGTCTCTTGGGTCCCTTCTCCTAATTCCGAATTTTTTCTACCTTCTTGTCAGCATTGCTTTTTGGACATCATGCTTGGTTTATCTTTACTTCAAGCTAATTTCGTAAAAAATTCGCTTGGTCGTATACTGGATCTATTATTACTGATAGTCCAGAAGAGAATTATCATCCCACCTTAGAACTTAATTTGGATTTTCCAAGCTGAGGTGGTTGAGCCAACTAAGGCAGTGCTCAGGCGATGCTATAAACAGACTACATACTCTTGACTAATTTGTTGCTAGATACTGACTGGTCATAATCAAGTTCATTGCGTTGCGTTATCGCTCAAGTTTTTGGGTCGTCACAATCATATAAAGGGTGATTTTTTAGCTATTATCTTTTTGGCAACACTGGTTTAAACAGCTCACGCACGTTTCGTGTTTTGTTTCACTGTCAAACATCTTCAGTTTGGTCAATAACTTAACCATGAATATTCTTACAAACGAACAACGCTTGCCAATTATTGAATTTTTTTATCAAAATGCGTGCTCTGTTAAGAAAGTTCATCGCGCGCTTCTTGTGTTCAGCGACGAAGCTCATTTTTGGCTCAATGGGTACGTAAATAAGCAGAATTGTCGATTTTGGGGTGAATATCAGCCAGAAGCATTGCAAGAGCTACCAATGCATCCAGAAAAAGTCACAGTTTGGTGCGGTTTATGGGCTGGTGGCATCATTGGACCGTACTTCTTCAAAGATGATGCGAATCGTAACGTAACTGTGAATGGTGAGCGCTACCGTGAGATGATATCCAACTTTTTTTGCCCAAAATGCAAGAGCTTGACTTGCATGAGATGTGGTTTTAACAATTAACAAGATGGTGCCACATGCCACACAGCACGCGCAACAATGGACTTATTGAGAGGCGAGTTCGGTGAACATTTTATTTCACGTTCGGGACCGGTCAATTGGCCGCCTAGATCGTGCGATTTAACGCCTTTAGACTATTTTTTGTGGGGCTATGTTAAAGCTCATGTCTATACAGAGAAGCCCGCTTCAATTTACGCATTGGAAGACAACATTGAAGCATTAATTCGTGAGATACCGGCCGAAATGTTGGAAAGAGTATGCCAAAATTGGACTAAGGGGATGGACCAATTGGTCATCTATTACTCCACTAATGTGGAAAATTTTGCGGAAGGATTTGGGTATAACAAGTTTTAAAATACAGCTGGTGCAGGAATTGAAGCAACACGACCTACCTTAACGGCTAACTTTTGGTGAATGGGCGCTGCCAAAGTTGGATGAAGATACACTTCTTTATCGGAAAATTGTGTTCAGCGACGAAGCTCATTTTTGGCTGAGTGGATACGTGAACAATCAAAATTGCCGAATTTGGTGAGAAGAGTAGTCAGAGGCATAGCAAGAACTGCCAATGCATCCCGAAAAATGCACTGTTTGATGTGGATAATGAGCTGGTAGCATTTATAAAGATGATGAACAATACTGTGAATGGAGAACGCAACCGTGGGATGATTACAAAATTTTTTTTTGCCCAAAATTTAAAAAAAAATGCCACACATCATGCGAAACAATGGCCCAATTGAAAGGCGAATTCGGTGAACTGTTTATATCACGTTTGGGACCGGTCAATCGGCCGCCCAAATTGTGGGAAGATTTCATAAATTTTTTTAAATTTTATATATTTTTTTAATCAAATCCGAAAGTTGCAAAAAAATCGCCCTTTCTTTTAGTGCTTGTATCAATGTTGATTTTAAGTTTGCAAAATTCACTTCGCAGAGTTGTTAGATGCAGCTTCCATTCGTCATTTTCCCACATGAAACCAAAAATAAACTTTAAGTAGCTCGCTTATTCACATTCACATACATACAAGGACATCACCCCACCGCGTTTGCTCTACCCACTGCTGGCCTGTGTTATCCTTGCAACATTGTCAACAGAGAACAAATCGCTGCCATCAGTTTTGAGCACATTGTTTAAAGAGCATTTTAAAATTCAGCATGAGAAGCAACAGAAATCGCTTACTGTTGTGGCTGCTGGTGCTGCTGCTGCTGCTGCCATTGTCCTGGGTCCTTTCTGTATATTATTTCATACGCACGCTTCTTAAGCATGGCCATAAATTCTTGTGCAAAATTTTCATACACGTCGTCAACAAATGCGCCACGCCCTCAAACACCACCAACATCCTCCTCCCCCGCAACCTACAACACCTATGCCAGCCAGCTACTACCCACCCATCCACCACCTATCCCTAGCCGCAACACGCGCGCTTTTGTGGTCCTTTCAAATGGCTGCTTCTCCTTTTTTGGGTTGCGTGCTCGCGTCGTCTGCTTTTTGTAATTTTCAATTTAAGCTTCACAACATGTTGCATGCCACATGGCTACTGGTTACCCCTCTGACTCTTCTCTCCTCTGACAAATTAAGTGCCCCCATATGCGTGTTAATTTTCCGAAAACTCTAAGCAAATTACGCATACAACACGTGTTCCTACTCAAGGCTTAGTTGCAATTTATTAAACATTTCGCGTACAAATTGTTTATTTTGTTGCCCCATCCGCAGTGCTTTATGATCAAGTGTCGATTTATGAGCTCAACAATCGCGTTCCGGCTTTTTATGGGACATTTTGCTTGGTCGGTCGGTCACATTGTTGTAGTTGCCGGGGCTCCGTTTTATGGTTAAGCCGGGGAAATGCATTATGACTTAATTTTTATGCCGCCGCCACGTTCATAACTTTTATGTAGTGCCAATGATATATGAGCGCAACATTTGTGTGCATCATAAAATGCTTCCCGTATACGAGTATTTAATTATCCACAAATGATGATCTTTTGCCAGTGAACTGTCTAAATTCAACTTGTTGCTGGTCACGTCCTTGTCCGTAAGACTGTCACCTGCCAACTACGTAAACCTTGCACTTGTCATTGTCATTTGTCACTGCTCCAGGTGTTGGCTTCATTAGGTCCAGAGCAAGTGGTTGAATGAGCGCGTGGACGGAAGGGGGAGCGGGTGGGTGGTAAACTGCTCTTGGCGGTTGATGTGGCTGCCAAAATACTTGGCCACAGATGCTTTCAGCAATTGCAGCTGCCATTACGACATAAACGCAATACGCACTACCACAAATTGCATTTTGGTTTTGTTCGAGGTGTGAAAACGCTTAATAAACCTTTATAGGACTTCTGTCTGGCTGGCTTTTCCATGGAGCTGGCGACTGTAACGCTCTTAGAGCAGAAACATATAAGCTTTTTCGCTTCAAGAATTTAATAAAGTTTGATTTACCAGAACGCTTTCAAATTTATTGCTCGAGCGAGCTTAAAAGAATTTGTTCATGTTTTTGGCAGAAGCGGCTAAACTACAGGTAATTTGACAAATCTTTCTTCAGCGAAATTATCCCAAACAACAATATAAACAACTCTCCAATACATGCCAGCTTCATACGATCTCCCCTTCAAACCATTTCGGTACTTTGAAAGTGATATTTTTTATATAGCTAGCTTAATTAGCTTAGCAGAAAAGTTAATACATGCGTAGCGTTTTGATTCGACGAGCCCATTTGGGTCTTTTATTCACACCGTGTTCGCTGCCAGGTATTTTCTTGCCTCGTCGGCTCCGGCTGTAAATGACAAACCTCCGGTGCAATTGGTCAACCATTGGCCCCGGCCACAGATACCCTGCCCTCTACCCACACAGTGTTTTCATTTCCTACACGCAGATTCCGATGTTACTCAGGCCTCCACCTTAATTGAGCACGATACCTTTTAGTCCTTGTTAGTCCCAGCACTTATAAATTTAGCTGTAAGTGGCCTTGGCCAGACTGAGCTATACCTCAGCCTTAGACACTACCTTACAGATGGCGCCCGAGCAGGGTCTTCATACAACTCAATTTTCTGCCTAGTCGATGATACCAATCCAAAAATCCTCGGCTTTTTTGGCGGCCTTTAATGTTCAAGTATCCGAAGAAAACGTCCAAGCTCACTAAAAGCACATTTGACAGTATAAAGGAGAAAATGTCGGTTTTGAGGCCAATCCAAGTCGAAACTATTGGAGAAAAAGTCATCCAGACTGGATTTCAATGCTTCTTCACTATGATTGATGGAAACGTCTTGAACTACATTACAAATACCAAATCAAGTCAGGCATGTACCATCTGCAAGAGGAAGCAAAAATATTTTCAGGCGTTTGAGACTTCGGTTTTATCCATTGCTTGCGAGGATCAGATGTTCAATACATTCTCAAATTGGCACATACTCTCCCAGGACAAGGAGACGACTCTGATAATATTGTATCATGATGAACAGCTGATCCAACTTCATTTTTAATAAATCGACTCTTGCCTATTTCATGCAACCTTTTCAATGTATTAAACTAACTACAAACAAAAAAGAGCTTTTGTTAAGCTACAGGAAGTCTCGATCATTGTACTTTTAAGGTTTTTAAAACATCTCTTTCCGCTCAAAAGTTATGATTGTTATGATTTTTGCATTGCCAAGTTCGTAACTTTGGCCACTGAGCGACTGCAGCAATTTGCTGAACACATTGCAAAGCCGCCTGAGCAGGCAAGCAATCGACGTCAGTTATTTGCCCAGACAGCTGCTGAGACAGCAGTAGAGGCAGGAGCTCGGAAACTGGTTGTGGCCAAAAAAACATGGCACTGCGGCGATAATTGCAGAGGGACCAAACTGTCCAGAAATATCACGAAATTTGCTTAAAAAATAATATTTGAGAATTTATTGAAGACATGCTAAATATACGGATGGAAAATCGCGAAATTTGCCAAATTCTCATATAAGTTTTGAATATGAAGAAGATTTAATATATGACAACTGTAGACGAGTAAATAATAGGTGATGATTGAGTGGTTCAAGAAATCGCAAAATTTGCTCTATTCAGCTAAGATTGTTATGAAGAGTCAGGTTGTTACGGGTGGTAAAGTTCAAACTTTAGATGAGTTAATATTATCATGTAGATTTGATGGCAATTGTTAAATTTAAATTCTAAAGGGGTTACAGAAATGCACACCGGTTAACTGCTGGCCGATTCTAAGCCGAACTACTGAACCAAACCGAAAACGACAAAGGAATTCCTCGGCTCTCTACATAATTGTTATTCCAGAAAATCCGGCTCGAAGGACCTTTTAAGATTCTTCACACATCTACAAATCATTGTTTTGAGAACATCCGGTTCGAAAGACCTTTCTGGATTTTTCGATCCCCAACAAAATATTGGCTCCAGAATGTTCTGCTCAACGAAACATTTGAGATTCTTCACCCCTCACCAAATTTCTCAACGAATTTTCGATTTGAAGAAGCTTTTGGGATTCTTCGAGCCCTAAAACCAATGATTCCAAGATACTCGGTTTAAACGACCATTTGGGATTGTTCGCCGCTTTACAAAACATTGCTTTCAGAATATCCAGGTAAAAGGACCCTTATGGACTCTTCGAACCTTTTGCATTCCTTCAAATGGTTCACGCTCACAGAATATCTGACTTTTGCTTTTCGCTTTCGCCAATACCTTTACTAGATACCCGCCAACTGCAATATTTAAACCTTGTTCATAATACCAGCTGGCTCATGACTTTTGATAGATTTTGTGAGTAACATAAAATTAATTTAAATTTGACTTTAAAGTGTCCTTCAAACATGCTTCGACTTAATTTATTTTAAGTAATATTCTTAACAAAATGGTTTCCCTATCAAACCATACCAAGTCAATATGTAAAAAATTTTTCCCGCAACCCAATATCAGATTGAAATCTTTAAGTCGTTGTCTCAATCAAACTTCACCCGACGACACAAATTGAATTTGCCAAACTGCAGCGCATTTGTTACGATTTTTTTTTCTGCCATTTTATTGAGAAGACATAAATGTAGCCCGTTTGTAGTTTGTCGTTATGGTTGTTGCTTTTTCTATGTTTTCTGGTGATATAAAAATCTTAGACATTTATTACAAAACAAAAGGCAAACTCAAGAAACTGGGCACATCTGCATACATTTCCACAGTGGCCCCGACGCCACCCCGCACTTGGGTTATTCACATGAGCTGGAATAAATTTTATGTACATTTACTTACGTCTGCAAACAATGAAAGAAGCTTCGTGATGTGACTTAGTCCGGGTCTGGCCTGGTCTGGTCAGTCCCCGAGTGTTGCCTTTGTCTGGGTCGCTGGCCACAACTCCTTCCTTCCTCTTTTTTACGGTGGTGGGTTTCGTTTGTCCACAGACAAGTGCAACGTTTCTAGTTTCAATGCAGAGAGCCAATGGCATAATGTAGTTTTAGATTTCACTAGATATATGTAGAAGATTTATACGTAGATATAAAATGAAAATAAGTGCAATACATATTTATGTTTTGCTGGACTTGGGCGAAAGTGATACATGTCCGGCGACCAAAAAAGAATATGTAGACATCTGAGATGTTTGTCATATGAGGACATTTACACATGTAAAACTATTTCATGTTTGTTGGCTTAAACTGTGTAATCTTTTATATATGTAAACTTATAAGTAAACCCTGTTTATACACAAAATAAAATATCATGATAAATGCCCTTCAAAGTGGGCTATACTTATTAATATAAATACATCAGGAAATCATTTCGTTAATATTTTCCTTTACACTTTACACCTAGAACTAGTCAGACAATCTGAGTAAATGGTAAGAGTGCGATAAATTGCATTTGCCCGTTTTTTTACTTATTCAAAATTTTAAGCAAGTTTTATTTTTGGGTATACTTTAAAGCGGATCTCAAAATGGCAAAATTAAAAAATGTAGGGTTCAGTATTCCCAAAGCCTTTAAAGGGTGATTTCTTAAGAGCGAATATTTAAGTATACCCTTGCAGCTTCCATTGAAAAAAAGTTTTTCTAAGACTACTTTTTGGACATTACTTTTTTTATGGGATCTATACTATAAAGATGTCTGATTTCGATTAAGCTTGTTGAAATCATGGAAAAGCATAATACACTGTTAATTGCGAAGTTTGGGGGCGATCCCATTTAAAACAAAAAGCTTTTCTCACTAGAACTTCTTTTTCGACCGATCATTCATACTGCAGCTATATGCTATAGTCATCCGATTTGATAAAACTTTGTAGAAATGTGTCCAAAGTATATAAAATAAGTAAATGTCAATAAAAAGGACGTTTTCATTAAAAACAAAAAAGTTTCCTAACTCGAACTAGTTTTTCGACCGATCGTTCCTATGGGAGTTATAAGCCGTAGTCATCCGATTTCGACCTAACCTTGAAGAATTGTGTAAAAGTATATAAAATTAGTGTATGCCAATGATAAGGACGTTTTCATTAAAAACAAAAAAAGTTTTTCTCACTAGAACTAGTTTTTCGACCGATCGTTCCTATGGGAGCTGTATGCTATAGTCATCCGACTTCGACCAAACTTTTGTGAAATCGTGGAAAGGGAGAGTAAACTAAGAAATACGTACTTTGGAGGCGTTTCGACCAAACTTAGATCATAAGAATCACTAAGAAATACTAATTTTTCGATTAAAAAAACAAAAAAGTTTTCTCTTTAAGACTTGTTTTTCAACCGATCGTTCCTATGGCAGCTATATGCTATAGTCATCCGATCCGGCTGGTTCCGACAAATGTGCAGCGTATTTGTACCAAAAGACTTCGTGCAAAGTTTGGTGAGGATAGCTTTAAAACTGACGGAGGAGATAGCATAGAAACAGACGGACAGAAGGACAGACGGACAGACGGACAAGGCTAAATCAACTCAGCTCGTCATGCTGATCAAGAATATATATACTTTATGTGGTCGGAGATGCTTCCTTCTATGCGTTACAAACATCCGGACAATTTTATAATACCCTCTGCAAGGGTATAAAAACACATAAAATTCAGAAAAATGCATGAAATCTTTATTTGAATCGATAGTTCGGTCCACATAATTTAATGTTTGAAGATTATTTCATGCAAATGTTGACCGTGACTGCGACTTAAATGGTCCATCCGCTTAGTCAAATTTTGGCATACTCTTTTCCAACATTTCGGCCGGTATCTCACGACCGGCACCGTCTTGTTGAAACCACATGTCTGCAAGTCAAGCTCTTGCATTTTGGGCAAAAAAGTTGGATATCATCTCAAGGTAGCGCTCACCATTCACAGTTACGTTACGATTCGCATCATCTTTGAAGAAGTAAGGTCCAATGATGCCACCAGCCCATAAACCGCACCAAACTGTGACTTTTCGCATGTTCGGTTCAGTTCTTGCACCAGCTGTATTTTTGAAAGGCTTCACACCTAAATCCTTCCGCAAAATGTTCCACGTTGTTGAGTAACAGAGGCCCAATTGCTGCAAACGGCGACGAATCGATAATTGATGCTGCGATATTTTCTTCAGTTCGCAACCTACGTAAGCGTGTTGGTAGTTTAATGTCCAACAATGTAAATTTGGTGCTAAGTTTAGTCACAATAGCCCGAATAGCCGCTTCAGTGGGTCGATTAAACTGACCATAAAATGGAAGAAGCGCATTTTGATAATAAAATTCAATAATTTGCAAGCGTTGTTCGTTTGTAAGACGATTCATGGTTAAATTATAGACCAAACTGAAGGTTTTGAACAGAACTGACATACGAAACACGAAACGGTAAAGCCTGTTTAAACCCCTGGATTGTCTATGCACAAAAAGATAATAAGCCTATTAAACTCACCCTCATAAACTCGTTAACCCCATATTCAGATAATAGTATTCCTAAAACTCAAAAATCAGTAATCGATAGTAGTACTCCATACTAAGTACTCTACACGACATACTCGATGCGATGCCATGTACTTGATTCTCAGAATTCGATACTCGACTCTAAGTACTCCATACTAAGTACTTGATACTAAAAACTCGATACTAAGTACTCTATACTCAGTACTCGATTCTAAGAACTTCATACTAAGTACTCGATTCTCACTACTCGATTAGGCAGTATTCGATTCTTAGTGCTTGATACTAAGTACTCGATACCAAGTACTCGATACATAGTATTTGATTCTCAGTACTCGATTCTAAGACCTCAATAATTTGTTCTCAATACTAAGTACTCGATACTAACACTCGATACTTTGCATTCGGTACTCAGCAACCGATGCAAAGTACTTGATACTCAGTACTCGGTACCAAGTACTTGATACTCTGTACTTGATATGTACTCAACTCTAAGTAATCGATACTCTATACTCCGATACTCAGTACTCAATTCTTGACCCCCAGACTAAAGCCCTAAAGCTTTAAAGTCGAAGATATTAAAAAGGCAGAGGCAATTGGGGACTTTATAAGTAATTCTGAACGTTTATCACAATTGTGCGGATGTTTGTAACGCATTAAAGGAAGCATCTCCGATCACATAAAGTATATATATTCTTGATCAGCATGACGAGCTGAGTTGATTTAGCCTTGTCCGCCTGTTTCTATGCTATCTCCTCCGTCAGTTTTAAAACTATCCTCACCAAACTTTGCACGAAGTCTTCTGGCTACATATACGCTGCACATTTGTCGGAACCGGCCGGATCGGATAACTATAGCATATAGCTGCCATAGGAACGATCGGTCAAAAAACTAGTTTTTTAGTGAGAAAAACTTTTTTGTTTTTTAATGAAAACGTCCTCACATTGGCATACACTTATTTTATGTACTTTTACATATTCAAAGTTTGGGTCGAAATCGGATGACTATAGCATATAGCTGCCATAGGAACGATCGGTCGAAAAACTAGTTCTAGTGAGAAAAACTTTTTTGTTTCTAATGAAAACGTCCTCATCATTGGCATACACTTATTTTATATACTTTTACACATTTCTACAAAGTTTGGTCGAAATCGGATGACTATAACATATAGCTGCCATAGGAACGATCGGTCGAAAAACTAGTTATAGTGTGAAAAACTTTTTTGTTTTTAATGAAAATATACTTTAACATATTTCTACAAGGTTTTATCAAAATCGGATAACTATAGCATATAGCTGCAGTATGAATGATCTGTCGAAAAAGAAGTTCTAGTGAGAAAAACTTTTTAGTTTTAAATGGGATCGTCTCTAAACTAACTCCTCGTAATTAACAGTGTATTATGCTTTTCCAAGATTTCACCAAGTTTGGTCGAAATCAGAAATCTATATAGTATAGATCCGATAGAAAAGTAAGGTCCAAAAAGTAGTCTTAGTTAGAAAAACATTTCTGTTTTCAATGGAAGCTGCAAAGGTATACAAACATTTCGCCGAGCCGAAGTTAACTTTCCCCTATTTTTTTATTTAACTTTTTTGACGATTTTAAGTCTCAGTTGACCAAAACCGACCAGATAACAGAAAAAGTCGCTACCGAAACTGTAGGTTTACAGGTTCGGTTCACAGTAAATTAATGGTCGGAATTCCGGGTTCGAACCGGTTCGGTTCAAAACCTGATTATAACTCTGGGGCGGATTGGATTATGGGCTTACCTTGGTTCTGCGACCCCTGGTGACTAAGTCATAACTTACTAAGTCTTTGCTAGCTTTTGGCTCAAGATAATTATTGTTAGTCGATATCGATCGATGGCGCCAATATGTTGTATTTGAAATTCAAACCAGCCGTTTTTTCATTTGTGTGCGCTGATACAGTGCGCATCTAGATGAAGATCTTCTACTGAATATTTAACTTATGTTCATAGCGGCTGCACTAAGACATCATATGGTTGTCGACTTGAGGCACATCTTTACAAATTGTTCAAATGTTGCATCAACAGATTCAGCTCTCAGTCTATCCAGGCAGAAACTTTTTTTGCCAAATTTCTTGTTGTTTCTTCGAAAAGTTGAAAAAATACATATTTTCATTCTAATTAGATGCTTTGATCCGCTCTTTTTGCTCGCTATAAATTGCACCACTTACCACCTTTTCCGCCTCTCTAATGACTTCATCTTTCGTTTGCACCTTTTGTACATAAATAATAGTGATAGCCTTCGCTTTTTTATCAACTCGACCCACCATGATGCTGTTGATGATGATGATGTGAAACTTTCAGCTGTGCCAGCGAGCGCATATTTAACAGGCCAGGCACATCATCCGTATCCGTAGCCGCAGCCGCACGTGTGTACATTTTTAATTATGCGAGCGCACACAGAAAACTAACCGTGAATTTTAAGGCCAAACTAACTTATTAAAAACTCTACTCTAGAGCGTCCTTGTTGTCTAAATATTTGCCTTATATGAAACTGAAAGCGAAATTAAAGTGTGCTTTTAGTTTTGCCCCCAAAACCAACGCCATCATCCTCATGCTAATCTCTGGCTGACCATCTTCTCATGGCGATTCGGTGTGGGTTAAATAACCAAAAATTGTTGGGCGATTTGCATGACTTTAGAGGGACTGTTGCTGTATTGTATATTTCTCTTTTTTCTAAAAATAAAATAATCAACGAAATGCCTTGTAAAAACCCGCAAATCCTTTTTTGTAATCCAGCTTAGGGTCCTGCCTGTATAGATGATAACCTAAAAGTGTGCAAAGTCGTTGGAAGTTACAAAAAGAGAAAAAGAGAGAGGAGCGAAAAAGCAAAAAGAATGAAATGTTTGTGAACTACTCGTAAAAATGCTAGCTTTCATCAACCGTTGAAAATTGCTTAATTTGCCAGCAGATAACAAAATGAAAAAATAATAGAGAATAAAACACAGTGCAAATAAAATGGAAAGCGGGATAGACTATCTGATACCTAAGCAGAGGAAAAAAACCGAGAACGTTGGACTCAAAATGAGCACATTCGGTCACAAAAACTAGTCATGTTCGAATTTTCTCACTTCGAAAACAGTTTCTCACTTCAAGAACTTTTGTTTGGGAACGCAAAATCTTGATGTGAGTTGATATTCTCCGTTTTGAGAACATTTTAAGTCGTCAATGGTCCATTGTCCATGTCCACCGTCCAAGTTCACTGTCCAGAGAGAACATTATGTTCATATTTTAAGATGAAAAATCATTTTTTCTGAACACGCTTTTTCCTTTTGTGTATTATCATACTCGAACAAATGCGGAGGACAGAAAATGTGCTTGTGCTGGTGAGCGCTTAAAGGCAGCAGTCGATTTACTTGCTTTTCTGTGCTTCTCTCAAAAAGTTGCAGGTCCAGCTATCGTCTTTGTGAGAAGGTTTGGCGATTATATAACAAGTACTCTCAAAAATAAAGCAGAAAAAATTCGTATTTTTAAACTACCGTATTGTTTTTATCCTGTTTTGTTTTAGAATTTTTTAAGAAAGTAAAGTAGGCTCCATCAGTAAAGAAGGCTCCATCTTTAAGTAAAAATCGTTCTTAAAAAAATTAAAACAAACAAGAAAGAAAGTCGGTCAATCCCAACTATTATATACTCTGTACCTGTGAAGTGCTGCGCATTACCGTTGCGACCGGTGCTGCCCATAATTGTTTGATTTCCTCATAACTCGACCATCGTTCATCCAATCTTTAGCACTTTGGCAGACTGATAAAGAATCCTCATCATTAAATATGTCCATTGTGGCTTTTTTTTATGGACAAATTATGGTCTTTTTCGCTAGTTTATGGTGTATATTTACCGAGAAAAGAGAAAAAAGTTCAAAAAGATATGTTTAGTGGTCGCGACGGGCTCCAAAGTTTTTGATATTACTCATACGCAGTGTTGCCTTTCAACTTAATATATTTTTCGTAGTTGGCGTTGATTTCTAACAAAATGTTTTCGAACTTTCAAATGGTTACTCTGATTTAAGCCTAGTACGGAGAACGCCAAACTGTTTGAGAGCACGAAAAAGCCATTTATTACGAAAGTGGGTCGTAAAATAAAATAGTGTGCTAAGATAACAAAAAAATGGCAAAAACGCCAAAAAGGTGTCACGCAGTATTTTTTAAGTTTGGCAAGGCCATTCTGTCTGGCAGTTTGGAGTTTTCAGAAGACAACTTGCTCAACGGAAAGAACACCCCATTCTTCATTGTTTGAGATGATGCATTTCCCTACACAAGCGCATCAAGAAGCTCTAAGTAAAACCAAACACCAACTCCTAATATTTAATTACCGCCTCAGTAGAGCTCGCCGATGTATTGAGAATACATTCGGTATTACTTAGTGACAAAGTGGATGATGTGCTGTGCTTCCCGGGACACAAAAAATTGTAACAGCATTTTGTTTGCTGCACAATTTATTTTGATGGGAACAAAACCAAGGGAGTATGACCCGAACATAGCTACAGCGAGAATTTTAACATAAGGATATAGAGCAAGCACCGACTCGTGAAGGAAATTTTTATTTTTTTATCCCAATTTCCAATTGTCTATTGCCTGATTACTGGCGCATGGCATCAATATGTTACTGATTTGAGAAAGTTAGAGCTACTCAGATCACATGGCAATAAGCGTAGATGTTGAGATTTGGAACTCAGGCAAATGCAGGATGAGAAAAACGAGCTTCTGCCAAAGTTTAGATAAGATAAGGTGCCCGATAGACACGCGGCAAATTTGGACCGTATTATAAGCCAAGCTGCAGAACCCGAAACAATACTTTCAACTGAAATCCTTACAGAGTCCATTGTCAAGGCAGCTAAATTTATGCAAAAGCCGACCAGGCCAACTATCACAAAGCTACAGCCTTGGTAAAATAAAGAATGTGGGGAAGCCAGCTATGTTCAATATTTATCTTGCCTTCTTCCGCACCTATGGCTTCCCATGCACTTTATGGCAGTGCTTTTTATTTGTGAGGTCCCAAATAAGCGATATTGACTCTTAAGACTTTGATTTAAGACATGTTTCATAACATTAAAAGAGTACATTCGAGAATCAAGCACAATTTTTGAAATGGATTCACAGAAGACTAAAAACTAAGACAAAAATTATTTGGAAAGCTTCGTGGGGGACTTACATGTGCGCTTGGTAAAGCAACTCATGTTAGTATTGAAGAGATCCTTCGATATCCACATTTCCCCAAACCCAGTGGGTAAATTTCTAGTCTTGACCCGTTTGTTCAAACACACACACAAAAAAAAAACCAAAAAGTAGGCCGATTTATGATGAACTTAGGAAAAATCATTTTTGGGGTCTTCACTGGGCTTTTATAAAAAGTTTAAAAGTTTCGATGCAAATTGCAATTTAACTAGATCACTTTTTAAAAATGTAAATTTTGTCGTTTACCAACACTAAGTGAAACGGTTTCCACAAAAATGTGAATAATGTGTAAAAATGTAAAGGAAATAAAATTCTTTCTTTGGGATAATTTTTGGTGGTCCTAGAAAAAGGACCGATTTGGTCCCAAGATAAAGAAGGTCAGGTCAAAAGCAAGGGTCATCATCGATCATCACCAATCGTCAAAATCTTATATAATATTCTAGCAAGGTCAGGAATGTAAGCAAAGGGTCGTCTATCAATCACCGCCAATCGTCAAAAATCATAAAACAGTTTCTAAGCAAAGTCAGGAGGAAAAGCTTGGGTCATCATCAGCACCAGTCGTTAGCATCATCGTCTTCCTACAGGATAGTGGAGATGTAAAGGCTGCTGCATACCAAATTTCTAGAGACTCCCAACTAAGATTCAAAGAAAATGTAGTCGAAACTGATGTTTTGAGGACTGCTGATATAAAAATAGTCCGCGCGATTTTATTTAAAAAAAAAACATCCTGAACACGACATTTTCACAAAATTTAGCACAGTTACAGTTACTTTTTTGACGTATCGTGTTACAAGTAGTGTTTGTATACGGCAAATGTACATACCATACAGAAAGTGTTGGATAACGTTTAAAATTTTTAAAAAAGGGTGCATTAGCAAAATTGCATTTTTGCATGAAACTTTAAAACTTTTTTTAAAAAGACCAGTGAAGCCCCCAAAAAAATGATTTTCACAAATTCATCATAAATCGGCCTCTTTTTTGGTTTTTTTTTTTTTTTTGAACAAACGGGCTCAAGACTAGAAAATTACCCCCAAGTGTAATACCGCTTTTTCCTAAATCATGAACAGTGGTTGTCAGGCTATGAAAATTTTCTGCGAACTTTTTGATTGGCTTGGGCATGTTTTAGTACCAATTTAACCTTACGTTCCTTTCCTGGGAATTGAGCCCGGGACCTTTTACTCTCGTTCTAAATCGAAAGTCGGCATCTTAACGCGGTCGACTGTCGAGCTTATGAAAAAATTGGGAAATTTCGTTTAACCTAATATCTTGCTAGAATTTCAAAAGTGACAACTCGGGCCATGTAGGACAGATCTTATTGTTGAAAATTCGATGTAAAATTCGGAGCGATTTTCGGGGAATCCATTCTATTGTTTGGACTCTATTTGATACCATCGGAAAGTACCACTTCTAAGCTAAGAAAATTTCAGCTTCTTAGCTAGTCTGGTGTAGAACTCCAAAGTTTTGGCCAAAGATTAGATTTTTGGCCCACAGTGCGGTGGTAAGTCGAATTGCTTAACAGCTATCCTTATTGTTCTAACACTTTTCTTTAAATTTTTACTGAAAATACAACCAATTTTACTTTTTACTACCTTTTGCTACCCTAAAGTGCACACCAAAAACTCCCAACCTTGGCACCATAAATCGCCACAGCCAAATACAAAAACTCTCTCCAGCTCGGGACAAAACAAAATTATTATATGCCTCATTTGTTTGCGCCTTGAAGAGCTGCTTATTATATTTTGATTATTTTTGGCACGCGTGGTTTTTTTTTTGTTGGACATGAAAAATTTTCAGCAGACTTTTAGTCCGTGAAGAGCATTGTAAGCAAATTCATAAATCCACCAGGGTGGTCAAGGAACAGCAGGTTGAAAATGGCCAAGCCAATGTTTCAGTTTTTTTTTTTCCTTCTGCATAATTTTTTCATTTCATTTCAGGCTCATTTTGGCCTCCTTTTGTCCATAATGAGATATCTCTATTTCTCTTTTGTTTCATTTCATCATTTTCTTTCGTTTTGTCCATTGTATTTTTTTTATTATATTGTGTGTGTGTGTGAGAGAGAGAGAGTGTTGTTTTTTGCATTTTCGCACACAAATGCCGCTGGGAAATTCGTAAGCAAAAAAAAAAAAAATTTACTTATATTTATATAAGGCTCAAACGGCAATGATGCTGTCGACGTGCCCTTATTAATTAGAACAAGCGCCCCCAAGTTTCGCATTTTTTTCTTCTGCTCGGCCTCTCTATAGTAAATCGTATATACTAAATACATAGTATATATATTTCTCGGTAAAAAGGACACATTTTTTTGTGTAATTTAAATTCATTGCAATTTTCTCTTTCTTTCTTTGTTAAGGGCTTGAGTGGCATTTGCATATGAATGGGGATATTGCAAAAAAATGTAAAGGTAAAAATTATGTGGTCAAGGGAAAAGATTTGAAATACAAAAGAAAATTATGTTTAGAAATGCAATTCATCAAAATGCGAAAGGATTTTAAGAAGTTCTCTATTTTCCTGTATTCAATTAAAATTTCCAAACAACACCTAGAACTGACTTTCCACTCAGGAACTGTCTTAGTAGCTAACGAACAAAACGTTGTATAAGTTCACTGCCAGTCTAAACTACAACTCACACAGCTAAGATCTCAAAAACTTACTCCCCAACTTGAGAAAAAAAAATAGCCACAAAATTGTTAAACAACATGTCCAACGCATCCAAAGCTTTTATACGCCTTTTACCCCCGGTGTGGTACCCACTCGCGAGCTTAGTCAGAATATGGCTACATTTGATTCCATGAGCAATCAACGTTCCGAACTGGATCGTGATATCTGCCGCTTACGTAAAGAACAAGACGAGACCGAAGACAATTTGGCCGAGGCTTTGGCCGAAAATGAATTCCAGTGCAATCTAAGAGGCCAATCGATGGAGGATCTGGGTGAGGACGAACTAAAGGACATATTCACGCGTCATCTGGGACGCATCATTGAGAAGCTGGGTTCCCAATATGAGCGTATGGTTTACTTGGATGCGGATATAAGGAAACTCAAGTTGCTCATTGAGAAGGCCATTATGACGGCCAATGAGGAGGCTGCAGCTGCAGCAGCTGATTCGATGTGAGCGGTCAAATTTACGCATTTTAAAAAATTTTCGTTTTAGTTAACTGACAAGTAAGTCTAATGTTAGCTTTTTTTAAGTAATCAAATTTTAATTTACTGATTTTTGCAGCACCATAAAACACTCAACAAAATTAGCAGCTTGGCGTTTATTGCAGAAATAATTAAAATCTAAAGTTTTGGTCTTAACTGGACTCGATTACGGAATGTGGCAGTAATCAAGTGTCTTGTTGGGTCAAAAAAAAAAAAAAAATTATTAATTTATGAAAATTATAATTAAATCTTAATCAGTCATGTTAAATAGTAAAAAACTCGTTTGTGTTCCTTTAAATGATAGAATTTAGTAATCAGTGGTCGTTAGTCAATCTATCACTTCAGTTCGGCAAAGAAAAATAGTACACGGAATGCATATCTATAAGGGGCATGGTCACTCTAAGTTTGTCAGCACAGTTTAGAGTCGTTTGTTTTAATTGGAAAAAAATTTAAAAAATGATAACAGAAGAAGAACATGTGCCTTATTCCATTGAAGTAGCGAGTGTGGTGCAACAATCAAGGTGCAGCGCTCCCAGGTGAGGATGGCCTTGACAATAGGGTTATCAAAGCCCTGCAGGTAAAAGCGGTGCTCTTCCTGGTCTTAATTTTCATCGCGGCATTGCGACTGGGTCACTTTCCTAAGGTGTGGAAAAGCCCGTCGGAGGTCGAGACATACCGTCCAATCAGTCGCCTATCCACAATATTGAACATTTTCGAGAGGTGTCTACTAGTCCGAATAATGGCAATCGGGGTGTGTGGCAGGATACCTCCCATTCAGTTTGGGTTCAGATATCATACAGCTGAATAGGGTAACTAACTTCATTCTCGACGGATTCAGGCTAAGGAATACGTAGTTGCGGTTTACCTCGACATTAAACAGGCTTTTGACGGATTTCTCAGCAAGGTAAAAAATATCCTACCGCCTTAGCTTTACTCTCATGTGGGAAGATTTTTCACTGACAGGACCTTCTCAGTAATCTTGGATGGAGCTGTTTCCAGTGTGAGGTTAATACGCGCTGGTGTGCCACAAGGAAGTGTCCTCGGACCAACCCTATACTCTCTATACACTTATGACATGCCTGCAGGAGGAACAATTCCCATTGAAGACCCCCAAGACTTACTCATTGCAACATTTGCTGACGATACTGCTTTTATGACGAGAGACCCATGCATTTATAATGCCACCGATGT